>MTQE01003491.1:168926-236448 GCA_014337955.1 Aspidoscelis marmoratus
TATTGACTCCCTTGGAGTTTCATCCCGTTGTTTCTAGTCCCCCCATCTTGGGTAAGTGAGGACCTGGACGATCCCGCCCCACTGTGACGGCCTTCAGATACTTGAAGACCGCGATCGTGTCTCCTCTCAGTCTTCTCTTCGATTCCACCCTCCCCCATGAAGCCATCTGGCTGACCTTGGGCTAGTCACAGCTCTCTTCTGAGCTCTCACAGCCCCATCCACCTCACAGGGTGTCTGTTGTGGGGAGAAGAATAGAAAACTTTGTCAGCCCCTTTGAGTCCCAATAAATGGGTGAGAAAAGTGGGGTAGAAAAGCCAACTCTTCTTCTTCTGCTGCTGCTGCTGCTGCTGCTGCGGTTGAACGGGAGAATCTGCTTTGCTTGGCGCCCCTTGCCTTCTGACTGCACGGTCCTACCCCTGGCTGGATGCTGCAGTTTTGGGAATCCCTTCTGGCACTGCCAGATTTCCTGTCCCCAGGCACAAGGCGGCAGTGTCGGGCACCCGGCTTGCTAGCACCTCCCCCGCCCACCCCCTAGGAGGAGGAGGAAGGAGCAGTCAGAGACTTACCACGCACTGCATCAGGAAGAGGAGGTGGGTGCCATGGGCGCCTCATGGGGGTCGCTGCAGCTTCTAGTCCCTTGGCTCAGTTCTGGCTGTCTCTGGCAGTGCCAGCGAAAGTGGTGGTGGGCTGCAGAGGGAGGGAGGCAGCACAGCACAGGGAGGGCTTGAGCCTACAGCTGAGAAACCCTCTGCCCACCACCCTCAACTCAGCAGGGACCCCCATCAGGGCAGCCTGTGGAAGGAAGAGCCGGTGGGTGTGGAGGGCCTGTTCCTGCCCCAGTGCAGACCCCCCCTTGGTAGCTAAGGCTGTCCCGGTGGGCACACTGCCCCAGACCCCGTTCCCACCAGCACCGGCAGCACATCGGACTCTTGCCCCGAGGGCCCTGAACGAAACGCTGAGAAGCTTTGTGTGGAAGACGCTCCCATCCTTGGAGTGGACGCAGGGCAGGGCGTGGCTGGGCTCAACTCATGCCTGGGCAGCAGGGAGAAGTCTTCTTGTGGCAGAGGGCAGGGGAGGAAAGGTGGCATCCCAGCACAGGCTCTGCTGAGGTGGCTGCGCGTAGAGGAGACAGAGGCGAGGGATGCTGATGGGCTGAAACAGGCCACAGTTCACACCTGGGCTCAGGTCCTGCACCCAAGGGCCAACAGCCATTTCCTCTCAGCCTCCATCTCACTCTTGGGGAGAGAGGCACTAGCAGAAAGCTGCAGATAAATCCCTGGAGGGGGCTGGCAGGCGACGCTGTGGAGAAACACGAGGCCTTTTGCACTACGGCCGAATGGGTAGGACCCGGGGGGACGGGTTCCCCTTCCGCATCCAGGCAGGTAAGGAATGTGTGGGGACGCCTTCCTTCCTGCCTATGTGTGAAAGGGGAATCCGTCCCCGCATAGCCTAGCCAGAAAAGACTGGCGCAGGGGTGGGACGCTCCTCCCAGGTCTGCCGCCTTTGGGTCGAATTTGACCCAAGGGTGGGCAGACCGGTCCCGTTCCTCCCTCAGGTCCCTCTGGGCTCTAGGTGACCTGACTGGGTCACCTAGAGCCTGCAGGGACCCACCCCGGGCTGAGGACCCAGGCGTGTGCGCACAGCTTACCTTGGCACCGCCGGGTTTGAAGTGGCGGGCCTGGCCGGCAGCGTTGTACATCTGTGCGTGCCGCCAGCTCTGATTGGCCAGTTACGCGCACCTGCACACTTTGAACCCGGCGACGACCAGGTAAGTTGCTCATGCGAATCCCTAGGTAGGCCCTGGCTGGGGTGGGTCACAGGGGGTGTCTGTGGGGGCCAAATGTGCCACGCCATGAGGTAGACTGGGCCCATGTGGACCCGGTCTACCGCATGGAGCGGTACATCACCCTGGCCCAAGACACTGCTGGTCCAGTCTCGACCTGCCCTCAAAAGGGGCAGGGTGTGCGTGACCAAACGGAGCGTGCCCTGGTGTCCTGTTGGCTGCTGCAGCCCCAATCGGACTGCGGTGGCCAGCAGTGAACCCCTAGGTGCCCAGCGGCAGGCGGGGGCCAGAGCTATTCAGGAGAGAGTGCAAACGCTCTCCCTCCCGTACGGATGTGGGACGGCCCGGGATGGCCGGGAACGGGTGTAGAGTGCGATTTCGTGCTCTTCACCCGGAAGGCAAGCGGGCACCCTGGGAAGGGCTGGGGCTGTTCTGCATGGAACTGCCGGCACTGCAGAGCGAATGCTCCATCCCAGGGTGTCCCCCTCGCGTCCCGGAGGCCCTCCTGCGAATAGGGGCAAGCGGTCCTTCTGTCGGGCTCTTAAGACTGCCAAGCGGCTCCTGCTCTCACAGGGAAAGCCACGGATGGGGCACCGCTGGAAGAGGAGGCAAACCGCCCCCGAAATCGCACCCTGATGGGCACCTTCCAGCTGTGCGAGTGGTGCCTCCCCCTTTCTCCCTCCCTCCCTGCCCGCCTGGCAAAGCTCTCAAGCAATGGCCCTGCGCCAGGAGCGGCTGGAATCCAGCAACCATGGGGGCGTGCGCAGCCCTGTGTTGTACTTGCACATGGCTGTTGTGCACTTGCGCAAGGAGCAAAGCGGTCCTGTGGGGCGCTGGACGCCTGCTTCGTGCCGCGCACACGGGAGAGCATCCCTGAGCCAGTCCCTGGGCATGCTCTTGCATCCGTACCCGAGTCGGCCGCTGTCTCTGCACACCCGTGTTTTCTCGGGCTGCAGGGGAGGCCCCTGGCTTCCGTCGGAGTGCGCACACGGCAGGCAGACAGGCAGGCGCCTGACCCGTGCTGCCTGCGCCTGGGTTCCGTGGGCTGCATGCTGCAGGCGGGCTGCGGGCATGCCACCTTCCTGCCACGTGAAAATGTCCCTGCCTGTGCGAGCGTGCGGTTGTGTGACTGCGTCTCCCTCGCTGCTAATGGCTGTCTCCCAGCCCCACGCCCGCCTTGGGCACCGATCCCGCTGCTGTGGAGCCCGTACCTGTTCCGTGGCCGTTCCCACCACGCCGCTCCAGCTCTGTGCTCGCCCGCGGTTGCCCATGGTGCCCGAGTCTGGAGCAGGCTTCCCCCTCGCGGTATCTTGGAGCCCCACGAGTCTGGAGGGGAGGACAGGAAGAGCTGGCACCGTCCGTGCAGTGGGGGGGGGGACGGCAAGACTCCCTCGCTCCTCTTGGCCAGCAGCCTGGGCTCATCTCCCAGGAGTCGGCCGGGTTTGAGCCCATCCCCACGTCCGTGCGTCCGAGGCGCATTCTCCTGTGGCCGGCCGCCCCTCCGTCCCTATGCCAGCCGCCTCGCTGAGGAAGCACCTAGAATGGCAGCAATGTCGTTGCCGCCATTGCCATCCATGTCAGTGCCACCCTGCTCTGCCCTATCCCTGCCTGGCAGCGGAGGGGGAAGGAAAGCCCCGATGTGTCCCTGACGGCTTCATCACTTACCCCAGCCAGGGCAGGTGGCTCCTTACCGGCCCCTCCGCCTCCCGCTGTCTCTTTGGTGCGCACCGGGGGCTCCCTTGCCCCCCCAATTGCTCCTCGCCAGCTGAGTGCCTCTGCATCGGCCGGAGACAGTTGCTAAGCAACCGCCTCCAGGAGTTACATCCTGCATCATGAGCAGGCCCTGGAGATGCCTCCCAGTAAAGGGCGGGGGCCGTCCTCAGTGCCAAGGTGGCCTCCGCCTTGCCCTGGCAGGGGCACCCCGGATATCTAGAAGCAGGAGACCCCCAGGGCACTAGCTGCTTTGTCCACAGCGCAACAGGAATCAAGAGTATGAGCCCCCCCTTGTTACCAGAGCCAGCACAGGTGCCATCCCCCCCTCACCACGGATGCCCCTGTGCAGCAGTATCATGCATCTTGGGGTGGGCTATGGAGCTGCAGCCCCAAAGACCCCAGGAGCCCCCCCAGAGAGCAGCAGGTGAGGGGCAGCCCCTCCCACTGCCCTCCCTTCCAACCGGAACAAGTACCCCAACCTCTCCTTTCTAATCACACTTTACAAAGAAGGGCAGCCGGGTGGGTGTGGGTGGGGAGAGAGGGGCTTCCCTCTTTCTAAAGCCACGGCTGCCCCACTTCTATTTCTTCCTGTCGTCATCGTGGAAGCGCAGTGGCTCAAGTAGCAAAACTGCAAGCACCCCTGGAGCCTCTCTCTGCCAGGACCTTTGGGGGTCGTCTGTGAGGCTTCATGGATGCAGAAACCTTTGAAGTTGGCAACCGCAGGGAAAAGGAAGAATGCCCACAGCTATTTGGGGACACGGATTGCCACTAGGTACCCAATGGTTCCAGCGCAGGTGTTCAGACCAGCCAGAAAGCAACAAATGCAGTACAGCATATCCAACAGGAAGCTCTGGGTTAAAAGCAACAAGGGAAAGAGAAAACTATAAATATAATAAAATCTTCTCCAGAAGGAAACTTGAAAGCTCATCGTATCTGAACGGGAGACTAACTTCTTAAATCCAAGGGTGCGTATGAAAAGTTCCATCTAATCTGCCTGATGTGCTTCTGAAAGGATCACGTTTTGCCTTTTGGGGATGCCGCCAGGAAGGCTTCCTTGTCTCTCTCAATCTCACATGTCTCACAGGTTGACCTGTCACCTGCAGGTTCCTTGTGAGGATCTTAACGTCCAGGCAGGTGCACATGTGACAAGACTTACCTTCAGATATCTGAGGCTGAAAGAGCCTCCGTGGCAAATTAGCGACCCGTGTAGATCTTCCGAGGCCAGGGTGATGTGCATCCAGCTAGAAACACTTATCATCACTTGTGATGCTGGATTCTGCAGTAGTTCAATCTTCAAGGGCAACCCACATAGAATGCATTACGGTAGCCTAGTCTGACAGCACGGGTGTCCCGGTGGCTGGGCAATTTCTGTTTACAGTGGGCCGTAGCTGTCAGACACAGAACTAGGTCTTTCTAGATGAAGGTGAGGTTTTGACTTTGCCTCCTGCTTGAGAAGCCCAAAAGCATTTGGTGGCCACTATATGAGACAGGATGCTGGACCAGGCACACTGTGGCCTGACCCAGCAGGGTTCCTCGTATGTTCTAAGCATAAGGCACAGAGTACGCCTGTGACCAGGCAGGTGAGCAACCGAGCACCTCTCTTCTTTCTCAGCTGAGTAGAAAGGGCCTCTGCTTGGGGCAATAGCAGGGGACCAGCGGCACAAGGAAGGAAACGGGGTCATTGCCTTCTTCCCCACTGGCCACCTTCTGTGGTGTTTCCCTGGCTAGTGGTTCAGAATTAGGTCTTAGTGTTTGCCAGCCAAAACAGTCTCCTCTCTCCCCGCGTGGCCCAGGCCTTTGGCTCTGCACTCAGACTTCCATGCTCAGGGGCCTTTCAGATCCTACCTGGCCAAAGCCACAGTGAGAAGCCCAAGGGGTCCAGGCAACAGCCCATGCTTTTTGGCTGCTCTGGGGACCTGTGGCAGCTGAGAGCTCCAGCAGCCCAGCAGTGCTCTTCCTATCCCAGTGTTCACGTGACACAGGTGCACAGAAGCCCTCACCTGCCTCCTGCTCACCAGCCTGGCAGCCTTCTCAGCCCCAAAGCTTCCAAAAGATGTGCTTCCAGTTCTAATCCTGGGACGATAATTCCATGCTGCAGCAAAAGGAAGTGGCCGTGGTGGGGTTACTACTGCTCCCAGACGCACAAGGGTGGCTGATGGGCACCCGGCGCAAGTTCTTGTGCTCCTAGCCTGGGAGCGACAAGACGCTGGGGAGGCTTTGCTCTCAAAGGGCATCCGTGCCCGTCTCCCTCGGGAACCCCCTAACCAACAAGCCCAGAAACGAGGCTGCAGGAGCCACTAGGCCGCAGGAGCCACTAGGCCTCGCTGCTCTCTTCCTCCTGTCTGCCATCGTTCTTCCAGAGTTGCATAAGCCTCAGCGGCAGCAGTGCCTATGGTGTGGACAGGAGCCGGAGCAGAGCTGCGCTCTCACTCTGGCTGACTCACAGGCAGCTCTTACATAAGCAAACCAGGGGGGGGGAGGGTGCTGTCTCTCCAGGCCCCGGGGAGAAGGGGTTCCCTGCCGACGGGAAGGAGCTGGCAGCTGGCAGTCACTCTCCCCGCGGCAGGCAGGGTGAGGCCAGCTCCTGGGCAGGCACCACTCTGCTTGCACATGAAGAAGCAGCCGGGAGGAGTGGACCAGGGGGAGAAACAGGAGCCCTCTGGCCAGGCCACCTGGCTCAAGGGAGAGATGATGAAAAGGTACCTTGGGCAGCCCACCTGCTTGGCATGTCCTACCCCCGTCTTGTGTCCCAGCAAAGCCATGAATACCAGGGTGGAGCCCGGCTGTTATGGCACTGCAGGCGGCACCTTCTGGTCCCCCTTTTGTCCCCTCTTCTCCCCAGGATGGGAGACCAAACTCCCAAAACAGGAAAGAGGGAGGGGAAGAGACAATTTCTGCCAGGGGCACTGAAACAGAGGGGAGTCCTTTGGAACCCTGTGGCTGGTTGCTGAGCTGGGTGTCTGTTTCTACACTCTGCACGTGTTTTAGATCTCTATCTGCAGGCTGAGAGTAGCAGCTCATTTCTTGCTGGGGTGCACAGTACCCAAGCAACACACCTGTGCCCGTCCGTATGTCAGTCTTATTGCAGAGAAAGGTTCTTCCCCACCGCAATCTATTATTTTATCTTTGGTCAAACTGCACTCTTGCACCCGCCTCTTCCTGAGAGCGTTCTGCCCGGCGGGGCCTTCCGGACTTTGCAAAAACAATAGTATTTTACTTAGCAAGAGCCCCGTGCACGTCTTGGCACATCTTGCACCACAGTACGGCGTTTCCATGTGAGAATGCGCACTCCCTGCCCAAGGATGAGGGGTGCAGCGTGCCATTTTACGCACATTCTGAAGCTGCTGTGAGAAAGGAGAAGGATGGTGGCAGATGGGTGATGGCCTTGGGTTTCAGAGCGCCAGGTGCTTAGTTAGAGGCACACACGCTCTCTTCAGCCGGGGAGAGAACTGCTGCCTTCAGATGCCACGAGGCTCCTCCGGCCCCAACTCCTTTGCAGGTGAGACTAGGCTCAGGGCTCTGCTGGGGCCCAGCAGAATCATAGGCTTTTCCTCTTTGGCCTCCCCAGTTCTGGACGAAGTTAACCGCCCAACCCAGCACTTAAGAACTGGCATTTGGAAATCTTGCCTTCCCCTCACGTTTGCAGGTGTCAAGACTACCAGCACCAGAGTTCTGTGCTTCAGGGTGATTTCTGTGACGTCACTGCAGCTCACCCTGTGGCAAAGGAGGCCTCCGCTCTTCCAGTGAATGGGATTTGCCCTTTGTCTTCAGCGGAAGGCAACAGGTTCCACCTAGAGACTCTTTTTGGTGCTCACATCCTCATCAGGCCAGAGGCGAGCGTTCCTATTGCCCCAACCACCTCACCCAAAACATCACAGAGAGTTCAGACAGACGGGCGTTTGCCTTTATTGCCAATTCAATTCCTGAACGTTACAAAATAGGAGAGAGAGAGAAATCAGGGCAGAGGCCACAGAACTCCCACTTCTCTCAGCTTTGGCTTTTTAGAGGAAAGGAAGCCCTGGGAGTCCCCCAGGAATTCTTTGTGGAAACCTCCGGAACTAGCCAGCGAGGGTAGAGCAGGCTGTGGGCAGCCTGTCTTTGTGCAAAGTCCCACACGGAGGAGAACGCGCAGCGCTGCACGTGTGGGATGGGGGCCCTGAGAAGCTCGGGTGTAACTTGGAGAGGAGGGAGGCGCGGGAGGCACAGCGGAGGAATGGCGGAGGGCGGAGTGACGGGGCAGACGCGGTGCGCCGGACCAGACGCCAGAGAGGACGACGCCTTCCCGCTCCACGGCAGCCAGCTGGAGGAGCCACGCCGCAAGGGCTTCCGAGTCCGCAGTTCGCCATGGAGCCTCAGAAAGAGGTTTCGCTGAGACGCGACCTGGACAGGACCAGGGCGGGCGCTACCTCCACAGGGGCTGGGCTCAGGCTGGAGGGCCTCGGGGACGCAGTCCCGGACACATGCTCGCAGCGCCTCATCCTGGCTCCCAGCTCCCGGGAGCAGCTGCCCCGAAGGCCCTCCAGCTGGCCGAGCCAGCGAGCTCGCTCCTGGCAGCGCTCCACAAAGCCCCCGCCTAGGGGGCACTGCCTGTCCTGCTCCCCACGCCGCACACGGGGGTCCAAGGGAGACCGGCACATGTTGTCGTGGCTGGCAGAGGAGGAGGGAGGGCCCAAGGAGCCCTTGGCCGGCTTCTCCTGGGCCCTCTCAGCACTTTGGCAGTGGAGGCTGCTGGGGAGATAAACCTATGTTAGAATGGCCTGGGCAGAGAGGCGGCCCGGAACAGCCCAAACCAGCGACGGCAGCGGCGGTGATGATGGCGGCGGCGGCGGCAGGGGGAGCAGCCAGAAGGGAGGGGCAGCAGCTACCCAGCCTATCCCTGCCTTCGAGGGGACAGGGCAGCCCCCACTCCCTGGGCACTGCTCCCAAAACCCTCCTCCTCTCCCCCCCCCACGCCCACTGCCAGCAGAAGCCCTCCTAGCCTACCTGGTGCTGGAGGCCCAAGGAGAATTTCTCAGGACAAGCGACCCACCACCAGGGGGCGTCTCCAGGCTGTGGGTGAGGGCCACGTCACACTGCTCCAGCTCCTGAAAAAGCTCCTCTTCGGAGAGCCCCCCGGCGTCTGGGGAGGGGAGCATGAGGATGAGGACCGGTGAGCCCTGCTCCAAAGGCCGGGGCCGACAGAGGGAAGGGAGCCCAGAAGGGAGGCAAACTGAGGAAGTAGCAAGAGCGGCTCTTCCTCCACGCGGCTTGGGCAGGCTGCTGCCACAAGCGACCCCAGCAACACAGGCGGCCCAACAGAGGACCAGCCAGGCTTCCTGACAGCCTGTGACCTGCCACGGCCCAGCTTCGTACCTGGCACTCGGCCCACCATCTCGAGGGCGGTCGTGAGGTCCCACATCTGGAGGCTGCCATTGCTGTGGCCCGTGAAGAGGTAGCGGCGCGGGCGGGAGCCGATGCGGCTGGAGCCCTCACATTCTTGCACCGTGAAGGCGGTGATGGGAGAGCCGTCCACGGAGCACACTTCGCAGATTCTGCAGGAGGGAAGGAATTCAGCAGATTTGCCTATGGAAGTGCAGCCGTCGCCACGGGGCCCTGTAGGCAGGGGGAGTCCCGGCGCCCCCTTTCTCTCCGAGCCACAAAGCAAAGGGAGCAGCACAAAACGGCTGGCCTCCCCGCTCTGGGGATCAGCCTCTCCCCTGGTCCGGGCAGCCTCTCCCCCCTCTCCCCAGACTCACCTCCTCCCTGTGGAGCAGAAGCGCACGTACAGCTTGCTGGCATCTGGCACCACCTTCTGCAGGAACACCTGCTGGTCTTCACGCTCCCCAAAGGGGCCTGTCCAGGGGGCGGGGAGAGGGCAGCTTTAGAGCCTTGGCACTCTCTGGGTCAAGTAGGAGCACGCAAGGGTTCGCCTGCCCCCACCCAGCCCAGCCTACCAATATCTGTGCCAGCGCTGCACCCCCCGTGGCCCTCCAGAGACTCCAAGGCTAAAATCTTGAAGGAGGCCAAAGGAGTGGAACCAGGCTGCGTAGAGATCATCCCACGGAACCGGGTCACTGTCCAGGTGCGCACATGGTTGTTGTCAGCACAGACTAGGGACAAGAGAAAAGGAAGGCAACAGCTGGGAAGAGGAGGGGAGGCTTTTTCGAGCCAGGCCATGCACTGTGTGCTGCTGCAGGGGCTTGATGAGCCTTTTCCCTCCAGCTGTTACCTGAGATAAGGTGCCGCTCTGAGAGCATCACCTTGGTGACTGGACTGCGATGGACAGCAAACGTCTGGAAGAGCTGCGGCCCAGAGCCCACTGTCTCTGGATGCTGGACGATCACCCGCACCATCCCGGAGCTGGTACCGTAGGCGATCTCAATCCAGTTCCCGTTGTTACCTGTGTAAAGACAGAGCGCTGCAGGGAGGAAGGGCCGCAAGCAACATCTGAGCCACGCAAAACGGAGGCAGGCGCTCTGGAGTCGGATGGGTCCTGGCCCTTGCGGGGCTTATGGACATGGGTCAGCCGGAGAGCAGCCAGGCGCTCCTGAGGCGCAAAGGAAGAAAGAAGAGCCTCTTACTGTTTTTTGGTGTGAGATAAACGCTCAGTGCAGTGACCGCATCCTCCGACGGGTCGCGGTACAGCTCTGTCACCAGGAGGTCGTTGTCCTTCATGCGCAGGGGGAATTTCTGTACATCTGTTGGATAATGGGAAAGAAACCACCGCAGAGCAGGACAGAGAGATTAGCAGGGGAAGCCCTGCAGGTCACCACTAGGGGAGGGGTGCGGCGGCTCTCCGGCCAGACTGGCTGCTTAGGAGCCCCAGATGCCCGACAAAGTTTTCACCTAGGAGGCTGGTGAACCCAGTCCAGTGCTCTCCCTCACGCACCTACGTAATAGATGGAACCGTTGCTGCAACCGAGGAGCAGGAAGGAACCGGCAGCATCGTAGCTATTTATAGGGACCACATCCTGAGTCTGCGGGGAAAGAAGAGCTGTCAGAATAAGACCAAAGGGGGGGCAAAAGCAAAGGCCCCAACGCTCAGGAATGGCGCGTTTTCACCCTGCCAGCTCTCCTGAGAGCAGGGAATGGAATATCCCTACAGTCTGTGAAGGGATCAGTGGGTACAGGGACCTTGGTTGGGAAAAGTCCAAAAGATAAAGGGAGGATAACTTGGCTTACTTTGAGCCACTGCCTCTTGGTGACCTCGTGACTCTCCTTACTCCCAGGAAAGGCCCAATAACAGAGACAGAGAGGCTGAGCAGCCTCCTCACCTGCCAGTGTTTTGTGACGGCATTCCAGACACCAATCTTGCCCGTGTGGCTGGTAGCAATGAGCTGGCTCCCTACAAACAGCAAACCTTCCACAGGCACCCCCAAGTGGAACACTCCTGGCAGGGAGAGAGGGTTGAAGGCCCCTTTAGTCTCCCTTATCCTCCAGCGCTAAGAGTGGATGTAGCTTAGCGGTGGGGAAGCCGCCAGGAAAGGAGATGGTTGCCAGTTTGATCCCCAGGTCTCCCCTGGAAGAAGGCAATGCCAAGCACTGCACAGAGGTCCTCGTGCGAGGCTCGTGCAGCTGACCGAGCACCAGACGGAGCTAGAAGGCACCCAACAAGAGCAGCAACAGCAAGGGCTGCTTCCCATTGCAAGACACAGAAGCCTTGTGGGTGGGAAGTCTGCACACCAAGACCTTGGCAATGCCAACAGGAGGGATAGAACTGCAAAAGCCAGCAACCTGCCACGTTGCTTTTTACAGCCAGCAGAGGACACAAACGCTGCTTCACTTGCTGATCTCTCACTGGCAGACGAGCTGGGCCTGTGCGGCGGAGCCGTGATAAAGGCCAGGGAAGCCCCAAGACCGCAGCTCTTTGAGCTCCAAGAAACTGCAGGCCAGTCTTAATGCCCAGCAACCTAACAATGAGTACAAGCCTGGAGATCTTTTTGCCAGTCCAGTCCTTACCAATCTCTGTGCCACTCCCATCAGGCTGCAGAGCCCAAAGAAGGATTTCACTGCTGGACGCTGCTGCCACCATGGTGTCATTGTCACCCAGCGACCCACCAAGTAGACGGGCATTCAGCGCCATCTGCTCAATGAGCCAGTCAAGCCGGGGGCTACAGAATGCTAACTGCCACCCAGATGTCTCCTTCATCCTAGGGAGCAGAGAGACCAGTCAGGCCGGCACGAAGCCCATTGGGCACTGCTTGAGAGAGAGAGCAGCGGCCTTTCCTCAAAGGGCTCTACTAGATGGTCCGGGGGATAGAGTTACCTGTAGCACACGAGGAACTGCGCATAGGCAACTGCTATCCAGTTGTGATGCCCACACACAAGGCGCACCATCCCGGCATCGTTTGTAGCTCCTGGGGGAACAGAGGGCATGTTGGCCTTGACAAATGGACTCAACTACAGTAAATCTTCCTCAACGCTTAGAACACAGGGAGACAAAGTGGCTGCCATATTGCTTCGTAACCTAGCAAGTGCACTCACTCATGGTGCCTGATGGCCCAGGCCTCACCCTGCTCTCTGCCCACAGTCCCACCCATCTCTGCCTGGGTGGATTGTACCTGGTCCTGAGCCCCTCTCCTCTGGTGACCGCCCCAGAATTCCAGCGTTTCCAATATTGGGCGGCATCGTGTTGCTGCGGCGCACGAGCACACGCTCAGTAGAGCCACCTGGGCGGAAGGCCAGCTGCGCACCGGTGACGCTGTGGCGATTCCACCGCTTGGCAGGAAACACTAGTAAGAAAGAAAGGGAAGCTGAGCAGGAGGGCACCTTGCTTGCAGTCATGCCCCCACCAAATCACAGGCACAGCAAAGTCCCGGCCACAGCCACCTGTCCCCCACCTGGTGATGGAAGGTAGCCACTGAAAAGGACGCTCCCGCAAGAGGATTTCTCCAGCTCTTCACGGAGCTGCAGGCGGCGAACTGTGTGAGACAAGACAATGGTGGTCAGCCACACTGCACTCGGTCCAAAGGGCGTCAGATACGGTGGCTTGGAGAGCTCAGCTGTGCCTAAGAGGAGGAGGCCGGGCAGAAGAAAGCAAGAAGTGCGCCACCGGCTAGAAGCTGTGGCCCATCTGCTCTGGCAGCCCGTTTTCCTAGTGGGCAGTCGGCAGCCGCAACTACGATGTTTTGCAGGAAATCCAAGGTGAAAGAGGACTGAAGGATCCGTTGGCGGGGACCACAGAGTGGGGAAACCTCTCTCTGCCTCCCAGTCCAACCGGAGGGCATCTCCCGGCCTACCTAGAGGTGTGATTCCATAGAACTGTGCTTCATGCAGCAACAGAGAAATGTTGGTCCTCCTAGGGAAACAAAACGGGGGAAAGTAGGGCGGAGGGTCTCTGCAGAAAGAAAGAAACGGGAGTCCTCTGCTTTCCCCACCGCAAAGAACACGGGGGTGCCGTCCTCCTCAGGTATCTCTCAGCTCCAACTCCCCCTCAAATAGCTTTAACCTCCTACCGGACATCAAGCTCTTTAGTCCGGAGAAAGTTTAAGATGGGGGCAAAGACATCTGGATCCCGGTCAATGAAGATCTAGAAGGCAAAAGGAGAGTCGCGCTGCACCGTGGCCGCACCTTCGCTACCACAATCGTGGCCCAAAACTCTGAGCGAGCGGCCTGCATACTGGGCACCGGCCATTCACGCCCACGCCACTCGTGTCTCGCGGCCCCGGAGGCAGGTGGCAGGGAAGGCGCGCGGCACCGGGAGGGGGAGCGACGCCGGGGCTGCTATCGGCGCTTCCTCCCCAGCCAGGCCTGAACCGCTTCTCCCCAAGCCAGAGGGAAGCTCGAGAGGCGGGGGCCAGGGCCGCTCTCGACACGGGATCAGCGCGTCCACACGCCCCTCCCCCTCCCCCTGGCCGCGCAGCTGACGAGCCGCCTCGGAGCCCCCAGGGGCGGCGGGGCGGCGGGCCGGCAGGAGGGCGGCGGCGGCGCCGGCAGGAGCGTCGAGGGCCACGCACCGCGCCTCGGTCGTCCTTCAGGGTGGAGATGCGGCCGCTGAGGAGGCTGCGGGGAGAAGGCGCGGGTCAGCTCGGCCGGTCGCAGCGGCGCATCGCCCGCCCGCCCGCCCGCCCGCCGCTGACGGCCCCGGGGCGCCGCCGGTACCTGCAGAAGAAGGAGTCCGGGATCCAGGTGAGCGTCCGGCGGGAGGTGCTGAACCTGCGGGGGGAGGAGCCGCCTTAGCCCGGGCAGAGCAGAGCAGAGCAGGCGCCGCGCGGCCACACGGGCACGGGGGCGGTGGCAGCGACCCCTCCCCCCTCCCCCCGAAGGCGCCTCCCCCCACTCGCCTCCGCCCCCCCACGTTCAGCTGCACCAGCTCCGCGCCGCCGCCTCCCGCCGCCGCCATCCTCGCTCCCGGAACTCGCGCCGCCCCGCCTCTTCCGGCTCCGCCGCGGCCGAAATCCAGCGCTCGTGGCCGGAACTCGGTCGCCGATTGGCCGCGAGGAGGCAGGCTCCGCCCCTCCGCCCGTGCGCTCCCGACGCGTGACGCGCGTGCTGCCCTCGGGCCGCGCTCGTTCCTTCCCTCTCTACTTCGTCCGCCCGGAGGGGGCTTGGGCGTCGTGCGCACGCGCGCTGGATCTGCCGCCGCCGCCGCCGCCGCCCTCCCTCCCTCCCTCCCTCCCTCCGCCGGGCCTCGGGGCGCCTGCCTGCCTGCCTGCCTCTCGCCGACGCCCCCCGCGGAACCGGGCAGCGGCGCCGAGCGGAGGGCGCCCGGGCTGAGCCACAGCGGTAGCCTCGTTGCCAGGCTCCTTGCCCGGCAGCGCAGCCTTAGCGAGCGAGAGGGAAGGAAGGCGGCGAGACGCGGAGGATCAGCCCTGCGCAGGACGGGGCCGAAGCGCCCACGCGGGACGCCTGTTCTCTGTGATCGCGGGTTGATCCACACGCATCGCGCGCTGTTCCGCTCTCGTTCTGTTCTCGGTTAAGAAGCAGTGACGCGGCCTCACAGCATTCCTACATGGCCTGTATTCTTTTCACGTGCTCGTGCATTTCGCTCAGCGCATCTGTGCATATGCTCTGCGACCATCAAGCAATAAACCTTCCTCCTGGAAGCAGCCACGACTCCGGCCCTGCGTGTGAAGGCCGTGCACGCACATCGGTTCCACCATCTCTCTTAGGCCTCCGTTCTAGCAGCGGCCGACGACACGCCTGCCCTCCGTGAGCTCACCAAAGTATTTCTCAAAACTATATCCGAGTCGGTGGGTGTCGCCGCCTGTTGTGTTAGTTCTTTCTTCGTGGAGACTTGAGAGCAGAAGGTAGAAAGCAACAGGCAGCCGGGTCGGTGGAGGCCGAAGGAGGCCCTCTACGGCCCGGCTCGGCCAGAGGGAGAAACCGCAGGGCGAGCGAGTCTGCCCTGCGGTTGAGGCTAGGAAGACATCGGGCAGTGGGCCCTCTGCGCCAGCCAGGTGAGGCCTTCCTTCCCCCTTGTTGGGGCCCAGTGCTGGCCAAGCCCCGTGGCGCCGTTTGGGCCTTTTGGCAGAGATTCAGAAGCCCCTTGTGACAGGCGCTGTGTGTGTGAGGCTGCCTGGGCCTCGTCTCTCACTGCGCTCGGGGAACACCAACCCTTTAAGGAGACTGGCAGACGAGCAAATAAAGACACACCCCAAGCACTGCAGTTTGGTGATTCTTTTTCTATACAAGACAGAGAAAAAACTTATTTAAAGCAATTACAATATTTTACACGGTTTGGGCAAATCGGGAAGGCGGGCAGGGTGCAGGTGCAGCAGGTGGCAGGAGAAGCATTGAGAAATGAAATCGCAGCGGCCCCAGCAAGGTGGCCCAGCAACCTTTCTGGGCCTGAGGGAAGCCCGTCCTGGGACTGTTGCCAGGCTGGGAGACTGGGTGGCCGCTGCCATAAACCTCTTCCGCACCACAGTTTTCCTCTGCCTTCCACGAGGCCGTGGCCTTTGCAGATCAATCAGTCGGGCGCATTAACCAAGCCCCGGGACTGCGAGGGCTTCTGTGAAGGACAAGCACCAAGGTATCCCTTTGGATAGGCTCCCTACCGGCTTGCCACTCCCCTGAGCCCTTTCTGTTGGAGACCAGGCGCACATTCCGAGATCAGCCGTACTGGTGCTTGAAGGCAAGAGGCTCAGGAAGCAGAGCTCAAAGCCCTTTCCTCATGGGCGGCTGCCCTCTCACACCTGCTTCCTACAAAGCCCCAACATGGAATGGACATAAAGGAAGCCCCTTTGCAGTACAGGGAAAGGATGAAATGCAGGCCTGAGAGGCGGCACACCTGTTAAGCATGCTGAGGTCCCTGTCCAGGACTTCCCTGGACAGCACTCCCTGGACAGCTCAGCTGAACCTTAGCCAACCAGCCCCCATCCGTAAGGTTCGGCTGTGCTGGTCCCAGTGGTGCTGCTGGCCTGAAACAGGGGGAGGCACCTAGTTGCCAAAAGGGTCTGTTTGGGAGGTCCTGAGCCAAATGAGGCAAGCAGAAGCAGGTTGCCGGAGTGTTAAATATGGAGGAAGAGCAGCGTACTCTGAAATTCGCCTGCACTTCTGCAACCAGCATGAAATCTCTCTTCCTGGGTTTGTCTGAGCTGAATTTAACAGCTGGGAATTAAATCTGGGGTCCTCAGGATACTCTGCAAGCATTTGTCTGAGTGAGTCAGACTTAAGAACAGATTTCATTTGTTCGTTACTGTGCAGGAATCTTCAGAAACCTCCTGTACCAAATGCTACGATCCTTAGACTGCCTGCGCTTTGTTGCCTTTCTGGGCCGAGTCATCCTGGGTCCCTTCTCTGTGATTCCCCCAAGCCCAGGTGCAGCTCCCACTTTGCCATGCCCCCTGGCTTCTTCTCGCTTATTGCACGAAAATACATCTCGGTGCCACTGTGGGCGGGCGCCTCCACAGCTGCAGATGTTGCAGAAAGGGAATATGGCTTGCCGACCCCTTTAGCAAATGTCCTGCCGCTGCCATGTGGACCCCTGATGTCCTAAAGTCCAGGCAGGGGCGCTTTAGGCCCGCTTAGAGGCAAGCGGTCTGGAAAAAAGATTCCTGGACCACTGTGGTCCTGTGCCCTGGGTTCCGGGGCCATTGGCATGGGATGATGGGGTTTGTATGTCACTCGGCAACATCTGCCAAAGCTTTGCAGAAGCCCCCAAGAGACCCTCGTGGATGCAGGGTCAGGGAAAGGGCAGCAGGACCCCTAGAATGAAAGGGCCAACGTTCAGGGCACCCTCTCCCAGCTTCAGAGACGCGCACAGCAAGGGGCTAGCCAGGACGCTGCGGAAGGGGGTCCCTGGGGGGAGCAACCCAGGTGGGGCACAGTGCCGGCAGGGCTGCGGTTCCTCGCGTCTCCCTCTTTGCTTCCTTCCAGCAAACATAACAGAGCAGCAGAGTGCAACTGTTTCCTCTTGAGTGACGCTTCCTGTCCAATGGCCTTCCGGAGACTTTGAAGGGGGGAACGGGTGGGGAAGAGGCCCCTTGCACAGGGAGGTACAGAGCAAAGCACACACTGCACCAGGACTAGTTGTCGCCCACGCCAGCGCTGTCTCATGGCGATTCCAGTGCTGGCCGGAAGACGAAGAAGGGGGGTGGGGGCTGCCCTGAGGAGCTTCCCAGATCTCGCAGGCTTTCCAGAAAAACCAGGGGAAGCAGCTGGTGCATTCTGTTTGCCCTTGTGCACAGCTGGGTCTCTTTCTCAGGCAGCCGCGAGCAACTCTGCAAAGGATCACAGTCCTCGCAAAAGACCCCCCCCCCGCCCCCTCCACCTCCCTGCAGGGCAGAAGAAAGGGAAAAGGAAGTGGTGCCCCCACCTGCCACTCCTTGGCCCTTGGTGGAGGCAGAGCCCTCTGCCGTTCAGCGCCAGGCCTGGAAGCGTCATCTGTGGGCTCTTTGGAGGGGGGCTCCCGAGGTCTGGGGAGCTGTAAGAATGTCAAGACCGGAAGGGAGGAGAAGTCTGTGGGTCTTTGTGTTCTGCCGCTGGGACGGACTCTGGGCGCGGCAGACGTCGCAGTGGCTCTAGGGGTGCCCGCTTGTCCACGGGCAACATGCAGGGTCTTCTAGTCCCTTGTGGCCCTGGCCACTGCAGCAGTGGAAGAGGTGGAACCCAGCTCCTTTCTCTACGTGTCCCGGGCCTCCTGAGTTGGTGGTCCTTGCCTGCACCCACCTGCCCACCTGTCCCCGTTTACAAAGTTCTTGTGGTGACAGCCGGTCCAGGTGCAGCAGGCGAGACCAGCCTCCCTCTTCTCTCCTGGCTTCTGCCCACAGGGCTCGGCCCTCTGCAAAACCCTGGCGCAAGAAGGTCCTGTGGCGAGGTGGAGGAATGGGTGGACGCGCACTGGGCAGTTCCTGGCGGACTTCGGGTCCCGCAGAGGGAAGCCCTATTTCTTCCTGCTGGAGGCACTGGCCCTGCGGTCGGCGCCCCGCTTATGGTTGCCTTCGTCGGTTGAGGACGTTGTGAGCAGGGCCTGGCTCCACCGGGCGATCTCAGCATGCTCAGCGACGGACGCGGTGATGGCTGTGAGCCAGCGCTTCATCTCGTCCTGCGGGGCAAGAGGGAAAGAGGGGTTAGAGCACAGCTGTCGCCGGCAGGCAGAAACAACGGACGCCCAAAGGGGAAGATCAGGACCTCACCTCATCCTTGGCTTGGAGAAGAAACTCCCCCCCATCGTTGGTCCTGCAACAGAGATCCACCCATTAGACTCCCTCGGGCCCAGAGCAGCAAGGCCGCCCTCGGCCGGCTCCCCGCCCGCCCGCCCAGGTGCAAGGGAGGCTCACTTGATCTTCAGCACGTTCTTCTTCTTCTTGTAGTCGTTCGCAACCTCGCAGGCAGCGCTGTGGAGGCTGAGCAGGGACTCATTCCCGTGGGTGCTGCCGGACTCCCGCCCCTTGGCGTCCTTGTAGAAGCCCAGCTCGCCCTTCTGAAGGACACAGTAGAGGTTGATCCAGGACCTGACGAAGAGGAGGGGAGGGGGGAAGACCTTGACAATGGCGGCGGCGGCAGCAGCCGCCGCCGCCTTCAAGCAGACAACCATTTTACACGCAGTGGTTTTCTTTTTAAAACAACAAAGAATTATAAAACCTGGTTGTGGCTTCCATCAGGAGTAGCTGTAGCCCAGTGGGAAGCAGAGGGCTGCCAGTTCAATCCCAGCTCCCCCCAGAAATGGCAGGAGGTGCCCATGGAAGCGCCCAGGCCGTCAACCGGGAGCAGTGTCGCTCCGCTAGAGCTGGACTTGCCAGCGTGGTCGCTTCTCAGCTCACCTGTTGGAGGCCTTCTTGCTCGGTCCTTCTAGCTCCAACTTGCGGAGGAGGAATCCCTCCTGCTGGACCGTGTGGGTGGGGGGCGGCGGGGGCGGCGCGCTGCTCTGGGCTGGAGCAGAGCGTGACCTGCGAGACTCCCCTGTCATTGCGTTGGGGTCTTTGGGCCGGGGCCTCCGGCGTGGCTTCGGCCTGTCACGGGCACGAGGTCGGTCGGGACGTGGCGTCCTTTCTGGCAGCATATCGAGGCCATTGGGCAAGCGGGCGGGGGACTCCCTCTCGCGGGGCTGCCGGCAGACAGAGGGACTATCTTAGATATTCTGGTTGACGGGGGCATGCAAGGGAAGGGGAAAGTCCATAGAGCATGTGCAGAGTGCCTTTCCCTTCGCCACAGCACAGGGCTCCCTGGTTCAGTACTGTGGTGAAATGAAGCTCCCACGTTCTTTCCTCTGTCTGAGGACAGCAGGGACTGAGGTTTCTGCAGGACCTTATTTCCGGTTTCCAACTGCCAATCAAGCACTGACAAAAGGGGGGGGCAAGTAGATAAGGCCACCCATGGGCCTGAGCTGGCTGAGGCAGGGACACTTACCGTGGCTGGGGGTGGCACTGTGGCTGCGGGTATCGCTGACTCCTTCTCCTGGAGCTGCTCCACGATATCAGCCAGGGTCGCCTTGCTGTGGGCCATGAGGACAGAATCAGGAGCTGCAGGGGGCAAAGGGGAGGCCCCTTCTGTGCTTGGAGAGCCCTAGGCAGCCCCACTCCCCCAGGGCAGAAGCCATGGGCCCCCCGAGGCTCTGGGCAAGGGCTCAGTGCTCACCCGCCGCCCCTGGGGTCATTGCGTGGCGCCTCCGGTTCGCTGGACTCCTGCCGCTCCAGCCGTCTCTCGTGCCTCTCACGCCGCGGCGCCTCCGGCTCGCTGGACTCCTGCCGCTCCAGCCGCCGCTCCAGCCGCCGCTCCCGCCGCCTCTCAGCCTGCTCCTGCCGGGGCGCTTCGTGCTCGCCGAACTCCTGACGCTCCAGTCGCCGCTCGTACCGCTCACGGTGCTTCTCGACGTGCGTATCCGCTCGACTCCCCTTGGCTTCTGGCGGCTCCCCTGAGACCCCTGTGGCATGGGCCAGTCTCTCTGGCTTGACCGCCTCTTCCACTGCAGCCTTGACCACCCCTCCTTTCTCCACCGTGGTCACCAGCCCCTCCTGCAGGCGGTCAATTCTGGGCTGCAGCCGCTCGGGTTTCAGCTCCTGCCGCACGTAGGCGACTTTGGCTTCCACCCTCTCCAGGGGCTCTGGTTTGATGCCGTTGAGGAGGGGGGGTTGGGTCTCCGTCCGGCCCCTCAGCAGGTCCCTCTCATACAGGGGCTGGCGCACGAGGGAGGACGCCTTGCTGCCCAGCTCCCCGGGGTCGGCGAAGACCTTGCGCCCCAGGAGAGGGGTGGGGGGCTGCTTGCTCTGCTCTGCTTTCAGCTTCTCGATCTGTGGAGAACAACAGCACCAAAGGAGGTGGTTCCCTCCTGCTCCAGCCTCCCCCTTGGGCCTGCACCCAGCCCAGCCCAACCCTGCACTGCGCTCGCAACCCCCCCCCCCCGCGCGTTTGCAGGACATACGGTTGTCAGGCGTCGAAGGGAGCTGAAGCGCTCCTCCCAGGCGGCAGCTGCTTTGCGGAAGGCCTCGTGGCGGCGGATGAGTTGCTCCACTTCATCCACACTGTTGCCCAGCTCCCGACTCTTCAGCAGCGGCTCCTGGGCCGTGAGCCACGCATCGGCCACCACGGCCTCTTGCGCAAACTGGTGAACCTCCAGCACTGCCAGGAGACAGAAACGTGGGATGAGGGATGCCAGCCGCCCTCACACTGCCTGGTGCATGCCGTTCCGAGCAAGCGGGGAGGCCATGGTGATGGAGGGTTGGCTGGTGCACCCTCTGGCCGCAGGAGCCCCTTGGGGCAGTGGCAGAGGCTCCAGAACACCCGCCCTGGGAAGCTGCCCCTGCTTCCTCCTGCTCTTGGGTCAGGAGCTCCCTTGCCGAGGGGGCGTCCCAACTTACTCTGCTGAAGGCTCTCCCAGTGTCGGTCCCACTTGTCAATCAGCTCTTTCTTCTTGGCCATGAGCTTCTCCAGGTGCACCTTGATCTGTGGCGGAAACAAGGAGTCCTTGATGGGGGGGGGGGAGTAAGGCAGCTCCCAGGTGGGTGCCAGCACAAAGAAGGCCTTCCCCAGTCTGCTTGCAAAGGCTGCCCGCAAGAGACGTCCTTGCGTGCCTGTGAGCCAGGTGAGAGTGGGGCCTTTTGGGCTCCCCTTGTGGCTTCCAAGTCTTGCCCTTCTCACCTCTTCTGAGGCTGGGCTCTTGTTGAGCACCAAAGTCTTGCCCAGGTCTACACAAACGGCGATGTTCTTGTTGCGCGTCTCAATCTCGCTCTTCAGGCCTTGGTGGTAGTTCATCAGCACCTCCACTGTGGACACATCCCTGTGGTGGACAGCAGATGAGAGAAAGCTGGTGAAGGGGGACTGGTCCAAGGGGAGGCAGGAGGAGCAGAACAGAACCGCCTGACTGAAGCCTCCTAAGATTCTTGCTTCCACCCCCTGAGGCCACCCTGGAGGTGCAGCACATACCTTCTGTATCGATAGGGCGAAGGCTGCACCTGGCTTCATGGCAAGGTGGGCAAGGGAGGGCACCTGCCCTCTACCACCAGAATGCCTTTAGGCTGCCAATGCAGTTCTGGAGCAAGACCACCATCCCATCCAGCCTGAGCCTTTCCTATCCCCCCCCCCCCGATCCCTGCTGACTCCCTCAGGCAAGGGTTTCCCTGAACTTTGCTCCCTAAATTCTCCTTCTGGATGGACAAGGAGGAGCTAGAGGGTCACCAGCGGGCCCATGCCAGCAGCAGGACCTTTCAGTTGCACTTAGAACCTCTGGAGAGAGAGAGGAGCGCTCTTCTGCCCAGCGGTGGAAGCAGAGGCACATGTCTCTGTGAGCCCCTTTGGGTTCTGTGCCACGCAGGGATGTGCGCAAATATTGGTCCCGTTCGAAATTCGTATGAATTTGTCTGAATTCAGATCGGATGTTGGTGCATTTGGAGATTGACATTCAGATACGAATAAAATGTTTCTATATTCATACGAAGCCCCGTTACATTGGTGAACCTGGGGAGGTGGCTGCCCAGTCACAGCTGCAACGGATCCAAAGCGGATCCAGAATGTATTCAAAGAAAATGGAGAGTAGATTAAACACATTCAGAGTGGGTATGCAGGGGATACGTAGGCAATTTGTAGCAGGGACCTGAATCAGATTTGAATTGAATGTTTGTATCAAATTCAAATCCTACCACATTCAAAGGGGATCTATTCGAACTAATACAAATCTTCTTGCATTCAATTTGATACGAGTCAAACACGAAAGAACATTTGCGCACGTTCCTAGTGCCCAGCAGTGCCTTCCCACCTGGACACCCTCTACCCACTTGGTACAGCCCGCGCTTAGTTCCCGGAGGCACCTGGGCTTCTCGCCAGTTCCAATCTGGCAGATGATGGTGTCCATCCAAGAGATGAGATCCCGCACCATGCTGGTGAAGCGGATCTTGTCCGTGGTGGTGGTGATCTGCAGCCGGCAATCTTCGCATGAGCTAAGCAGCTCCTTCCAGGAACGCAGCACTTCCTGCTCCTTGCTGGTGATCGCCTCGGCATTCTCACCTGCGTACACCGTCCGCAGCTGGGCAGCAGCCTCCTGGAGCTGCCGTACCTGCCGGGGTTTGCAAGCAGAGGGAGAGGAAGAAGTTGGCATGCGGACTCTGTGGCTGGAAGAGCCCCTGCCCCGGGCAGTTAGACGCATCCCGTCCTCGTGGGGGGCAAGGGGCACTGGCTTTGCTGCTCTTGCCCTCTGTGCTGCTTTCCGTTCTGCACGCACCTGTGTCACCAGCACCTGGACGTCGTGCTCAAAGGAGCTCAGTAGCCGCTGCAGGGTGCCGGCCGAGGTCTTGGACTCACGGGCGGTGACCTCCGGCAGGCATTGCTTCTTCTCCTCGATCTGGGCCACCACGTCTTTGCAGTCGTTGAAGAACTTGTGCAGCTCGTGGGAGGCGGCCAGCATCTGCGCCCGGGTCTCTATTAGCTCCAGCAGGTCGGCCCAGGCCTCGTTCACCCCATCCTTCCACTCGGCAATGGTGGCGGCGTCCGCGTGGCCGTAGTCAATCAGCTCGTTCACCATCTGGTTGACCGCTGAGATCCTTTCGTTCCCGATGCTTCCTGTCTCGCTGGCAAACTCTGTGAACCTCTCCTGCAGCAACTGCGAGGGCAGAAAAGGGGGCCTTAAGCAGGAACAGTGGGCGTTTGAGGCTCTGAGGCCACCAGCCAACTGCAGAAGGCTCAAAAAACACTTTCCAGATGTTCATCTTTGTCTCCCCTTTGCTTCCTGCAAAGCAGAGCCGGTGACACTGAATGAAAGAGAATGTTCAGGGTCCTGCCCACCTCCCCCCAGGACCTCCTACTCTTCCCCCCTTCTTCAGCCCCGGCTTCTGTTAAATGTGAACAGGAACAGGAAGAAGAGTTGGCTTTCTACCCTGCTTTAAGGGGACTCAAAGCGGCTGACAAGCCTTCTGTTCTTCTTCCCACAACAAACACCCTGTGAGGTAGGTGCGGCTGTGAGAGCTCAGAAGAGAGCTGTGACTAGCCCAAGGTCGCCCAGCTGGCTTCATGGGGAAGGGTGGAATCGAACCCAGTATTCCCAGATAAGAGTCCAGCTCCCTAATCACTACACCAAACTGGCTCAAGGCACACGGGAGCACTTGCTCCTTGCCATGGGTCGCCTGTCCTCGCCCTCCAGGAACAGGGTGCCATTTCTTCCTTCCGAAAGGGGCCTCACCGTCACGTGCTCGTAGTCCTGGCCCAGCTCCGGCGAGCCAGCAACCACCTCCTTCTCGGCAATCCAGTGCTCCAGTTCATCCACCTCGCGATTGAGCTGGTACAGCCAGTACTGCTGCTCCAGTTTGGCCTTCCTCTCCTCCACCAGGTCCTTCAGGGACACGTAGAGCCGGTCAACCTGAGACTGCCGCCTGCTGATCTGTTCGCTGGTGGGGAGAGGCCCAGGTCAGTGTGGGGAGCTGTGCAGGGGGAGGGGAGGGGGTGGGGAGCAGTTGCCTACCTATCTGGGTGGCCCAATTCGAGCAGTGCCCGACATTGCCGAGACAGCTGCGCAATGGTCTCTGCGTAGTTCTCAACCGTCTGCTCCGACATCAGGTGCTTCTTCAGCAGCTCCAGGGTGTTTTGCTCATCCTAGGTGGGTGCAGGGAGGGGAAGGGAGGGCAGAGTTAGCCACTGGTGCAAAAGAGCCACATTTGGTAGCCACCTTGTCTACAGGTGTGGCAAGCCAGGTGGTCCCCAAGGACTTCTCTCCCACCGGTGGGGGGGGCAAGGGACAACAATTGCTGGCCGGAAGGACCAAGGCTGGCATGAGTCTCCACCAGCACCTGGCGCTGGGCGTTTCTGGCTGGAGGGCAGTCCTTTCCACCCTGTGACGCCCGCCCAGGTGCCACCCACCTTGCCCTTCTCGTCGTTCATCATGAAGAGCTCCTGCTCGCTCAGCCAGGACTCGACCTCAGCCACGTCGAAGTAGTACTGCTCCACCTGGTATGTGGCGTCCAGGAGCTGCTGCCTCCGCTCCGTCTCCTCCTGCAGGGTCACCCACAGCTCGGACAGCTTCTCCAGCAGGACCCTCACAGAATCGACCTCCGGGCTCCTGATGGTGACAATGTTGCTGGCGCGCTCCAGAACATCATCGATGCGAGGCTTGTGCACCTGGATCTCCCGGCGCAGGTTCTAGACTCCCAGCGGGGGGAGATGGCAGGGTCAGTCCAGGTCAGGCTGTGCCCGCATTCCACACATTAGCCCAGAGCACGGAGCACGCTGCTGGCTCAAATCAGGTGGTTCAGGCTGGGCCAGTGGGGACCGTTGTGGCAGAATGCTATGCCCAGCCTTTGGAGAAACAGACTAGGATTTTTGCCATGGTGTGCTGCAAATGTATCCCAGTTTTAATTTGGGGTGTCTGCTTTAAGAAGAAGAAGAGTTGGCTTTTCTACCCTGCTTTTCTCACCCATTTAAGGGGACTCAAAGCGGCTGACAAAGCTTCTGTTCTTCTCCCCACAACAGAACACCCTGTGAGGTGGGTGGGGCTGTGAGAGCTCAGAAGAGAGCTGTGACTAGCCCAAGGTCACCCAGCTGGCTTCATGGAGGAGGGCGGAATCGAAACGGTATGCCCAGATAAGAGTCCGGCTCCCAAACTACTAGACCTTGTGGCCTCGCCTTGAAGTGTGCTCTAGACATTTTCATGCCAGGGAAATGAGCCTTCCCAGCAAGGCAGGGCCTCCTGGCACCCAGTCTGCCAAGCGGATGCTGGTCCAAGAAAGCGGCTTCAGCACCCACCCTGAGGGCCTGGTTTGCACTGAGCCTAGGCAACCCAGATTAAGGAAACCGCGTCTCTGAGCGTGACCACAGCTGGGTCTTACATCTGGAGCCTGGAGACAAAACTGGGATTGGAGACCCACACGGCCTTTGATCCAGGACACCCACCTGCTCCCCGTGGCATTCCTGTTACCTGGTTCTTTTTGATGAACTGCTGGACGGCCTGAAGGTTGTTCCCGTGCTCTTTCAGCAGGGCCAAGGGCAGGCGGTCTTGCATCCACATCTAAAAGGAAGGAAGAGCGGGAAATGGGGGGGGGGAGAAGAGAAACCTCAGATCCCCCTGCTGCTGTGGGGCAGGAGGGAAAAGCCTGCCAGCCTGTGGCATCTGGGCTTGGAAATCTCCAAGCCTTGCCTCATTCTTCTTCTGTTGAGATCCAGCTGTGCCCAAGACCTGAAGGTTGCCTCCCAGAACCATCTCCATTGATGTCTTTCATCCTGGTGCTTTGCCTGGCCACACACAATGTGCAAGCCTCAAGAGGGTGGCCCTTCCGGAGGGATTTCTTGCCTCCTGGCCCCAGATGCTGGCAGACCAGTGGTGGGATGCTGAGTAGCAGCCCTGCCTGCTGGAAACTCCCTACCTGCCTGTCCTGGCTGGTGTGGCTTCCCTCCAGTGAGCACCGAATAGATCCAGCCTCTCAAAGCCCAGGAAACCTGAGCCTGTCGTCTGCTTCACGCCAGTTCTGTCTCCCCCAGCTGGACGCATCCTGCCTCCCTCTTCCCCAGGCTCACTGGATCTGCCTTCTCCTGAACTGCAAGGCCCCCTTCCCAGAGTCCCCACTCACAATCTCGTCCTCCAGGTCGTGGCTGACTTGGTGCACCTCCTTGGAAGCCAGCAAGATCCTCCGGCGCTCCTTCAGGGGCTCGATGAGGCGCACGATGCGTGTCCCAACCGCAGCCTGCTTCTCGTCCACCACCTCCTTGCTTGCCACCTCCTGGGGCAGGGCAGCCATCTGGGCCTGGAGTTCTCCCACTTCTTTGCACCAGGCTTCAACCTGTGTCTCCATGACCTTTGAGACAGAAAGGAGGACGGCTGGAGCAGACAGAGATGAGGAACAGCTCCTGTCCCAGTGGGTGAGGAACGGCTGCCAGCCTTCCAGCATCCACCAAGCAAGACCCTTGGGGGAGCTGGTCAGGTGGAGCCCAACGCCCCCCCCCCTACCACACAGCCAGGAGGGACTCCCTGAGGAGCAGGTGGCAGCACACCACTGCTGCATGCTGGTTTAGTTTTATGAGACAGGCACAGCCACGCAGGTGCTCTCTGGCCCAGTCGTTCCGGCGGCTGTGAGAAGCGAGCGGGGCGAGGAGATGTGTTTCTGCCGTTCTCTGGGACTCCAGCTGGACAAATGGAACTTACAAATCAAATTAAGATATTTCCTTTAAAAGCAGCTCCAATTCTGCTCTCCATCCACGTGTGGATCCCCTGGCCAAAGAGCTGCAGTGAGCAGCAGCCGTGGCCTGGCCTGCTGAGAGAGGCGTGGCGTGGCGTGGCGTGGCGTGGCAGTGGCGGCAGCATGTTCTGGTAGGCAAAGGCATGCGTGAACTAGGAAGCTGCAGGAAGAAGGAGCTAGCGTCCCACCTTGGCAGCAGCGTCACCTCAGGTCCAAAGCTAGGAAGCATGGTGAGGCCTGGGCACAGGGGGTGGCAGGCAGCCCTGAGGCCCCCTGTCCCCACTTCTGAAGAGCCAAACCATGGAAATCTCCCAGGCTCAAACAGGCCCATGGAAGGGAATTCCCAG
The DNA here is from genome assembly GCA_014337955.1 of Aspidoscelis marmoratus. Taxonomy (NCBI): domain Eukaryota; kingdom Metazoa; phylum Chordata; class Lepidosauria; order Squamata; family Teiidae; genus Aspidoscelis; species Aspidoscelis marmoratus. Next base: position 195,782 of record MTQE01003491.1, read on the forward strand.
TGCTCAAGAGTAGCAGGAAGCAAGTGGCACTTCCAGGGTGGGTGGGTGGGTGGGGGGCTTGCCCTTCCCTCTAGCCCTCCAGAATGGCAGCCCTCCCACTTTTGGGCTCCCTCCTCTTCAGTCATCTGCCCTCTTGGCTTTCTTAGCCCTGAGAGCAAACGTCACTTGGTTCCCGATGAACAAAATGTGGATGCCAGCCCAGCTCAGTATAGCTGATGCTCTTTCTCCCCAGCTGGCCCCATTTGGCAAAGGCAGAGGGTACAAGGCAGATGGAAAGCAGTCAAGCCAAAGCCAACCCCGCCCCCAGTGCCAGGATGCCCCCCCACCCGCCTACTCCAGTAGCCCTTGCCAGCTTCCCTGTCGGACACAGTGGGATCTCCCTAAGCAGACGCTGGCCACAGGAAGCTCCCTGTTTGGCACAGTGGCCTCGTGGGGAGGGACCCCTGCAGGTCATCTGGAGCCAGTTGAGGCCCCATCTTCATCCAGGAGCTCTGGCCATTCCCCTCTTTTTTGGCAACAGCCATAAGCCCCCTGTAAGATGCTGGAGAGCTGAGCCTGCTGAGCCTGCAGGTGTCCTGCTTGGGTCTGCAACCAGCTGCCCCCTACCCCCCCCCCCACACACACACAGGAAGGAGGAACAGGGAGATGGGCCTTGAGGGCAGAGGTGTGGAAAGTCCCGGCCCTTTCCTTCCTGCCCACAAGCGCCCAGTAGTTTCTACAGCCAGCATCACCCCCCCTACTCTATATGGTTTCTGCTCAAAGCGCAGCATGTATAGAAATGGGTTCTGTGCCACAGTGGAAACATGCGGGAGCAGAAATTATGTGGCAGCTGGCTGGAGCTGATGGGAAACATAAGATGGAGAAGACAAAGGGAGGGAGGTGGTGAAGGAGCAGTTGCCCCCCCCATGTGCTGGAGGAAATGAGTCTGAAAAGGGGGAGGGGAGGGGAGGGGGGAAAGCCAGGCGGATGGATTCAAAGGAAAAGGGTACTGTACCACCATGCAGCACGATGAGACAGACAGCACTAGGATGTGATGGGAGTGGTGGCCGCCTCTGAACCGCCTCAGGCTGCTGAGAATGGAAAAGGAAGAAGCTGGTGTGAGAGGGTGCCCAGCAGCTGGCCTTCCTGCCTTGGGGGGCATAGGAGCACTCTCCAGGGCAAAGCTGCCTGGCTGGGGTGGAGCAGGAGTGGGTCTGGAGCAGAAGGGGGGGGGCAGCCATCCGCTGGAGGTCTGGCTCAGTCAGTAGCCCATTGGCCGCCGCTGTCCCTTCTGGGGACGCCCCCCTCGGAATCGTGCTGGACCTCTTGCAAGGACTGGTGTGGGGGCGTCTTGCACACAAGGCAGGCTCCCGCTCAGCTCAGTGGTCTTTCGCACAGGCCACCTCCACAGCACAGCCCCAGAATGGCCCGCCAGGATACCTGTGGCGACGGCACTGCTAAGTGGTCCAAAGGCTGCCAGCTATGTGGAGAGGCAGGTGCCCACAGAAGATGCCAGCGCGGTTTGGCAGGGAGAAGGCGAACCCTATGCCCTTTCACCTGGACCCACCGGATGCCATGTGGCGGTGGGCGCTCTACCCACTGTCCCGGGGATGGGAGCCATAGATATGCCGATGGGGTGCCCATCTCTCTTCCCCACCTATCCCTGGGCAGGTCGGCAACTGGAAGAGTGAAAGTGGAAGCTCAGCCCTGGAAGCAGAGGGGCGCTTGGGCAACAGGGCTGAGTACCCGGGAAGGACGCTGCCTGCGTGGAAGGTGCTGCGCTCTTTTGTCCTGGTCCGGCATAGTGCCTGCGGGCCCAGAGGTTACGGTAACCTAATGACCCTTGTGCCACAGCTCATGAGAGCATCGAGGTGTGGTTGGGGGAACTTTCTTGAAGGAGCTCTGTGGATGGACCCCCAGCTCGCCCTTGCTTGACCTCTGTGGCCCAGAAGTAACTGCTCCTCCAGTTCTTAGGAAAGCCAGGCTTAGGTGCTCAGAGCAGCAGCAGCAGCAGCGGCAGCAGCAAAGCAACCCCCTCACCCCCGCACAGCTGAGGAGCCCAGCCCATAAAATTGTGGCCAGTGGTCTCGCAGGGCCAGGCAGTGTGCTGCCCCCCACCCAGGAGCAAAGGGAGCAGGTACATAGGAAGGCTACCTGGAGGTGGAATGGCGGAAGGGGCTCATCTGCACAACTCCCCCTTTCCCACACCCGCTTCCGGCCCCCTTCCCTCCCTCTCCCAGAGCGCCAGAGGCCAAGAGTCCCACATGGGAATGGTGCCTCTGAACAGGAATGGCATCTATCGCAACACATCCGGCTGCTTCCAGTTATTGCAGCCGATGGCTTGCCAGGCGCAGGGGCACAACAAACACTCCTGGGCTGCAGGGGGAAGGGACCCTCCTGGCACGGGCAGCCCTCAGGATCCCTCCTTCCTTGCCAGGGCCAGAGCTGGCCGGAGAACTCTCCCCTGGCACCCCAAGCACCGTTCTTGAGACCGTACGCTCGCCTTCCTCCCCCAAACTTCAGCCCAGTCGCACGTGCAAACTCTTGGTTCCTCTTCCTTGCACAAAGCCCCTGAGACCCACCTGGAGCTTTTTGAGGTTGCTGTGGATGCTGGCCAGATCCGGCCCGGGGTCCACGGCCTGCAGCTGGCTCTCCATGCGGAGCAGCCTCCTGTCGAGGTCTGTGTAGCTCTGCACCAGGCGCTCGGCCTTGGTGGCCTCCAGCAGCTGCTGCGCTTTGGCCTGCGTTGTGGCTTCCAGCGCAGCCCAGCACTGCTGTATCTCCTCCAGCTGCTGCTTCACCGCTTCGGCCAGCTCCGGCTTCTCCTCGATCAGCTGCTGCCCCTCCTGGGGAAAGAAGGAGAGAGCAGCTTGAAAGCCCCCAGCCCCCAGCCTCCCTTCCTGGGCTTCAAGGGAAACCCTGAGTCATGGTGCTCCCCAAGGGCCAAAGGGTACCCAGGCAAAGGGAGGCCGGGAGCCACTCTTTGACCACAGAACTAAACCTTCTGGAGAAGCTTCACTTCCAAAGTTGGCCACCCTGCTGGCAAACGTCCTGGTCAGTAAAACCGCTCAGAGGGTTCCAGGTTGAAGGCTACGTGCTTCCTTCCTTGGTGTGCCAGGTGGGCGCAACAAGGGCCCTTCTCCCTGGCACAAAGCTGGTACCTGGGGGACGGAGCCGGGCAGGTGAGCAAAGGGTTCCTAGTGCTGCTGCCTTCCTGTGCCAGAGCCCTGTGGGGACCCTGAAGGGGCCAGTGCCAGCAGAGTTGGGTGGTGGGGCAGCGCGGTGGGCAGCCAAAGTGCCCGTCTCTGCCGCTCCTCTCCCACCAAGACTGCAAGGCCTTACCTTCTCAGGGCAGCTTCCAAAAACAGGTGGGCAGGGACCAGGCACCAGCAGCAGGTCTCCTCAAACCACCGTTTGGCTCATGGCCTTCTTGTCTGGCCAGGGGAGGCATGGGGATACCTTCTCTTTGCAGGCCGCAGTTTGAATGCTTCACCCCCATAGCCGATGTTAAAGGGCCGGGATTTAACCTTTTCTGGCTACCAGACTGTTGCCTGCCGCTGCCCTGTTGAAAAGCCCGTTGGCGTGAAGGTTGCTCAGACTGCATATCAGGGAACCTTCCTTTGCCATCCCAGCTTAGGGCAGCCATTCTTATGTGCAGATGTCTTTGGGTACCTGCCTCCTAACTCACATTCTCTGGGCAGCTCATGAAGGAAGAACCTGTAATCCAGAAAGAAGGAACTACCAGCAGATAAATGTTTAATTCTGTTGGCTGTTCCCTTCGGAGGCTGTCAGATCCCAGACATTCTCTGGCAAAATGCAGCATCACGCAGCTGAGGGAGCCACAGTTAACCAGTCTCTGGCATGGCTGCTCTCTTCGCAGCATCACGAAGAGGAGGGAAAAGGCCCCTGTGCCCCTCTGCACATGATTCTTAGCCCCCTTCCCCTGGCCTGACGGGGTGCCAGCCGCAAAGCAACCCTAGTGCCAGCCCTCATTCCCAGCGGAGGCTTGGGTGTCCCCTAGCAACTCAGTAATTTTTCAGCTCAGGCTTCCAGACACACCGGGGTTCCTTCTGAAACGGTTTCAGGTTCTTCACCTCCTTCCCTCCCTCAACACCAGCTGTCCCCCCCCCCCCATGGCACTCTGGATCAAGGGAGGCCCCCATGCTGGTATCTACAAGGAAGCTGCTGGGAATGATCACAGGGAGGCGTTTTGCTAGCAGCAGAGTGCCCAGGAGGGCAAAACACTGCAGGAGCCGCCACTGCTGCCACTGCCCTCCCCTCCAAAGATGCCCCGTGGCCACCAGTGGACAGCCAAGACCACGCTGGTCCTCGTGGTGACACACTCAAAGTGATTCACAAACAAAATCTGTCAGCAGCAAACTCTCCGCCTTAGCAAAGCACCTCTGCATTTCAAAACTGAGAAGACGCTTCCCCAGAAAGAAGCACAGCAGATGCTATTTGCACCCTGCAGGGCAGCTCACTCCCACAGAGGCAAGGCGCCACCCCTAAGAAGGCCCTGCCGAATAGGACTGCCAATTCAGTCTTACTTTGGTTCAATGAAGGCCAAATATTAGAAAGATGGTATCACAAGGGAGAGTTGGAGGCTTATTTCTGTGGCAACGAATGTAAAGAAGGGTGGTGATACGGAAGGGGGGGAGGGAAATTAACTAAGAATAACATCAAGGGAGAAAAACGAAAAGGGAGGCTCAGAAGAGAAGGAGCCGCCATGGTGGGGCTTAGGGGACTTGGCAGGGATGTGCCAGCCCCGCCGTCTGCTCCAGGCAGCTCTGACCAGGCAGACAGAAGCTTGGCTATCAGCCCCAGTGCAGCCTGCCTTGGCTCTCTGGGCTCTCAGGGCCCCTCGGAGGTCGGGGGGGGGGCAGCCTCAGTGCAAGGGGCCTTTCGCCTTCAGCCCCGGGGAACCCTCAGTTCCACCCCAGCTCAGTAGGGGGGAGCAGGCAAGAAAACCACAGAAGCACCCAGAGCACCTGTGGCCGAGGCAGGATGGAGCCCAGGCAAGGCAACCAAACGCCAGCGACTCTCCCCCTATGACAGCTGCAGGCCAGAGCTACCCTGGAGGGACGTCGCTCGAAGACCCCCTCCTCCCCCCTTTGGCCCTCAGGCAGCATTGCCTTCGCAGTGCCAACAAGCGCTCTTTGCCGCGTTCCCAGACGCCTCCACACGCAAGACGTGCCCAACGGAGACTGGTTGCTGTGCACAGGAATATTCAGCTGTGCAACCTTCCCTCCCCCGCCCAGACCCTCGAAATGGCACATTCCCCCACAGGGGGAAGCAAGGCGCTGCCAGGCCTGCCCTTCCCCCGCTGGTCCATCACAGCCAGCCACAGTTCCGGCTGAGAAGCGGGACATGCCAGAGCAGGGAAGCCCAGCGGCACCCAGGCGCTCCTCCGGAGGCCCCCTCTGCCACCGCTGCAGGCTCCGTGGCCCGGCCTGGGCCGCTCAGTCGAGGGAGACGGGGCAGGCAGGCAGGCAGGCAGGGTCTGGAGCCCCGGGGCCCGCCCGCCCGCCCGCCCGCCCGCCCGCAAGGGGCACCCTGCAGCCCACTTCGGGGCACCAGGGCGCAGGGGCTCCCGGGAGGCCCCCGCGGAGCTCTCCAGGGTGCTGATGCGCCGCCGCCGCCGCCGCCGCCGCCGCGCGGGACTCACCTTCTCGATCTTGCGCAGCCACTCCTTGTTCTGGGCCAGCTCGGCCATGAAGGCGCGGTGCCGGAGCCAGCGCTTGGGCGCCCGCGGGAGCGCGTCCTTGTCGCGGGGCGCCTCGCCAGCCATCAGCGCCTCTTTCTCGGCCACCCAGCCATGGAACTGCGAGGGGCGAAGGGGGCGAGGAGGGAGACGGAGGCGCCTGTTAGCGGGAGGGAGGGGGGGCCGCCACTGCTCCGTCCGCTGCCTGCGCACCCAAGCGCGCTCCCTCCCCCCGCAGCGGCCGCAGGGCGCGCGCCCGGCCCCGCGCAGGCAGCCCGCGCTCCCGCCTCCCAACCCGCGCGCTCCGGAGAGACCGGCTTGGGATGCTGCTGCAGATCACGCCGCCTCTCCCCTCCCTCTTCCCCGGGCGCGTGACCGGGTTGCGGGGGGCGGCACGACGGGACCGAGGCGACAAGGGAAGGGCACAGGGCCGGGCTCGGACGCCTGGATCCGCCCCCGGCTGCCTCACGTGCCTGAGCCCGATTCACCTCAGATCGCCTCCCTGGAAGAGGGAGGGAGGGAGGGGCTCCCGAGCAACAGCGGGCGGGGGAGGGGAAGAGAGGAGGCCTTAGAAAGGGCCTCGGCCGCCCCCGCCCCCGTTCGGCGGCCCTTGGGGGCAGCTCTGCCACGCCAGGACACCTTTGGTCAGGAACTAAAGCGGGTTGGCCGCTCCCCTTGCCCCTCCCCCCCAGCCTCTGGGCTCTTTTCCCTCTCCCTTCCTCCCCAAAAGCCCTTCTGAAGCGGGGGGGGGCGCCAAGCCCGCCGAGCAAAGGCGAAGCACCTCCAGGAGCTGGAGGGAGCCCCCTCCCCGCTGGGCTGGCAGCAGGGCGTTTCTCACCCCCACCCCCACCCCCCTCGAAGAGGAATCCCTAGTTCCGGTGGGGACTCTTCGGTGGAGCTTTGAGGCATCAGTCTAGGCCACATTAGATAACGTGAGGGGGGGCTACAAAGCCCCAGGCGCCCATCGCGACCTTGGGGTGGGTGGGAGGCACTTCCTGCCCCATGAGAACACACCAAGGGGGAAGCCCTGTCCTGGTTTCCAGTGGGGATGGAGTGCATGCCCCCCTCCCCCCCCCGAAGCACACTCAGGCAGTGGGCACAGGCCAGAAGGGAGGAGGCAGGAGAGGCCCCTTTGCTTCCCATGGGGACTGAAGCTTCCAGGCCTCCACAGGCCTCGCTCAGGAGCTTGGAGGGCATGTATGGGGGACGGACACACGCACACGCACGCACACACACACACACACACACGTGTTGAGCCAGGTGAAGTGGCAGCTGAGAGAAAGTGCTGCCTGTCCGAAAGAGCGTTCCGCCAGGCTGTGCTCAGAATGCCAGGCAGGACCCAGGAAGGAAAGGAAAGGGGGCAGGCAGAAGGAACAAGGAGGACGAGGGAGGCAGCCTGCTCTCCTGCGTGTTCTCCCCCTTCTGGTGCCGCCCATTGGCAGCGCCTTGGATGCCCCTGCCTTGATGGACGCCCACAGGTCTTCTCAAGGTCTTGCAACACCTCAAAGGACTGCCCTGGCTGGCTACAGGATGAAGTCCCCCCTCATAATCTCTATGGGAAGGACCTGGCCTGTCCTCACCCAGATCCCCAGGGCTTCCAAGGGGGGAGGGGGGGCAGCCAAAGAGCCCAGGGAAGCACCATTCAGACCCCCAGAACCAAGGGGCATCAAGTACCTCATGGCAATTCTGTAGGAACTGCTGCAGCTGCAGATGGTCACTGAGGAGCTCCAGCCAGGCCTGGGCCAGCTGGGCATTGTGCTGGTTCCTGCAGAGGAGAAAGGCAAATCAGGACCCACCTGGGGGGAAGACAGTGTTGCTGCTGGGGGGGGGAGGCTGTCCCACCCTCTCGTCCAGGGGTTGCCGAGGCCCAGAGTCCCACCTACACTGAGGAGAAAACTCAGCGTGCAAGGACTTAAAGCCACCAGCTCCTTCTGGACACTCCACGCGGCCATTTCACGTGAACTGATGCGCTCTGCACAGCATCGACTCCTTGGGTCAAATTCTGCAGGACCCACAACTGCCAGAGACTGTTCTTGCTCGGCTGCAGCCACGAAACAGGAGCTCACAAGGCGGCTTAAACGGGCAAAGCTGAGCCAGCTTCTTGCTCAGCTTTCGTTAGACAAAGGAGCAACTCCTGCTCCTCCTGACCAGCAACCCAGATAAGATGCTTCTAGAGACAATCCTGCAGCCCCTGGCCCTGTGCAGGTTTTAGCATCCAGGCCCTCCCTGACCCCCCCATGCCTCGTTTTAGGAAGCGTAATAAATACACTCAACGTTGAGTCACTTTCCCTGTTTCAAGCAGTAGCAAAACATACTAAGGCTTTGACCTTAATTAATATGTCAAACCGAATTAGCACTCGGTCCTTCCTGAAGAAGAAACAAGTGGGATGCTATAATTGACCCCACGTGGCTTGGGTTGAGTTGTGCTTTTTAAAAAACAACAGCTCCAAGCTCCTAAATACTGGGCAGCCTTGAAAGGCAGACAGAAACTGGTCCCAGTGCTGATCCTCAGCTCTTCCTCCCATGACCATCTTTCCTCCAAAAGGGGATCATTCTTGCCAAGTGGCGGTGATGGTGACCAGCGTGCCACCCTGCCTGCTGAGACCGTGATCCACCCACCCACCCACCCATCCACCCATCCATCCATCCATCCATCCATCCATCCATCCATCCATCCATCCATCCATCCATCCATCCATCCATCCATCCATCCATCCATCCATCCATCCATCCATCCATCCATCCATCCATCCATCCATCCATCCATCCCCTGCTTACTTGGCCTGCAGGGCCTCCATCTTCTCCTTCACCTGCTCCCTGTAGATGTTCCCTTGCCGAATCAGGCTTTCGCCAGCCTTGAGGGCCGTTGTGATTTTCTGCCTGTTGAGATCCATGGTGGTCATAAAGTCCTTGTGCTTCTTGATGGCCTTCTCCACTGCTTCCACGGTGGTGGGCAGTTCTGTGTGGGCCAGGGTCATTTCCTGCAAGAATTTCAGAAAGCCTTGTGCCATGCCTTGTCCCGGCCTGTGGCTGCCCAGCCAAAGCATGCATTCAGTTAGGCAGCTCTGGCGTGTCAGGAGGAAGCTAGTGGGCAAATCATGAGGACACCAGGGGCCCTTCATGTCCCAGTTGATTGGGCAGCCCATTTCCTAGCCAGATACCTCTAGGAAAGCGAGCACAAGGAAGACCAGTGCCCATCTGTCCCCTTGGAGATGCCCAGAACCCCCTCCAGGAGCCCCCAAGCTCCTTCAGCAAGCACCGCCCTGGAGCCCAGGAGCCATCTCAGTAAGCCTGACTGCAGTCCCAGAATCCTCTGCCTTGCTGAGTTCCTTGTTTTAGGCGCATTCAAAACACCCTCTCTGCAAAGCTCTTTCCCTCTGTTTTGTATTATGTTTTAAATAGACTTCAGGGTTGCTGTTTTTTTCTGGAAAGTTGATCAATATATTCTTCTTGACAGCCACAGCGATAGTTTTAAGACCCGTTTACATTGTGAGGAGCCTTTTAAGGGCACAAGGATGGGGGGAAGCGCAAAGGAGCCCAGAATCAAAAATGAAAACTCTGCCGGCCAGTAAATCCAGCGCTGTGCTCTTAGGAGACTGATGCAGGGAGAGCAACACCTTGGGCCGACCCCCTCCCTGGCGGGCCATATGGCCTGCAGATCCAGACGCTCCGGCCACAGGCTCCCCCTGAACCACTGCACCCTCAGCCCACCGTCCAGACCCACAGGGAAAATGCAGGATTTATGGAGGGCAAAGGCTGGTTGCAATGGCGGCAACAGACTGGGAAAGAATGAGGGGGGCAGACGTCCAACCCCCCCTTCCATTATCGCAGAGAGCCCTGGCACCAGGCTCCCCTCCCCCCCGGCAGCTCAGCCCCATCTTGCCTTCTGCCACCTGCAAGCACCTGGCCCCAGGAAGGCCAGGGGCAGCTGCCATTCTGTACCTTCTGGGCAGCGACAGGAACCCAGACTGGGTGCCCGGATGGGAAGGACCCTGAACCCCTCATCCTCACCCTTGTCCTCTGGCCCACCACTGGGGGGATGAAACACCAAAGGCAGGAGGGGCCGCTGTTTGCTTGTTCTTAAAAACAGGGGAGAATTTGCAGAGTTCCAGGCTGGAGATCTTTCCACTTCACGGAGGCTCCCGACTACATGTGCCGCCCGTTATTCCTTCCAAGTCCCGCCACTTGCCGGTGCAAAGAGAGCCACTTCAGTGGCCGACCCTGCACCTTCAGTCTGTCTCTGATCCCCCACCTGGCCACCTCTTCCTCTCTGGCTGCACTGGAAGGGGGCATCCTGTCCAGAGTAGGCCCCATCAATATCTCCCCAGATTTAGCAGGATTCATCCTGTCATGGTGCAAAGCTCTGCTGCAGGACCATGCCTCCAGAGTTCACCCACATGAGTCTGTGGCAGGCTTTCATGCATCCTTTGCACCCCTTCAAAGGGTCACTGTAATGATCTCGCCCCCCCCCCCAGGAAAGACTGCAATGCCTGAGACTTTTTGGTTATGAAAGTGAGTGAAAAGGGCAGGTGGCAGAGCCTGGGCAGGTGGATAAGAGAAGCTTTTCTCTAGAATGAAGATTTCACCCCAAACTGAAACTTGAAAGAGGCTTTCCTCGCACAGACATACTATAAGGTTAAACTCTGGAACTCCTTGCCACAAGATGTGGTTTTCCCAACCAGCTTGAAAGGCTTCTGAAAGTGGACTAGGGCAGCTTGTGGGAGGCAGTACCAGTGGTGGTCTAGTGAATTTGACCCCATCCAGATGGGGTGAATAGAGTGCCATTATGAGGCTGCTATGGTGGGGTCACCTCACCTATCGCAGGCCACCTCCCCCCCCCCACACAAAGTCCTGCTTCTTCACCTTTCTGGATGGAGGTGTAATTGTTGTTAGACCCAGCTGCCATCTGGGGTCAGCCTCTTTCTGACACAGCACACAGTACGTCCCTGGCCAGGGCCTGGGGGGCTGCTCGTCTCACATCTTGCATCCTTATGTCCTGCAGAAGGCCCTGGCCTCGTGCCTTAATTTGCCTGCCAAGGGCACAGCCCCTCAAGAGCAGCGGCGGCTGTGGCCAGGGCACAGAAGGGGCTCTGCCCCCCCCACTGGTCTTTGCAGACCAGGCAAGATGCCAACGTGCCTTGGGGTGCAGAGCAGTCAAAGAGAACTGGCCATCCAGGGAGCCCCCATCCCCCCGCCCCGAGTGACTGAGCAGCCCAGCACTTCCTTGCAAATGCCTGTGGCATGGGTCTAAAAGGATCTGTGCCGGTCAGCCTGGAAACAGCTTCCGGCTTGAGCAGCAGCCGCCGCCGCCGCCTGGCTTTCACGCATCCCTTCTCTGTTAGAAGCAAGAGCTAATAGACCGGCAAAAGCCTTTTAATTGCCCAGCAGGCCCCCGAGTCTTCTGCAGAGCCACACGGCCAAGCTGATGAGCCCTGGGCAGACGCTTCCGCCACAGGAGAAGAAGACACGGCTGCAGCAGTGGCAGAAGGCACGTCCCACATTCTGGGATTCTGTGCCCATGCCCCTCCTCTGGGCCCAGGCGGCTGCTGAGTGGCCCCTTCGCCATCACGAGCCAATGTTCCTCACAGCATTAGCATGCTTAAGAAGCAAACGGCGGCTTCCCTGCCAGAGCTGTGCAAAACCCAGAGCAGCAGCTCAGGTGCCTCCACACTGTGGGAAAGGGGCGCTTCAGCTCTGCTTTGTGAACCTCCAGAAAGACCCATCACTTAGCTGGAAGCAGCGCCACCAAGGGGCAGCATTAGGCTTTACAGCAAGACTTTGCCAGAGCACCTGAGGACCTGACCTGACCCGACTTCAAGGCCTTTGCTGGCTGGCCGACCACCGGGAGTGAACGCAGCTATGCCCACACAAGTCGCCCCAGGATGAAAGGGGCAGATGCTCTGACTGCAGCCCTTATGCACCAACACCCACTTGAACCACTGATGCCTTCTGCTCCCAGGGGGTAGAATTCCTGGTCCTATGATTACTGCCCTATTTCCTGCCATAGAAGTAGCAGTGGCATATTAAGAACAGCCTTTAGCTAGGCAGAGACTATCTAAAAATAAAAATAAAAATTGGAAAGCAGGATGGAGGATGATTTTAGGAGAAACGTTTTGAGAAACCAGCAGGTCTTACGTGACTGGGAATACTGCGTCGCCTGTTCCTGTTAATGCCCCCATTTCCCAGGCTTTTAAACTGAGCAGTGTCTTTGCTCTCTGGATGTTTAATTCCACAGGATTGCGTATCGGATGTTTTTATCAGTTAGCTTAGTAGTTAATTAGAACTAAGCCTCTTCGTATGCTCTGCTGAAGCTTCTTAGAGCAACTCCAAGAGACGTGAAATAATGCCTGGTTAACACTTCCAGTGAAAAGGTAAGGAGAATTAAGGGGTCTTGGGAGAAGCAGGTGCAGTGGCTGCCACCCAGGGCGACTGATGGTGCCAACAGGGCCAGAAAAGTCCCGGCACATGAAACGGCACAGAGTTACCAGGTTCCACGAGCGGAATTTCAGGTTCCCTTACCCAAAGCACAAGCCTTGGTCACGTGGGGTTGGAGCCCTGGTGACTGTTAGCAGGCAGAGGGGAGCAGAGCAAGAGTTGGGGCCACTGGGATTCCCACTGACTGTGGTTCTGTCCCAGGCCAAGAGAGAGAGGGAGGGACCCACTGATACGAGCTGCGGGAAAATGCTCTCCTGTGTGCACAACTCTGGATTCCAGCTGTGGCGAATATTACCTGGACGTACAGGCAGACCTCTGCCTGCTTGGCATCGCGAAGGAAGAGAAAGAAGATGTGAGCCTGAACCAGCACCTCCCGGCGGCTCTCCCACACGTCCAGCAGCTTGGTCCAGCCCACATCGAGCCTCTGCAGCCACTGCTGGAGTGAAAGGTACGGCAGGTCAGCCTCCTCCAGCGCCAGGACATCATTGACTGCCTGGATCTTGGCGTAGTCCTCCTCGTAGCGGTTTATTTCCTCCTTGAGCGTGGCGTGGTGGTTCAGCAGGCGCTCGGCCTCAGACAGGTTGCTGGGCAGTTCCTCGGAAGCCACCGCGGCTTGGGTCTTCACCAGCCACGTCAGAAAGGTGTCCAGGTCCTGGATGAACTGCTGCAGCCTGGAGGGAGGGAGTGCAGGACAGGACAGGACAGGACAGGTAAGTGACACCGCATGCCGTGGAAGGACCCTGGGCTTGGGTTACGGCCTTCGAGCCTTGGGTGGGGGAGAGAGGCCACCCTGTGCTTCCCACCCCCGCCTGCTTGCCTCCAGGCCCGCCTGACCTGCTGGCCACGGTGAGTGAGTCCTCGCAGCCCTGAAGCGTCCTCTTCAAGGCCTCCCACTCCTCGCTGATCTCCTCAAACTGCATCAGGATCTCCATGGCCTGTGCCGGGTGGGCGTTGGCCAGCCCCTCCCCCTCCTGCTGCAGCTCAATCAGCTTGGGCTCCAGGACCACAAGTGCGGCCTCCATGGTCGAGAGGCGGCGCTGGAGGGAAAGGACGCTACCCAGGTCTCCGCTCTTGTACTGGGTGGACTCCACGGCCTTGCGCTTCTCCCGGATCTGGGACTTTATCTCACTGCACTCCAGCAGGTAGTTCTGGATCTTCAGAATTGAGCGGAGGTGGTCCTTCTTCCGCTCCACCAGCTCCACCACCCGATTCCACCTGGAAAGCAGGGAGAGGAGAGCAAGGAGGTCCCATGAGCTCAGCTGTGGCCTTGGCCTCCAGCAGGTTGGCACCAGTGCCTGGAAACGAGGATGGCAACGGGCACTTCTGCTCCCCCTTTTCAGAGCACATCAGACATCTCTTGATGGGCCACCAGCTTTTGCACAGGGATGCAAAAAATGCCACCCTGAATACAGCGGCCACTGACTGGAAAACCCTTATGGGAAGAGGGCCAATGAAAGAGATCTATGGGCCTTCCTTTCTAAGCAAGAGGCAGGAGTCCATGGCTGCTCACAGCAGAAGGTCCACATGTCCTCGTCCCACCCAGAGCAGAAGCCCCTTAGGGCCTGCAGGCATGAGCGAAGGTGGTCCACGTTGTCTTGAATGAGCTGTGCAGAGCTGGAGGCTCCAAGAGCTGCGAGAAAAGGGGTACGGGGGACCCTTGAACCAGAGCAGGGATGGACCCAGCAGAGTTCTTGGTTCACATTGAAAGCATATGCTAGTTATAAGGGCCTGGAGGATCCTGCTTAGGTTGTGGACCACAGTACATGTTTTGGCCACACCTGTCATGACTTTGCCTTCTTCATTATGGAGGTGTGTTGTTCACTTTGACTATAAGCCACCCTGTACTTAAGGGAAAGCTGGAATAGAACAGAAAGGGCCACATGAGAAATGTCACGTCTTCCTATCCCCAGGGTAGGACACCGCCACCACCTCCACCCACGTGGTCCAGGATACCAGGCGGCATCCTTGGAACGTAAAGGAAAACCACATCTGGACAGAGGTGAGCAGATGCCACATTCTGCTTGCTTTCCCCAACTCTGAACAAGGCCAGGCTGCTGGCACCAGTGTTCTGATGTTTGGAGCTGATGAGTCAGCAGAAGAAGTGAAGTCCTCTGTATATGCTCAGAGGCACTGTGTCCTCACTTCTGTCCAAAGCACAAGGATCTTCAGCCAGAGGAGATATCCTGTTGTTTGTGAATTTCATACACTGCCTTCCTTCTAAGAAAGAGGACGCCATCCCTCTCCCCATCCTACCTGCTGTTCAAGTGATCCTGGCAGGATCGGACCTCGGAGGAGCTTGGGTGACCCCCATCAACCAACTGCTGTACTATCTGGTTGACATCCAGGATTCGGCCCATCAGGCTGTTCATCTCTTGGTCAAGACTTTCAAACCTGGTGGAGAAGCAGGAACATTCGTGGCCACAGTGGCCCTGGGGCCCTGATCCCACCCTGAGGGACACAGGAGGGGCAGCCCAGAGGGTGGTCAAGTTCCGCAGGATACTGCCCCAGGCAACCTTTCACTCTGCCCAGTCTCACCCACCCACAAGCAGTAGACGGAAGGAAAATGTGGAAGGACCGGGTCACAGGGCAGGTGGGGTGCTGGGGTGTTTAAGGCTTTAAGGGCCCATGGCACTTGAGGAGATGGTAGAGCAGGGAAGCTTTAAGCCTTGGGTGCCCCTTAGTGAGGATCCCAGACGTGGGGGCACAGCTGTTGAACTCCTCCTGTCTGGAGGCCCTCAAAGCCACTGAGGGAAACTGGGGAGGCCCTCTGTGGGTCCCATGAAGCTGCCCTTAGGCTTCTGGCTGTTCAGCTGCCCCCATTAATGCCCCTTCATCCTCAGCAGCCATGAATCAGAGGCCACAACCAAGGCCTGAGCTCCTCCAGGAGTCTGAGGATGGAGCCATGATTCTGTGGCCAAGGCACACAGACCCTAGTTGAGCTTCCCACCCCAAGGCTGGAGAAGACCTTTTCTTGCCCAAAGAGGTGCTGAGTCCCTGAGCAGGCACACCTCCCATCTCTCACTGCCCTGGAAGCCCCACACCCTTCCCGGGCACCCGGGAGCCTCACCTATGCTGCACCACCTCCACGTCCTCCAGCTTCTGCGGCACCTCCATCCGGTTGAGCCACTGCTCCTTCTCGTCGATCCAGACCTCGCAGGCGTTGACCTCGCTGAACATGCGGTAGACGGCCAGCGCGTCCTGCAGCCACTGCCGCCTCAGCACTGCCACTTCCACCACTTCCCCATAGAGCTGCTCCACCTCCACTATGCGGATCTGCACGTCCACCAGCTCGTGGTACTCGGGCGCCAGGGCCGCCAGCTGCTTCCGCAGGGTCAGGACCGCCGCCCGGTGTTTGTCGATCTCCTCCATCACCCCCTTGTGCTTTTTGACCAGTGACTGGGTGGAGTACTCATCGTGGCCGAAGTCATCGCTAGACACCAGGCGGTAGGCGTCCTGCAGCCATACCACCAGGTCCTCCGTGTCAGTGCTGAACTGGTAGAAGCTCAGCGTGGCCTGCAGCTTCTGCAAGTGAGTGGCTGCCAGCTCCTCCAGCTTCTTCCAGTGGAGCCGCACATCCCGGATCTTCTCCTGAATGCCGCTGGGGCCAAAGCGCTTCCGCAGCAGGCTCTGCTCACCCCGCCTCATGGCCGTCTGGAGCAGGGAGCGCCGGCCGCCCAGCTCCCCCAGGAGGATGTTGTGCTTGCTGAGCAGCTTGGCCACGCTGTTCAGGTCCTTGCCGTAGCTCTGTGTGGAGGACAGGACGCGTTCCTTCTCCCGGACCCAGGCCTCGGCCTCCTCCATCTCTTGGAAGAAGGACCACAGCTGCCGCGAGGCCTCCAGCTCCTTCCGCCGCCTGCACGCCAGCTCCCGTAGCTCCTCCAGGCAGCTCTGGACGTGGTTCACCCGGTTGCAGATGATTTGGGGGTCGCAGGGCTGGTAGCCTGGGGGAGAGCGCAGTGAGGGCCGGTGAAACGGGCCAAGAGGGCCTCCCCCTGCTGGGACGGCACGGGGCTTGTGTGCTCACCCGCAGGCAGGGCCCAGGGCCCCCTGGATCAATGGTACAGGCAGCAGGGGAGGGGACTTGGCTGCCGGGGAGGGAGGGGGTCACTCTCTGCACTTTCACCTGCCAGCTCAGAGAACTTGAGGGCCGCTGTGTTGAGCGCCTGCACCCGCTCACTCTGTGCGGAAATGTCAGCCTCCAACAGGCTCTGCTTCTGCAGCAGGTCCTCCACTTCCAGAAGATGCTTCCCACAGTCCTTGGACGTCAGCTGGGCCTGCCAGGGAAGGTGCCAGGAGAAGATGGGTGTCAGGCAGTCCCTCCACCTCCCCCCCAGAAACCTCTGCAGGCCTTGCCTTGCAGCCCGCTTGAACAGTGCCAGGCGGGATGGAGCAGCCCCAGTGGCCTCCAGGAAGTGGCATGGGCAGTCTAGGGGTGGGAGCCCAAGGGCAGCCACCTCCTGTTGCCTGGACCCCATGCCCACCTGCATCTCATCCATCCAATCAATCATGTACACCATCTCCTGGAAGATCTTCTGAAGGGCCACGTTCTGCTCCAGCCGCGCTCGACGGGCACTGACCAGCTCCGTGAGGAGGCCCCACTGGCGCAAGATGTTGTCCTTCTGGGCACTAATGCGCTTGCTGTCATAGTAGCCCTCTGACTCCATCTCCTGGGCCAGCTCCACCACCACCTGGATGCGCTCCTGGTAGGACGAGATGTCTGCCTCGATGGCTTCGTGCTTCTTCATGGCTGCCTCCACCGCAGGAAGGTCATACCCAAAGTTGTCCTGGCAAGAGGAGAAGGACAGTGGTCAAGTCACTGGTGCAGAGCAGCTGCAGAAACATGTGGCCAGCCAGGAATGGAGAACTCTGCAGGTGTGCAGAGGACTCCCTGCTCCTCCCCAGAAGGCCCCACATCTCTCCTCCATTTGGGAATGCGCAGGAACCTTGTCTGCATGGTGGCATTACACCTCCTGCACCACTGGCACGCATCATTCAAGCCAGTCCTGCTCAGGACGGACCAGGCAGCATCCATGGACCACAATGCGTCATCCCAGAACCTGTTTCTCGTCCAAGCCAGATGTGATGAAGCCCTACTCCCGGAGGGTTCCCAGGGGCCTCAGCTGCAGCCCTGACTCTGGCCTCGGCATGAGCACAGCAGCACCAAAGGCAACAAAGTCATGGCCAGGGAGTCCAAGCGCGTCCACCATCAGCACCGTTCCTGGTGCATCAGACAAGTGGCACCCCAAGGGTTCCCAGAGCCTATCCCGTATGGCTCTCCCAGTGCCCCGCACCACAAGGCCCTTGGCTACCTGGGAGACCAGCCGCTGGTTTTCATTCAGCCACGTTTCCCTCATGACAGCCTTGTGGTCAAAGCGCTGGGCGAGAAGCTCCAGTTTCTCCTGGCGGATCAGCTCATTGCGGAGGGCAGCTTCTCGCTCGTGTTCTGCCTTCTCCAGCCTGCTCCAGGCCTGCCGGGGGGGTGGGGTGGGGGTGGGGATCACAGGGGTTAATCAGGGCTCAGGCAGATCCTCCACCCCACCTGCTGGCCTCTCCCTTGCCTGCTCTACCTTGTTGATGTCAGAGATGCTCCTCCCCTCCTTGGGAACGTAGAGCTTGCGGTTGTTGGCCCGGAGCTTGCTCTGGATTGAGAACAGCAGGACCTCCAGGTTCCCTTTCTCCTGAAACCTGCAGGCAAAGGAGAGCTGGATCAGCCTTCCTGCCCACCTCAGCCCCTTCCCAGTCTGGGTTCCCAGGAGCAAGGGGCTGCAAAGGTGGAAGAAGAAAGGAAATGGCATCTCAAGACAAACAGTGTCTTGAATACACAAGTCAAGGAGCGGAGAGCCAATCACTGAAGTACGTCAAGGAAGTGAGACTACTGAAAACGATACTACCTAAAATGCCATACCCCTACAGACACCACGGTCATTCACTGCAGCCAACAAACCCTGCACCTGTGAGTATAGGGCAGCAAATCCTTGAGGAACTGACCCCTTGGACGCTCAGGTTTTGCCTCTTGGATGCTCCGGTGCTGCTGCTACCGCCACTGCCGCCAGCATCTCCTACTGCCTCCCAGCTGCTCCTCCCAGTGCCCCACGTGGCCACGTGGCCCTGTGCCCCACCACTCACTTCACCGGTTTCTCCAGGGTACAGAAGGCAGTGAAGGCTTGCAGCTGCTGCTGAACACCGGCCAGCGAGTTGGCAAACTTCTGGTTGCTGATGATGGCGATGGTGGCTTCAATCCACTCCAGCAACTCACTGGCAAGAGACTCATAGCGCTCAATGATCTTCCCGATCTCCAAGACCTGATCCAGAACCTGCACGGAGGGGGCAGAGGAGGCCAAAGATGTTCCTGTCACGCACATCTGCAGAGAGCCATCCTGGTTCTGCCCAACGTGGGTCTCCAACCCAAGGAGGGATCTTACAAAGGTCCTGAGTGAGGGTGAGCTGGGGACATGCCAGTGCAGGGCACCGGGGCTCTGGATGTCTGCCCTGACTGCTCCCTGCCTGCCCCTTAGTCTCCACAACTAGCATGGAACAATCCACGAAGAAGGCCCAGAATTTTGGTACCAGCACACACTTTGTTGGCCCTTGACCTGGGAACTATGAGACCCCTGTCCAAATTATGCCTTGGCAGGGCAGGACCAAAACTGGCAGCTTGGGTTAAGCCTGTCCGAGTGCCCTCCTCCCTGCCCCAAACCAACCTTGCCAATTCGCTTCCCCTCCACAGCCAGGGCTTTCATCTTGGAGAAGTAGTGGTAGAAAGAGACAACGTAGGTGATGATGGACTTCTCATCTGGGTGCTCCATGTTGACATCTGCGGGGGAAAGGAGAACCAGGTTAGGCAAGGAATCAGGGACTTGGGCAAGGAATAGTTTCCCTGTCATTGCCAGGTTATGTGGCAAGGCCTTTTCTGTGAAATCCCCTTACAGGAGAGCTGGGTCTGCCCTGGATTTTGATGGCTTGAAAACACATTGGTTCACTCTGGATCCTAACAGTGACCCTAATCTAGCATTGGCTGCTTGTAATTATTTCCACTAATTCTATGCTGGTTTTGGTAGTGTTATTTACCCCATATGCCTTTCTGTTTATGCTGTGGGGGGTGGGTGGGGTCAGAGTGTATTTTACTGTGCTCCTTGCTTATTGCTCTGACCTTTGGCAGAATGGAAGGGTATAAAGGATGATGGACAATAGGAGTCCAAGGGCAGGATCAGCTGAGTAGTGCTGGAGGGAGGGAGGGAACAGATACTGCCACACCCCAGCCGTGTTCAAGGGAGGGGCTTCAGGCTTCCTGGCAAAGTGCCCTGCCTGTCCCCTAATTCGCTCCCCCTGTGCTGCATCCGCTTTCGACAAGGCACTGGACCAGGCTTAGAGCACCATAGCTCGTTTCAGCTGTGGGCCGCTGTAAAGAGTCCGTGCCACATACCAGGGTGGTTTACCAGATCTGCCTCTCGTGCACAGCTGGTCTGTCCAGCAAGGCTGAGAAGCTCAGCATCCTTTTGCTGGGCACCAGAAGCAGTGCTGGGAGTGAACGGCTTCAGTGAAAAACAGCCCCCGTCGAACAGTGCAGAAGCTGGGAGCTGCCTCTCCCAGCCTCCAGAGGTGGGCTAGGATGGATGGACAGCTGGCCACATGGATGGCTCTTGCATGGGTCACTTGTTTGAGCACAGCACAGCATGAGCTGAGCAGAAATGGCCTCTGAGCACAGAGCCAGGACTTCTTTGCGTGGTCTAAGTGAACTCCCTGGATAGAACGTCAGGGCTAAGAGCTTCAACAGCGTCAGAAAGAAGCCTGCAAGCAAGAGAGCAAAGCACCTAGGAATTACAAGCGATCGCACAATTCTGAATGATCAGAATGATGAGATTAAAAGAAATCAGATCATGGCAGATCAGAGAGATCCAATTATAGTAAGAAGAGCAAATTGCCTGCAGAGCACAAAAGGCGAGCAGGAAAATAAGATTATCTGCAGCACATCTGTCTTTGCTGACCAGCTGGGATTCCCAAAGTGCAGTTTCACAGCACAGACCGGAAGCCACCCAGGGCTCAAAATCTGGCAGGGCTGGAGGGGCTCAGCCTCTGCCCTCCCCACCCCTCTGGTGTGTGGGGGCACTGTGCCAGCCCTGGGCTGGTGATGAGGTACCTTCTGGGTCAAGCAGCTTGGCCAGGCCTAGTTGCTGCTCCGCTGTGTTGAAGGCCTGCTGGAGGTTGTAGACGGCGTTTGATTTGGTCAGTTTCTTGAAGTCGATGATATCAGGCCTGGAAAGGAGATTTGAGATGCAGCCCAAGGAAGGAGCCTCATCCAGAGCACTGTTCCTCTCCACTTGAGCACTGGGCACTGTTTGGTGGCACTAAGTGAACCATTTCACCGTGCCAGGTTGCGGTGCAGAGCAGAGCTCCATAAACATTTAGGCAGACTGCATCTGATCCTGGAGCTCTTTCAACTGCCCACAGACCATTCTGAAGTGACCCCCTTCCCTGTTCTGGATGTGGCCTCTGCCCTGTCCCAATCCACAGAGTGCCAGCCACGCCCTCCCACCCTGCACACCTGTGCCGGTGGATGAGCGCGTTGAAGGCCAGACCATCTCGCCAGCTTGTGGTGAAGTTCTGAATGTTCACCTCGGGGTACCTGGGGAACAAAGGGCATCAGCCGAGCAGTGCAGGGAATCCTGTTGCTCACCACATTCCCACACCCAGCCGAGCAGCCAGCAGAGTCCCACCAGCTATCCGTCTCGCCTCTTCTGTCTTCACAGCAAGCCAGTGAGGTAGGCCAGGCCAAGAGGCTGCCCAAGGACACCCAGGCAGCTTCCTCAGCCGAGCAGGGATTTGAATTCTGGACCACCAGGCCCAAGAGCGCCTCCCGTGCGAGGATGGTATGGGTGGCACACTTGCGGCCTCCTATTTTTATTAGCCACTCCCTGGAGGTATTTCTAAAGACATTGAACAGAGCGCAAAGGCAGTTTATCTGAGGGGGGAGAAAGTGACCTTGGTCAATGGCCCCTGTGCTCACCCAGCTGTCTTCATCTGGCACCAGAGCAGCAAAGCGTCCTTGGCGGAGCGAGTCTCCCGGTTGTCCTCTGTTTCAATTTTTATCACCTGGATCTGGAAGAAGCAGCCATGGACAGAGGGAGGGGGCATGGTTCTCATGTCCCTCGCAAGACAGCCACGTCCTGCTGCTGCCTCTGCCTGGCAGGAGGCCCACCAAGTTTCCTGTGGCATCATGGCGCTGGCCTGGATCACAGGTGGCTCCTGAGCGTGGCCAAGTCTGCCTCAAGCGCTAGACCTCCTTGGCCTGGTAGGACTCAGTCTTGACTGGGCAGGCAAGGGGCAAAGGCACTTCTGCTTTGAGCAGTGGCAGCAGCATTTTGGAGCCCCAGTTCCCCTTTCCCAGGCAGGCCATACTTGGTCCTACCTGGAACCTCAGAATGATGGTCCAGATGAGACCCAGAGTCAAGCGGTGGTTGCCGTCCACAATGTCGTGGGAGCCCACATTCTCCAGGTGGACCCGCTGCTCCTTTAGGAACTGCAGGGCCTTGTCTACATTCTCCAGGGAATGGATCCGCATCCGGCCACGGGTTGGTTTGGGCTTCCAGGGAGACAAAAATCAAAGGCAGGGAGGGCAGCCTCTGTTCTCAAACACCCCCTGGGCTTCCTGCTCCCTCCCCACATTCCACACCCCTGCACTTCCCATCTCTAGGACATTCTCTGAAGGCCAGAGAAGCAGCAAGTGGGAGGAAGGAGCCATCTCCACCCGTTTGTGCCCACCCGTTTATAACCTGGTCGTCCAAGCTCCAGGCCCAATCTCCAGCTGATGAAAGGAGGCAGGGAAGGGGTCAGGGAGTCTCCCTCCCTGTCCTGTCCCACCCTTAGCCAAGAACATCCCCCCATCTTACCAGCTGCTCCCCCGAGAGCACCTCCAGCAGCTTGGTCAGCATGTATCCGTCTCGGAGATCCGTGTAGAGATCGTTGATCCGGCAGGACACTTGGCTCAGGTGAGAGTTGACCCACTTGGTGAAGGTCTTCTTCTGCACAGCATCCCGCTCATCTGGCAGGAATTCGGCTTATCAGAGGAGCTCAGAATGGCCAGACCCTGCCCGGGGGACCTGAACACCTCCCGAACCCCCTGCCCTGGCCTGCTGCTCCAAAGACTCCCAGAAACACTCAGCGCTTACTGCTCCTCTCTGGACACCCTGGGCCAATCTAGAACCTCTTTCCAGGAGGGGAGCAAGAGAAGGTGTTGAACTAGAGGACCCTGAAATTCTTTTCCAGCTACGTTCCCAAGGGAGGTGGCTGCAAACATGGACACAAGTGGCACTGCCAGGCCAGCCAAGCGGGCTGTGATGCCTGCTGTCCTCAGACCCTGTGGTTGGTCCTGCCAGTGACACCCCTGTGCATCCAGCAAGACCTTCTGAGACGCGCATGCAGGGCTGGGACCTTCCCTAAGCTGAAGACAAGGCAGGCTCCTTGCAACCATCTGAGGAAGAGGTCATGCCCTTTGGCCTTCCAGACCATCTCCTCCACTTGTCTATGGATCCAGGCACCGGAGCTGCCAGCCTGGCGCTCGCTTAAATGCCAGTGTCCTCAGGCTGCACTGGGTGCTGGTGACACGCCGGGCATTTTGGCGAAAGGTGGGAAATAAGGGGAATGAAGCAAATCCTGAAGAAGCGCCACCCTTGCGGGAGCTTGCCAGGCAAGAACCACGCCTGGCACACGGGAGGGTGGAAGCTGCTGATGTACCAGCTAAGGCCTTGATCCGTGAGCACTCAAAGAGCTTGGCGGTGGCGGTGGTCTCGTCCCACGGCCGGCGGTGAAGGTCGGTGCTCTCCCAGCGTGGGTTGTTGTTCTGCTGCTGCTGCTGCTGCTGCTGCTGCTGCTGCTGCGCCTCCAAGTTGTCCAGTTTGGCCGCTGGTGCGGCGTTTGCCATTTTGCTGCTGCCACAGGAGAGAGAAGGGGCTCCTTCATGGACCTGCTGCTGGAGCTCTCAGGTCCCACGGGTCCACCTGCTGGGCAGTGGGCTCCAGAGATCACGGCCTGAATTGACAGAATGACACAAGACTGCCCTTTTAAAGACCACGACCCATGCACACCTGTGCTGCACCTGGGGATCCAACTGCCTTCTAGCGCCCTGAGTGTGGGGCTTCAGAAATGGGGCCTGTTCTGCCCATCCAAGCCCCCAGGCTGGCACACAATGCAAGATCTGGCCTGGGCAAGGCAGGCGCTTCTGGGATCGGATTTTGAACCAGTTTGTGTGGGAAAGCATCTGCCCTGAGGAGGAACCTTTCTGGGTGTGAAAATGCCTCTGCTTGCTGAGACAGGGGAGGCCAGAGGAGGAACACAGCTATACTTACCCAGGAACTGGATTAAAGGGCTGCAAAAAGAACCGACACATTTTCATGATATTCTGATAATATTTTGATATGTTTCCCTTTAATTTTGTGTCCTTCCAGAGCTTTTTAAAAAGATTTTTTTTCACTGAAAAATTTACAATCTTAACCTTTACCCAAAAGGTTCCATGTTGAGTTACAACAATAAACTAACGTCTGTTTGGTACATCACCTTGGTTTACTTAAAAAAAAACATTCATGAATAACAAAAATGTTTGACAAACACACAGAGCAGAGAGATTTGATGTTTATACTGAACCAGCAGAAATGCTTAAGGTGAGGCAGGGGTTCTGGGGGCTTCAGAACTGTGGGACAAAACAACCCCCCCTTTGCTGATGCTCACAAAGCCTCTATTTTTTTTACCCAGAGGGTCACTGGTCTAGAAGAGGAGGCGACAGCAACCACTCTAGCTCACAGGAGCACCCATGGCCACTAGAATGGATGCCCAGGTCCTGGCTCCAGTTTGGAGAGAAGGCAGGATGCCTCTAAAGGCCATTTGCAGAATGCTGAGAACAGGGCAGGTTTGCATTTCCCTTCCCATCCACTGGACGGGAAAGAAGCGCAATGAACCCACATTGACTAGCGCTTGCACATGGAACACCAGACAGCATTACCCTTGCCCCCACCCCCGATTGAATACTTACCTTGATTTAATTGCGGGGGCAGTCCTCTTCAGGGCTCCGCCATTCTTGCTGTGGCGCCCCGCGTGACCGTGCGTGTGTCAGCGCCTTCACCGTGATGACGCTGACACTCTATGCACTCCCAGTTGCAGCCACGGTCACATCTATGGTCACCTGAGGTGCCAGCACACTTGTGCAGCACATCAGATGACCCAGAGCACTGGAAGAGGTGCGAATGGCCACTGCCTGGATGCACCAGGTAAGCTTTCAGGTAAGGCTGGTACAGGTGTGGAGGACAATTTTGTGCTCCACACCTAGTGCATGATTAGGGAACTTCTGGTTAGGCCTGCAACAGCCTCCTCAAGGTTCTGATGCTCTTCCCAGAAGTTCCCTCATCATGCACTACGGGCCTCAGACTCTGGCTTCGTCTTCTGCCTGAGATGCCCAGAAGCAACTCTTGGGCCATTGTGTGTGATGGGATGTGCTACTTGGAGTCCTACAGAGGAACAGCTGAGGGAGCAGGGTGTCCTCACATCTCTTACTAATTTTCCCACCCTTAGAACCTGAGAAGATGACTGCAGTGGGCCCTGCACCCACCCCTGCCACAAACAGGGCCTGCAGCCTTAAGTGGCAGGTGGGTTAGATACCCCCTGGGCCTCCTACCAGACGGCCCCCACCCAGGCAGCCAAAGTGAGGCGGGTCCTTCCCCGGGCCTCTGGGACCCACCCCCTTGCGGCCTCCAGGCCTCCAGAGGCAATGAGTGGAGTCCAAGGGCTCCATGGCACAAAGTCCTTCAGTGGGCACCCCTGGAGTTCCTTTCAGCAGTCATTCTGTGCCTTCCACTGGTCTGGGCAGCACACTTCTCTTGGGACAACCCAGGAAGCCTCCTAGATGACCAGGCGTCCAGGCAGACCGGCCACCAACCCACAAGAAGAGCCCCTCGGGCCACCTTTGGTCGGCCTCTCATAAAGCGCACTGTGAGCCTCTTGGTGTGGATCCCAGCCCTGCCAGCCTGGGAGGAAGCCCCACTTGCCTGCTGAGGCAGGAGAGCCGTTCTGCACCTGCTTCCAAAGCCTAAGACCACCTGAGGGGTTCCTGGCACACATAAGAGGCCGGCCAGCTCTTCTGAGAGGAAGGGAAGGTACCAGGCAGCCCAGAGAAGGCCGGCTCCCCGCTTCACTCCCGGGGTCTTTGTTGCAAGCAGGGTAAGAGGACGCCTTACACCTGGTGATAAAAAACTGGCTCTTCCTCAGCCTTCTGGACCCCAGACCGGCCTCCAGTGCCTTTCAGGAATTCAGAGGGAGCCAGGGAAGCTGCCTGTGGGTTGTGGGGGGGCTGTTGGCCTCCCCCCGGGAGCTCCCCACGCAAGCCAGGGAGGGCCTGATGACCCCCTCACGTTCTGCCACCCGAAGGGGCTGCGTTCCTGGGGAGCAGCTGGGGCGCAGAGCTGGTGCTGCAAAACGAAGGCTCCTCGCCCCTTCCACCTTCAGCCCAGCGGCTTCCGCAGCGCCACGCCGGGCGGCTCCTGCCGGTCACCATCTTGGGCTCGCCGAGGCCTTCCCAGCAGCGGGAGCCGTCCCGCCCGAGCCGCGCGCCGAACGAACCGCTTGGAGCAAGGCGACCGAGGCGAGGCGGCCCCGGACGAGCCGCCCTTTCCTGCCCTTTGGCGGGGCGCTGACTTCGAGGCACGCGCGGCGGAGCCGGAGGCCGGGCGAAGAGCGGCTCGGCTTGCTCCTGCGGCGCTCCCGAGTCCCTGACACGGAGGAGAGGTGGGCCCGATCCTGCTGCAGCGCCGCCCCATCCGCCCAAGCGGGACCGGGCGGGGGCACCGCGGCTCGCAGCCCGAGAGCAGAGCGCCAGGCGGGCCCAAAGCCGGCGCAGCCCCTGGGTCCGCATCGGGGAAAGGCCGCGTCGAGGCACTTACCCTTCCGCCGGGCGCCCGCCGCGTTCCCGCCGCCACCGTCTCGCCCGTAGGTGGAGATGCTCCGCGCAGGAGGCGGATGCAGGCGGGGGGACGCGCAGCCCCAGGAGCTCCGCGAGCATCAGCATCAGCGGCGCCGGGCAGGCCGGGCAACCAATCCGCGCGCACCGCTCTGGCCCCCGCCCCGCCCCGCCAGCCCCCCCCCCGCCTCCCAGCGCCAGCGATGGGGGCGGCGGCAGCGGCTCCGCTTTCCAGGAAAGCGCGCTGGGACGGGGCTGATGCTCGCCGCCGGCACCGATCCGGGCAAGGAGCCGCGCGGCGGCGGCGCGGCGCGGTCCAGCTGCGGCAGGGGCGTGGGCAGCCTAAGCCACGGGCGCGGCCGGCAGAGCAGCGGTCACCTTGGACCTGCCCTCTCGCGCCGCCTGCTGCTGCTGCTGCTGCTGCTGCCGACGCCCCCTACCCGGCCCGGCTCTGGGCGCTTCTTCCAAGCGTGTCTCCCTCGACGACCAGCGGAGGGACGGAGGGGGCAGGGAGCGGGCGACGGGAGCCTGCTGGGCGAAAGGGTGAGGGGCGGCAGCGAGCTCGACCGGGCGGAGGGCGCCTCTACCGCCCGTGAGTC
Source organism: Aspidoscelis marmoratus (assembly GCA_014337955.1). Lineage (NCBI taxonomy): Eukaryota > Metazoa > Chordata > Lepidosauria > Squamata > Teiidae > Aspidoscelis > Aspidoscelis marmoratus. The sequence goes on from MTQE01003491.1 coordinate 222,435, forward strand.
TCCCCAGGCGGGAAGAAGGAGGGCGGCGGCGGCGGGATCCCTCTCTCGCCGCCTCAACCGACCAGCACAGCCGCAGGGGACCCGGCGGCGTGACGAGCCAGGACGGGGCGGAGCGCTCGCTCGGTTCCGCCCGCTGGGCTCCTGACTGTCCCGGTCGCTCGCCTCCGCGCTGCAGGACGGACCGCCCGGCCGCCGTGCCCAGCAGCAGCCAAGCCCGCCGGGCGGCGCTGCTGAGGCCGTCGGAGCGGAGGCTCCGGCTCCGGCTCCGGCGCGGCCTCTGGGCGCGGCGGGCGGGCGGGAAGCGAGGCGATGCGCCGCCCTCGGCCCCGCCGCCGGCCCAGCCTCCCCAGGAGGAGCTCCGGGCGGAAGGACTCGCGCTATAAGGCTGCGCTGCCTGTGCCAGCGACGGGCCAGGCGAGCTGCGCTGGAGGCGGCAGCAACAGCGGCGCAGACAGAGCCGGGAGGCCGATCCCGTCCCGCCCGCTCTCCGTCCGGCATGTCCGTCCCTTGCAAGAAGATCGCCATCTTCGGCGCCACCGGCATGACCGGTCTGGCCACCCTGGCGCAAGCCCTCGAGGCCGGTGAGAGCGGGATGGGTCGCGCGGCGCTGTCCGGCAACGTGTCCCGCGGCGGAGAGGCCCAGGCCCGTCGGGGCAGGGCGGCTGCGGGAGGAGTCGCCGGTCGGGAAGGGCTTCGGAGCTTCGCCGGAGTGACGGCGCGTGCCCCGTTTGCGAGGCGGGCCGAGGCCTCTGCGGTCTCGGTGCAGGTTTGCTCGGCCGCTGCCGCCAGCGGGGCCTTCGCTCCTGCCCCGCCCTGGAGTGGCGGGCGCGATCAGCCTGCGGCTGGGCCGGCTGGGCTGCAGAGATAAAGGCGGGCGGCGTTATCAAGGCCGCCCCAGGGAGGCGAGGGCGCTGGGGGACCCGCGCAGGCAGCCCGTCTTCTCGGAGCTTCTCTAGGTTGCCTCCGTAGGTGCCTTTGGCAACAGGCGGGGCTCCGTCGGGCGCAGCTTCCCCTCTGGCGGTCGGCGGCGCTGGGCACTTAGGACCAAAGTCCGCGTCCAGAAGCCGGCGAGGGCAGCCTTCGTTGGGGTCGAACCGCCGCAGTGGCGGCTCCAGCAGATGGCGCCAGTGGATTTGCCACCCCCGCTGCCAGCCAAGAGCAGGACAGTGGTGCTGGGCACGCTGGCCTCCTGGCCCAGGACGGACCCTCTTCATCTGCCTTTCCCTTTGCAGGCTACCAGGTGACGGTGCTGGTGCGGGACCCCATACGGCTGCCCCCGGAGCTGCAGCCCGCGCAGGTGGTGGTGGGCGACGTTCTCAAGCCGGAGGACGTGGAACGGGCCGTGAAAGGGCAGGACGCTGTGATCGTCATCCTGGGCACCCGCAACGACCTCAGTAGGAGCAGCTGCCGCTCTGTCCCTGCCCCCGCCCCCGCCGGGCACCCCTGGCTCTCCTGACCCGTGCTCTCCTTCCTCCCGCCAGGTCCAACCACCATGATGTCAGAGGGCACCCGGAACATCGTCACAGCCATGAAGGCCCACGGCATCCGCAAAGTGGTGGTTTGCCTGTCAGGTGGGCATTTCCAAGTGCCTGGCAGAGCTCAAGCTGCGCCTCCAGAGCCCCCTTCTCAGCTCAAAGGGAGCTCCTGCCTGTCACAGGACAGCAGATGGTCCCCCTTGGCCCGAGACCCTCAGAATCCTGATGCCAGTGCTCCAGCGGGTGGGGCCTGCTTCTCCAGGCTGGACATCTCTGGCCTTTGCCGTGCTTTCTCTTCCTCCCGCTCCTTGCCCAGCAGAGGGAAAGCGCAAGAAATGCACTTAGCTATCTTAAGGTTGGATCCTGCACCAGCAGAATGGCTCTCCGGCTTTTACCAGCCAGTCAGGGGCACGCCATGCTTTCCTGGTGCCTCCTCCATGTTCTACATGACTTTTTGGCGGGGAGGGGGAAGGTGCTTTGAGGTGAACTGTTTTGCTCCCTGTGGTTTGGGCCGTAGTGTGTCGGGTTCCAGGGCCTTGGGGCCGGCACGAAGCCCGTGCAGGGGTGACTGAGAGCCGCACCTCCTGGGGCTCCAGCAGGCTGTTGCAGTGGAAGTCACAGCCGGGGGGGGGGGCTCAGGGCTGGGCTCACGGTGATCCCTCGGAGTGACGCCTGGGCCTGAACAAACCCTGCCCCACCCCCACCCTGCCCTCCCTCTCTTTGCTCCAGCCTTCCTGATGTGGGATTTGGACAAGGTCCCTGCCAAGCTGCGCCCCGTGACGGAGGACCACATCCGCATGCAGCAGATCCTGAAGGAGTCGGGTCTGGACTGTGTCTACGTCATGCCCCCCCACATTGCAGGTGCAGCTCTGGGGCTCTGGGCACTGGCCCAAGGCAGGAGGGGGAGGGAAGGGGGCACTTGCAGCATGTGCCAAGGAACTGGGAGGACTTATTCCCCTTGCTCAGGGTTTGGGGCTGCATACCCACATTGGCACAGTGTCTGCCCATAGCAATGCCCTAGCCCCCTGGCCCCGCTGAACTTGTGGCATTGGGTATTCCCTTGAACAGAGCTAACCAGGGTTCATGCCCCAGCAGAAGGGTCCCTGGGGCGGAGACCTGACCCCAGCCCTTCCAGTCCCTGACACATGGGCAGCCTTCTTGTTCTCTTGGCTTGCCGGGGAGGGGGCATTTCAGGCATCTTCTCACTCTAACCTGGCTTCTCTCCTCCCCCAGGTGACCAGCCGCTCACAGGTGACTACACAGTGACCGTGGACACGTCTGGGGGCTCCCGGGTCATCTCTAAACATGACCTTGGGCATTTCTTCCTCAAGTGCCTGACAACCTCCGAGTACGATGGGAAAAACATCTACCTCTCCAGGCATTACCCCAGTAAATGATGCCTGCCAACAAGGAAGCTGCCCCCTCCTGACATGGGGAATGTGCCCCTGCCAACACCGCCCCTCCACCCCGTCTGCTAGCAAGTGCCTGTCTGCCCCTTAATGGAACCAGGGGCGGGCAGCGCGCACTGCCTACCCTGTGCCAAAAGGTCAGCAGTGGCCCCAGTCAGAAGCAGCCGAGCATCTCTGCTCCTGCCGCCTGTTCCCCTCCGTGTGCTGATTCGCAGCTTCCTCCCAAGATGCATCCTGACGAGTGATTGTGGCCCTTTTGGGTGCCCCTTGGGAAGGAAGCACCAGTGCCCCCTCGGCCTGAGCGGCCTCACGTGGGCACAGGAACGCACAAGTTCTGGAATCACACAAAACAGGAGGGCCACAGAGCACCAAAAGCAGAGACTTGCTAACGCTGGTAAAGTCCTAAAGGTTTCAGATTGGGAGCAGCTAAATATACTTGCATTAATGTGACCTGTAACAATTGTCCTTTGTAAAGCTGAGAAACTTCCTTTCCCTTATTGGCTGAAGACTTCTGTGCCATCTAAACACTCATGCCCTTGTAACAAATTCAAATAAAAAGTATATTTTGACTTATTTCCTACTACAGATCGTGGTGTTGCCTCCTGGATTAAGTAATGTTTGGTGGGGTTTTAATCTGTAGTTACCTTAAAAGCAAAACAGTATTATGTTATTTTACATGAAGAGTGGAATAGACTGAAAAACCTGGCAAAGGTTTCCATCCAAAAATCCTTTTTCTTAACTGGGTGTGTGTGTGGGAGGCAAGACAAAGGCTTTACATGACTTTATGCTATTAAAAATCTAAGACACGCACAATCATGTCAGCCCCTTGCAGTAGCAGTGACAGCCTTGCCACCTATTAAACATTTCAGCCAGTTTGTTCGTGGTGCCCATGAAAGAGGAAGGAGAGTCAGCTTTTCTGCCCCCCTTTTCTCACCCATTTAAGGGGACTCAAAGCAGCTAAAAACCTTCTCTCCACAACAGACACCCTGTGAGGTAGCTGGGGCTGTGAGAGCTCAGAAGAGAGCTGTGACTCGCCCAAGGTCACCCAGCTGGTTTCATGGGGAGGAACGGATTCAAACACGGTATTCCCGGATAAGAGTCTGGCTGCCGAACCGTCTAGGCCAAAGGGCTGGACATCCAAGAAAGCTGATTTCTTAATAAACTCTGCAGTTCTCCAGATATCCCATAACTTTTCTGTTTGTATATATTCTTTCTGCAGTTCAAGTTACACTTAAAGTGACTTTTATTTTTGTTGGTTTCTCTCTTTGTGAGGAAAAACAAAGGGAAACCACAAAGGGATTAGCGAACCCAGGGCCACCCGGCCTCCTGGGCTTGGGGAGCAGGGAGGGGACCCCGCTGGGCCGAAGCTGCGTGGTGGAGGCCAAGGGGCAGGTGGGCCGTCGTGTGGAAAGGTTCCGTGGATGTGAAGCGCTGCCTGTGGCCCCAACGTGGCTGCACCAGGACACGGAGCCCACGGCCCTTTGGGCTCTTTCTTCAGAGGAAAGCAGCGGCTGACCGGCCCTGCTGACAGAGCGGCTGCTCCGCCCCCGCCCCCATCTTGGGGAGCTTGGAGGTCTTGCTCTCCAGCTACCTGCCTGCAGGTGACGTTTTCTCAGGGGATGACCGCCCAGAGTTTGAGGGCCTCCCGGCTGCCCAGCCAAGCGGCACAATCCAATCGGGAGCCTTGCCCAGGTGGAATCTCTGCCCGCCCCTGCTCAGGACACCTGGGAGGCAGGTAGGTTCCCCTGGGGACCTCTCGGCAGGGTCGATTCTCCCGCCTTCGGACGGGATTTGAAAGGGCTGCTCACGGCCGCCCCCGCCCGGCGCTTCTCATCATGGCCGCAGGGCCTCAAGAGCCAGGCCGGCACCCTCGGGCCCCCGCACGCCTCCTGCCCGCCTCACTGGCCGGAAAGCGGCTCTTTGAAAGGCGCGAACGACCTACGGATTGATCAAGAGCCGGTCGTGAGTCTAAAGCGAATTGGCTCCGAGTTCCGTCAGAGCACGAGGACGCCATTGGCGCCCCTTTTCTGTCCACACGCGGGGGGAGGAGAAGGAGGAGGCCCCGCCGAAGGCCCCCTCCCAAGGGACGGGTGCGCAGATACCTTCTGCGAGGGAGAAGCAGCAGGGGGCTTCGGCGAGACCGCGCCAGGCTGACGGCGGAGGGCCGGGAGATCCCCCTGGGGGATCGGTCGGGGGGCTTTTCCAGGCAAAGCGCCCGGGGCCAGCGAGCGCCCCACAAGCGCCCCCGGAGCCGCCGCCGCCGCCGGGCTGCCCGACCAGCCGCGGAGGCGGGAGGCGTCCGGAGCTCCCCCCTCTTGCTCCGGAGCGGCCCCGCCCACCGCCCACATGCAAATGAGCAGCACCGACGAGCTCAGCTATTGGCCGAAGGAGCCTCCCTCCGCCCCCTCCGGGAACTGCTGCCGCCGCCGCCAGAAGAGCGACCGACGCGACCGGGCAGCAGCAGGAGCAGCGCAGCAGCAGCGGCGGCACGGGCACGAGCGCGGGCACGGGCACGAGCGCGGGCGGAGGGACATGCCGGCTCTCCGTTGGCTGCCGCCGCCGCGTTCCAGACTCCGCTGACTGGCCTCTGGGGGACCCGGTACGTCAATGGGGGTCCCGCCCGCTCCCGGTCTGGCGGGAGGGGGACGGCCGTCGTGCGCGGGTGGCCGGGCTGCGAAGGGAGGACGCGCCGCGGAGGTGGCGCCTCCTCCTCCTCCCCCGCTTCTGACCGGCGCTGCCCAGTCGGTGGCGCTGCTCCATCCCCCCCGCGCGAGACGTCCCCCCCTCGATCGTGCTCGCCGGGCCTGATGGGACTTGGAGTCCGGGGGGGGGGGTCGCGATCGACGGGGCGCCCGAATTCCGAGCGACTCCGGGAGCTCTTGGGGCCGGGGGTCGGGCGAACGGCCCAGCGAGGCGCCCCTGCCTGTCCTGTCCTGACCGTCCCTTCCCTTCCCTTCCCTTCGCAGAGCCATGCTGGGCAGAGGCGTGAAGCGCAAGCGGAGCGGCGACGAGGAGGCGTCCGCGCCGTCGGGCGGCTCGCTGTTCAGCCTCTCGGTCTCCAAGCTGCACCGGAGCCTCCGGCGCGTGGAGCCCGACCTGCGGCATCTGGTGCTGGTGGCCAACACGCTCCGGCGCGCCCAGGTGGAGACGGTGCCGGGCCCGGGGAGCGCGCGGGACCCTCCCGCCGTGGGCGCCGGACCCGCCCCGGGAGCCTCGGACGCCGCCGACGCCTGCTGCCCGCCGCTGCAAGACGGCGGCCTCCTGTCCGCGGCGGAGCTCGCGCTCTTCTCCGCCCTCCTGGAGGACCTGGGCGGTTCGGTGGACGCCGAGTGCCAGGGGGCGACCCTGGGGGAGGCCCGGCCCGACGGTGGCAGCCCCGCGCCCGAGCGGACGTTTGCCCCCTGCCGCCCCGCGGAGCTCTTGAGTGCCGGCGGCTACTGGCTGGACGACGGGCTGGGGGGCGACTTCGAGGACATCGACACCTCCATGTACGAGGGCGACCCGCGCGCCCCCGCCGGCCTCAAGGAGGGGGAGGGGGAGGCGGAGGGGGAGGGCCCGAGCTTGGCCGACCTGGACTTCCTCATGGCCGTGCTCGCCGAGGCGCAGGAGGAGCTGCGAGGGGAGGGGCTCTCTGGCCCCGGCTGTGCTTAGCGCGGGGTGGGGGCAGCCTGGCGGCGGCCCCCCTACAAAGCCTTTCCCTGGAGTCACCCGAGAGAAGCAGCTTCAGGAAGAATTGGGCGCCGTTCCCCCAGGCTGGAGCTGTCCTTGTCGCAGGAGCCCTGGCGTTCTTCCACTGGGGGGCCCTTTTGTCCCCAGATTTTGGCCAGGAAGGCGCTGCTGCTGCTACTTGGCGCCACCTAGGATCGTGGACCTTGAAGGGCCTGATCCCTGGAGACAATCTGCCGTCGTCGCCGTCCCCAGTGTACAGCAGCCCGTCCCCCTCTCCAAACTGCATCCGGGGAGGGGTGGAAAGGTGGGTGAGGCCCTCCACTACGCACAGGTGTGCCTACAGGTGTATTTGCCCTGCGGTCGGTGCTGTGGGCCTAGGAGGGCCAGTGGTTGCTTGATTGCCAAAGATTAAAAGACTCAAACAACGCCCCTCTTTGCCTCTGTCCGTTCTGTCTCTGGTGTCCAGCACGGCCCTTTGGAGATGACGCCTGAGGGCAGCAGTCGCAAGATCTGCCGTCCCTGTACGGATGCTGCCTGGCGCTTTGTGGCTACCAAGAAGGGTTCCATTTTTGCAGAAACTCTGGCTGGGAGGACATTTCTTCAACCGGGGTCCGCTTTAAGAGGTGCCAAGCTGATGACCGCAGGCCCCAGAATTTGGGGTGCTCCAACTGCTTCCTTCCAGAAACATCTCTTGCCTGCCCGTGCTGCTGCCCCCTTGCCAGGAGCCTTGATCAGGGTGGGACCATGCACCAGTGCCCCCCAGGGGAGCGCTCTCCCACTTGCCAAAAGCGTGTGTGCATGTGTAGTTTTGTCTGTCTGTCTGACCGTCCATCCAATAGGACACACTGCCCGAGGTCTTCCAACGTGAAGGTTGCAGAATGTGTAAGGCCCAAACAGCGAAATGCCGGCTGCCGTGGCTTTTCCTGCCCCTCTTTAGAGTGTGATGCTGCTTGAAAGGGGGCTGGAGGAGCCGTGCGAGGGATGCTATTGGAGTGCATGTCCCGGTGCACCCAGTCCAGGATCAAGGGGATTGTCGTCCACCGTTGTTGCGGCATCCTGGGGCTGCTCTTCTGCTAGTGGCCTTTGTGACTTGGCTAGATCTAAGGGGTGCCTTAAGCCTTATTTAGGTTGCGCAGGAAACAGAACCGCACTCGAGGAGGTTCGGCTGCACTTCAGGTGCTCCGCAGAACGGGCTCTTGGGGGGGGGGTGTCTGCCAGACTTTTCCTCTTTAAACTGAACCCATATACATCAGGAGAGTCTTTGAGCACTTGCCTCACTTTGGAAAACCTGCTGGCGGCATCCAGAGCTCAGAGAGGGGGAGTGTGTTATTTTTTTCTGAGCAGGAAGGCGAAGGAGGAAATGACATCAGGCCTTCTTGGAGTGACTCGTGCTCCGTGGCATCCGTCCCGGAGGTGATGCCCTGCTGCCCTAGATTCCTGGGGTAAAGGCTGCAGGACACACCTCAGTGACTGATCCCAGTAGGGAGGGAATTTGAAACTGCCCCCCCCCCCGGCTGTCACTGGGCTGGCTGGGTTTGTGTCCCAGCAGGGAAGCAGCAGTCCTTGGGAGGGGGGAGGGGGAGCTTGTCTGACCAACCAAGGGAGAAGGTGACCAGGTGTGAGGGAGGCAACAGCCTCCCCTTGCCCCAAGCTGTGATCCTTTTTTTCTCTATCACACAACACTAGCACCAGGGGGCATCAATGACGCTGATAGGCAGGAGAGTCAGATCAGAGAAGTGGAAGGATTTCTCCACCCAAAGGGCCATCGGTCTATGGAATTGGCTGCCCGAAGAGGTGGTGACAGCAACCAGCCTAGATGGCTTTAAGGAAGGCTTAGAGAAATGTATGGATGGCAGATGTGTCAATGGCTACTAGAATTTATGCCTAAGTCCATCTTTCAGGCTGGGGGGACAAGCGGGAGGCCTGTAAGGCCATTCGCTGGGACTCCAGAACAGGAGGCGGTTTGCCCCTTAGGCTCTTAGGTTCTCATTATTTGGACAGACTAGGAACTCCGGATGAAAGAACGGCAGAACCTGGGCTGGCTGAGCTCTGGCTGAAGCCCTTGAATCCCGGCTCCTAACAGGCTCTCACAGCTTGGTCTGGAGGGGGTGCTGCAGGTGTGGGCTGCTGGTTTTAAAGCCATCTAAGCAAGAGGGTCAGAGCTCTGGTCAGGGCCAGCAAAGCAGCCCCAGACAGCCAAAGGGTGGCACACGGCAGGTTTCATAGCAGTTGCTGGTCTGGACTCTCCTAGTTTCTCAGCTGCCCCTCACTGGGACCAGCTGGGCCTGCAAGAGAGTCCGCAGATCAGGGAGACAGTGCACTCTGGAGCGGAGAGAGGGGAATTTCTTGTCCCCCGCAGCCCGCTGTGGCTTAACCCCTCCTCATCCCACAGTCCCACAGTCCAGCTTCCAGTGCTTCACAGGCAGGGCAAATGCAGCCCCCAAACCTGCCTGCTTAAAGGCAAATGTGCACCGGCCACCGGCCACCCGGCCTGCTGCAAAGGGGTATTTCCAGTGGCCAGCGAGGGTTGCTGCCTGGATATTGTTCTCCGCATGAGCAAGGACAGTGATGGAGGACCCCGGAGGTCTTTTCCAGTGGCAGCATTCGGCTCTTTTGAACTCAGTCAGACATTGGGGACATCAATAATTTCCCCAAAGCATACTTCTTATATTTCTGCCACCGAGGAAAAACGGCCGTCATTCTTCATCCCGAAGGAGTAGGGGGTATTAGAAAGGTGACCCTCACTTCCCCTGCAAACCACTGAGAGCTGCCCGGGAGCGACAGGTTGTTCCCACTGAAGAAGGGGGTGGGATGGCCCCCTAGCTGTCAGGCCCAGCACAGGAGAGCTTAACTGTGGTCCTCCAGATGTTTCTGAACTAGGAGGAAGGAGGGGGAGCTGGCAGGTGAGCACCCAGGGGTGAGGGCCTGTGATGGGGTGGCCCCAACCCTTGCCCCCTCGCTCCCTCACTGCTCCCTCCGAAACGGATGTTTGGCTTCCTGAGTGCTGCTGCATTTGACCTGCTGCCGCCACGGCTTCCGTTTCCCAGAGCTATATCTGCAATCTCCAGCTTTGGCTGGTGGACTGGCGCCTCGCCCTCACTTCCACGCTGGACACAAGGGCCTTCTTTCCTGCTGGTTCCTGGCACAGGCTGGGCCTCTCCACAGTCTCAAAGCAGACTGGTGGCTAGGGCTGCTTTGGAGCACGAAGGGCTCGCCTTGCCTTCCTGCCTTCCCTCGTGGAAGGCAGATGCCCTGCAGTTCCCTTGGTGCCCTGCTTGCAGCTGGTCCCCTTTGCAGACTGTAGCTCTGCCCAGTCCTGAGGGCTGGTCTCCTAAAGCCATCTTGCTTCTCCGGCCACTGGGCAGTTTGGAAGATGAGGCCCTTCTGCAAGAAACACTCAGTGTGCCAGTGTCCTTTAACACCTGGGTGCCGAGTTACCCATATCCTTCTTTCTACAAGAAGTATTTTGAGCCTTTGGCACCCTGGCACAGTTTCCGTGCCCGCAGCCCACACAGAACGCCTCATTTACATGGCAGACCAGCCCACAGGACTGAGCATTGGAACGGTTTCCAGCGCACAAACTACGTCAAAGCCTGCTCCAAGGGAAGGCCACTTTAAAGCAGTCTCCAACGTTCCTGGTGGTGAGCACGATTGGTTTCCACCAGGCAGATGGCTGATCCAGCCCACCTGGCCTGCGGGGCCCAGAACCATCTTTCCAGGCTCTGCCAAACACCCACCTCCAGCAGAAAGAAGCTCAGGTGGCAATTTCAGAGATCAGGATCTTTCCTTCCCAGCCTCCAGTGTTGGGCCAGGCTGGGCCATGGCAACGTGAACAGCCAGTGGTGTGTGCTCCAGGCCCTGCTCTGGTCATGGCCTGGGTGCTTGATATGGGCCAAGACCAGCCTGCGCAGTGTCCCCAGCATGCCCCATGCTGAGGTTGCCTGGGCAGGTGACTGTCTCTGCCAATACTCCTAGACTTCCCTCCCTGTGCTGGGCTCACTTTGCACCACAAGGGAAGGAAGTCCTCTGTTTTGGTCAGTAACTCTCTTCCAGGACCTGAGGATCTCTTGACAAGAGGAAGGTGGCAGCTTTCTGCTCTCTGGCTGGTGAATTTGTGGCAAAATCATCCTTTCTGGCAAGCTTTGTACATAGCATGCTCCACATGGCACACACACTCGTGGTGGATCCCACCTTGCTGGCATTGAGACCCACTCCAGCCCTGGAGCACATATTCCACCTGGCCACTTTCGTGCCAGACTGGAAATGGGCCAAGAGTTGATCATATCTGGTCCAGTACAAAAGTGGCCCAGACAGAAACTAATCTGTCCATCTGCCCAGGAGAGTGGAGGCGACCAGTGCTCATCTCACCAGCCGCTCTGGTAAGTCAACAGACCCCAGACCCCATGTGTAAACACACTGCCCCCAGGGCATCCAGAGGTTTGCTGGGGGGCACTCTCAGGCTAGCCACAGTTCTGAAAATGTTAGCCCATACTGCGAAGTTCTGACTTCACCCTGCCCCTGGTGACCTCTTACCCCAAAGGCCGGTCGGCGTCTCATGGGGGCTTCTGTCCTCCATCCCAAAGCACAGAGATAGGCCGCCGTCACAGCTCTCCTGGCGCGCCGCCCTCCTCTTTGTCCTGAGCCCCAGCACAACAATGCAGGCGGGCTGTTCAGAGGCTGCCCAAAGTGCTGATGGTGGCTTTGTGCTAATCCGGCCGGACGGCTCCCTTTTCACGCCACAGGCAGAGTGGGGCGTGTGCTGGGGGGGGGGGGTCTCTGGCTGTGGCTGCTGCCAGCGCTGTAAGCACATCTGTTCCCAGAGCTCAGGGAGAGGGACCTGGGTGTCAAGTTTGGGAAGCCCTGGAGCAGGGGACGGAGGATGTGCGATTGCTTTGCGGGCGTGTTTGGGGTCTCCTGGTCCCCGGAGGCCAGTGAGGGTAAGGCCACACTTGGGGGTTGCAAAGCTGTGCAAAGGCATGGGCGTTTCCTGCCCCCCAGCTGCAAAAGATGGAATTGGTGCTTTGGGTTGTGACTTGGGAGGGGGGGCAAGGGGGGGGTACGGCAGAGAGCAGCCCGAAGAGAAGGAAAGGGGGGCATCTGGAGGTAAGGAGGAGGGCTGAAGCCCTGCTGCAACCTCCGCTCCCTGCTGTTGGAAGCGGTTTGCAGGGAAGTCTCTGGCACGGAGGCCGCAGCCGGGTGGACTGCCCAGGAGCAGGCGAGGCGTTCCTGGCTCTGGCTGGGCAGCTGAGCAGGGTGACATAGGTGGGGGCGGTGTGTGTAACGCCCCTCCCAGGGCTGCTGCTGGTAACCCTGCCTGGAAAAGAAGCCCGTGTACCGCTGACCGGCCTCAGGACCGGCCGAACCTGTGGAAACTGAACGAGTCCCTCTTCCGCCCGCTTGGCAGGTTAGGAGGAGGCCGGGGCACGGGCACCCGCTTTCCGTCATCGGAGGGTTCTGGCTGGGCAAATTGCTGGCGCTGCCACATAGGGAGGGTAGGCGCTGGCCGAAGGGCACAGTCAGATCGCCGGGTGGGGGAGGGGGACCCTTCGGCATTCCTCCCACCCCAAGTGAAGAAGAGCCAGTCTCTGGACAGTCGAGGCGAAATGAAGAGCGGCATGAACTAAAGCAGAGGGCAGAAAACGGTCGGGGGGCTGGGAGGGGCGCCCACCCCCGTGCACTTTTTGCCGAGCCCACTCAGGCACGTCTACGGCCAGCCGGGCGCCTCTGAGCGCGTGCAGAGAGCTGCTGGTGCGCCCTAGAGGGACACTCCTGCAGCGCCGCAGCCGCCTTGGGCCTGGGGGGCGGGTGTCCTCCAATGGGGCGGGCGGACGGGCGGACCCCTTGACGCGCAGCAGCTCCTCCCCGGGCGGGACCGCCGGGCCGCCCCTCCTCTCTCTGTTGCTGCCTGCGGCCGGGCGGGCCGGGTCGGCCCTGCCAGGCACCCACGACCCGGAGGGCCGGCCAGAGCCGCCCCCTTCCTGCCCGCCCGCGTCCCTCTCCGGGCCCTCGTCCCGAGCGTCGGTCGCGCAGAACGGGGGAGGTGCGCGGAGCGGAGGAGAGCGCCGCAGCGGGCCGGGTAAGCAGTCTGTCCCGGGGGGCGCTCGGGCGCCGGATTCGCACCAGTATCCTGGGCGGGCAGCGCCTCGGGGGGCAAACCAGCCGGCGTGGGCCGCGCTTCTCCCCCCACCCGCCTTCCTTGGCCGGCGAGGGGCCCTGAGCTGAGGGCAGGTAAGCGGCGAGGGGGGGAGAGGGCGGCGCGGGGCAGCTTCGCCTCTCCAGTGCGCAGGAGGCTTTGCCCTGGGAATTCCGGAGCCCACGGGGTCCGGACAGGGTCTCGCCTCTCGCCGGAAGGAAAGCAACCGAGACGGGGAGGACTGCGGCGGGCAGGCGGCTTGCGAGGGATGCGCCCTTGGTCCTGGGCGGCGGCGGCGGCGGCGGCGTTGCAGAGCTGTCCAGGGAACGCGCGGGCGAAGGGCAGCCCCTCCTCGTCCACCGATCTGCTTGTCCTGCGCGGCGCGAAGCGGCGCCCAGGAGCCCGAATCTGCCCCGCTGCTTCTCTGCTTGCTCTCTCGAACGGGTGTTCCAGGCCGGCCGGCAGGCAGGGAGCATTTGGAGCCTGGGGACCTGGCGGGACCTGCCTGCCCGCCTCGGCCCTGTGCGGAACCGAAGCTTCTACTGGCTCGGCAGCCCCCCTGCGTCGAGGGGTCCCGGGCCACGACGAGCAGGGCGGTCCGCGGTCGCCCGTGGGATCTGGGTCTCGGCTGCCCTTCGCCCGCGCCGCCTGCCCACCGTAGTCCTCCCCGTCTCGGCTGGCCGCTTAGGGCGCTCAGAGGCGCGCCCCTTTGCCGCCTCCCGCTTCCTCCGCACAGGCGCCCCGTTAGGCAGGCGAGGGGCAGCGGCCGGCCAGGGTGCCCCCCAGGGCTTCCACAGCCCGGCTCTCTAGCCAGTGCCCCGTGCGCTCCCCGCAGGTGGCCAGAGCCAGGCAAACGGGGCTGCCGAGATGGGCGCTGTGCGGGGGAGGCGAGAGAGTCTCTGCTTCCAGGACCGGGAAAGGGTCGGATGCATCCGAAGCCGATTGCCACCCGGGGGGGGGGCGGGGGCCAGGAAAGCGCCCCCCCGCCCCGCCCCGCCCGGGAATAGCAGCTGCTGAGAGATCGGCGGAGGAGCCCTTCCGTCCTTGGGCTTCGGAGAAAGTTCTGCCACGGCTCTCCCTCCGCGCCTCGTTCTCATCACTCGCGTGGCTGCTCCTTTGCGCCCTTAGGAAGCCCTATGGCGCCTGACATTTGGACGCGGATTCAGACAGGATTTCCTGGGGAGTGAGTGGCCGTTTCCCGTCCCCCCGAACGGCTCTTTGGGCTCACGCAGGACCTGCTTGGAGGCTGCTCAGGGTTGCGCAGAGAGAACAGACCCCGGCCCCTCCCTCCTACTCAAGCTCAAAGAGCTCCCCCGGGCGGGGGGGGG
>MTQE01003491.1:236509-259826 GCA_014337955.1 Aspidoscelis marmoratus
GGGGGGGGGAGGCTCCTGCCAAGGAGCTGGGAGAGCTCTTCCTTTTTCTTTCTCCGAGGCGAGGGAGAAGCACACCAACAGCACTGACTGTCTTTGCAGTGGTGGCACCTATTGGGGGCGGGATAGCTGAGGAGCAGAAATGCCACCCTGGTTCTCTTTCTTGTCCTGCCACTTGTAGGGCCCAAAGCAAGGGTGAGCAAAGGCAGCCCTGGGCATCCTCACTCACCAAGGGAGCCTTTCTGACTTCCACCCTGAGACAGGGGCCTCCTGGGCCTGAGGGCCACCGGGGACTAGGAGGCTAGGCAAGGTGATAGCCTTGGCCTGAGAGCTCCAGCCAAGGACACCCACCAGCCTGCCCCCTGCTGGTCTCTGGGCTTCGGGTGCCAGGGGAGGGTTTATTGCTGGAGAGCGCCCAGACTCAAAAGAGCCGATTTTATCCTCTTGGCTGGCAGGAAAGGGCCGTTTGACAAAGCAGACGCCCGGCCCTTGGCCAGGACCTTCCCATGGTGCAGGTGGGTCCTGAGCAGGTGACCTTCAGCATTTAGGCTAATGGACTCAGGCGGAGGTGTTGGGGCTTGGGCCCTTCCTAATCCAGAAACCCCATGGCTGCCTTAGAGCTTTTTGGCCCTCAGTTTCTGCAGGTGAATTTAAGAGATCGGGGAAATCTGTCTGTGCCCTTTGGGGGCTGCTGCAGCAGTGGCCCCCACTGAGCCCACCTGGCCAATTCTCCCCAGAGATCCCTTGGGCTGCCCTGCCAAGGGAAAGACGAGGATTCTTGCAGGCTCTCGCCACCCAGCTACACCCAGGCCCTGAATGCCAAGCGCGCTGGGTTCTTCCCCTCCTCCCAAGGATGAGCCTTGTGGCAGTCCTGGCCAGAATACACCAGGGCCCAGAGGACCAGGGGGTTTTCTCCCTACATGGCTGCGTCCTGGCTCAAGACCCAGAGGGAGCGGAAGCTCTATCATGTGAGCAGGAAGTGGGCCGGCCTCCTTCCGGCACGGGCAGCTCCTCCAGTAGCTGGACAGCTGCTCCCCAGGCTGCCTCCCCTGCCGGGGTCTCCATGAGGTGGTCACTGACCCTTCTGTTCAGCCAAGGGGCTACAGGGAGGGCCACACTTTACCTGGGGGGCAATGTGCCCGGTGAGGGTCACCAGCTCCTCCTCCCCCCTCCCAATATTTGCCTCTGCAGCAATGGCAGAAGGATCCTGTTTTGCAGAGGAGAGTTGCCTGAGGCCCCTTTTGGCCAGGAGGCCCCAGGCACACCTTCCTTCCCAGCAGGAAGAACGCTGCCTGGTGGCCGCAGCCAAACAACAAAGCGGCCAGCATCTGGGCCCTTTCTGCACTTGACTGGCCTGATTCTGGAATATACCTTGGGGTATCGGTCCACTGGCCACAAGCTAACGCTGACCTGGGCAGGCCTCACTTGGGGACTTCCTAGACTGCACTAGCATGCAGATAGCAGCTCCCTGCTTTGGGATATAGTCCAGAACAAGGCCAAGTGCAGAAGCCGCTTGGCCTTGGGACGTTGAGCCAAAAGGCAAGGGGAGGACGGCACCGTGTGTGCCACTTGCCCACAAGGGCTCCTGGGCCATCCTGAGGCCCCTTTTGGCCAGGAGGCCCCAGGCACACCTTCTCTGGCTCTTCACCCACTGCCCAAGGCCAAGCGGACTTGATTTTACCTCCCCCCTTATTCCTCCATCTGTTGAATCACAGTGGAAGGAAGTGCCTTGCCAGAAGCACCTTCCCTCCTCCTTCCTGGGGATGGCAGAACTGGGCTCTAAACCAGGGATCTCCTTGGGGGGGGGGGCTCAGCCTGTGAGGCCAGGGGCAGGGAGCCCAACCTGCAGGAAGTTCAGGGGGGCTTGGGAGGGGCTCCTCTTGACTCCAGGCCCATCAAGGGCATCCTGTTCCAGCCAGGAGGAGCTTTCTAGCCATGCTCAGCGCCCCTCAAGCTCTAGGGGAGCCTGAGGCTGGGGCAAAGGCAGGGCCAGGCACGGCTGCAGCCCTGTGTTCCACTCAGGCAGGTGAACATCCAGGCGGCCCTTGCCTGAGCACTGAGGCATGGATCTCTAGGCTGGTCAGGGCAGACCTTGTCCTTCTCTAGCCCATGCGCTTGGCTACCAAAGATGGCCCAGCAGATGGGTGTAAAGCTGGTCACAGTTTGTGGCCAAAATGGAAGACAGCAGGAGGGATGGCACTGAACCCCACAAAATATTTGGTCCCCTAGAGAAGGCTGCTGCCAACGGAAAAGCCACGGAGACACCGGGGGAGTTTCCTTACTGCCCTGGAAGCATCTGCAAGATGACCTGCTGCCCATCAGGAGGGGCATCGCCTTGCCTCGCCCTCCCCAAGGCAAGAAGAGTCTCCTGGCGGGCCTAGAGGAGGCCCCCTCCCCTGCCTGTCTGCTGAACCCTGCCGCTGACTGCCCCCCCCCCTCGTTTTGCTGAACCTACAGAATGCCTGGCCTCCAGCCACATTCTTGCTGCGCCACATGGCTGGTGACGCTGTAGCAGAGAGCAAAGTGGGCAGGAGGCACCCAGACAGGCCACTTATTGTCCTGCGTTCGGAGTGGGTGCAATCTCTCCCCTCTGCTTTCTATTCAGCCCCTGGAGGAGGGAGCTGGAGCCAGGCAGAAATGGCACCCTCCCACCCCTGTGCTCCTCCAAAGCCTCTGCCATGCACCTGCCCTTCTGCAGGAATGCTGGGCTGAAGCTGGCCAGCAGCTCCTCCTCAGCCTGGTCTAGGAGCCCCAGTGTAGCCCACCCTGGGGGTCTGAGGAGGGTGGCCCTTCTCTCTCTGCCCCTTCTGAGAGACCAGGTGAGGGTGGCACCATCCAGACTCAAAATGTGCAGGATGGGATGTTTTCTTCCAGCACTTTTTATCCTGTGATGCCCACTCTCCTGTCTTTGTTTGCATTGACCTCTGAGCCAGGGAGAGCTGCACCAATCCTGACTCATTCCAACAGTAGAGGCCATCACCTGTTTTGCTGGAGCAAGATGAGGTGTCCCCAGGCAGCTGGCTATCTGCCTCTGGGAGGTGCCGCAGAGCAGCATCTGCTGTCTTCTTGGACCTGCACGGCCTAGGTTCCTCTCCTTGCCCCTTTCTTTGGTTTGTTCAATCCTGGCATTGAACTCCAGGAGCTACCAGCAGGTCTTCTAGGTGGTGAAGTGCTTCCTCCCACCTGCTACCCTTCTTAGCTCCATTCTTCTTCCCCCCACGTGCCCTGCAGTCCAAGAAGCCCCTTCCTCAGGTGTGCTTGGTGTGTCCTGGGTGGTAGCTGAAGGAAGAGGTGCCGCTCTGTGCTCAGGAGGTGTTTAGCACCCATTCTTGGAATGTTTGCCATCATGCAGCACCCCTTTGTCTCCCTAGACCCGGGAATGTGCAGCGCTGAGTCTTGACCTTTTGGGGAATGGCCTGGCGTGGGCTTAAGGAGCTGGCGTGGGAAGGAAATGCCACACGTCCCTTGCCGCCTGGGATTCCAACAGGGAGAGAACTGTGAGCGCAGCCAGGGTGTGGCATGCAGGCTTCAGCAAAGGGCAGCAGCAGCCAGGCTGGGGGAAAGAGGTGGCCATGGGGAGAGCGGCCCAGAGACCATCCTTCCCCAGCCCCCAGGTCAGGGGTGCTTGTGGATTTAGGAGCACATCAAGCGCTGCCCAGAGGCACTGAGGGCCCCTCCCCCAGCCTCTTTCCACCCTCTAGTGTCCAGGGCCAAGACACAACCGCTTTCCCCATGTGCTGCTACTGCAAACACCTTTTCTCCAGCAGAAGAGGATTGTTCAAGGCAGAGAAAACGGCTCCTTTTGCTCTTGGTCTTGCCGTGGTGGCAGTTGGTCTGGAGGGCTCTTTTTCTCCTCTCTGCCCTTTTCCTCTGGGTTGTAAGTTTGTTGGCTCTTCTGGACAGAAACCTCCTGAGAGCAGGCCTGCTTCTTCTTCAGGAAACTCAGAAGCAGCTGGGCATCTCACCCTTCCAGAGGAGGCTCAAGAGGTGGCCAGGGCACTGGATGGTGGTTCCATCTCTCCTTGCCCATTAGGTGCCGTTAGCCAGATCTACCCTACAGGGTTTTTGTGAGAACATGGGGAACACGCAGAAACCGTGCGAGCAGTTCTGATGGTCTTGGAGATGTGACAGAAATGTAATGAATCAAAAAGGCTAATAGGGCTTGTGTGGATGGTTTAAAGCTGCTTGGGTGGGGGACAGCAGCTGAGCCGGAGGCTGCCCAAATTCTGAGCGGTAACAGCAGTTTCTTCCTGCAGCTGCAGAAGGCCACGTGCCTGAAGGCCACATCTTTTGGACAAGACAAACCCTGGTAAGTTGGGCAACATCCAGCAGGGCAGTCGGATGGAGCCTTGGCTGAGGAGAACGCCTGTTCTTCAGCAGGCAGGTTGAAAGGTGCCCTGGTACTGCCAGATGAACCGAGAGTTCCTGCCTTGCCCTTGTGGGATGGAGCTGGGCGCAGGCACCCTGGTGGCTCCACCACCGGTGTTCACCTCGTGGCCCACCAGGACACTCAGGCATGAGTTCAGGCAGCGCACATTGCAGCTCGCTGTTTCTCTGTACCCAACTGTCTGCCCATCTCATTTGTTCCCTGAGCGTTCTGCAGGCCTGTCCGGGCTGTTCCTTCTTTCCCTCACCCTTCCTCATTTCAGATGCCGCTCTATGGGGAGCTGGACTAGGTGACCTCTAGGGTCCCTTCCATCCCATACAGAGACGATGGTGGGGGCACCTTTGGCAGCATCCTTGACTTCTGCAAATGATCAGGACAGCAAAAGCACCTGCTCTGACCAGAACTGCTCCTTCGTGATAGCGAAATGATAAAAAGGCAGCATTTTTATGACTGCCAAAGCAGTGGTGTGTGCAAGAATCTAGCGTGTATGCTCTGCCTCTGAGCCAAGTGCCCTCTTCCACCCCCTTCGACCACCAGAGACAGAGTCCTTCTCAACGGTTTTCCCAAGGTGCCTTGCATGGAAGCTGGACACATGCAGAAAGGAGTTCCTGAGGAGCTACTCTGATCTAACTTTTCACAGCAAACATGCTACTCAGATTTTCTGATTTCCCCTGAAATAAAGATGCCCCTCTGCCCAGCACTGTCTGTAGGGTTTCCCCCACCCTCGGATCGCCTCTGCCACCTTGGTCAAGACTTTACAGGCGCCCACCCAGGCCTTGACCCACCCTTCAATGGATGGTCTTAGCAGTGGGGGGCAGGGGGGGCTCGTGGCTGGCAGGCTCCTCTCCCACTGGCTTCTTTTCCTCTTTCATCCTGCCTGCAGCTAGCTGGAACTAAAGGGAATGAACGTTCCCCACAGCCCGGGACTCTCACGGGCAGCTCCCACCGCCTCTGCCCCGAGGAAGCTGGCGACGCAGAGAGAGCTGTAAGTCGGAGGCGGGCAGAGGGAACTTCTGGATCAGGTGCAAAGACCCCGGACCTGGGTTAGGGAATAACAGGTTTGATTCCGCACTCCCCCATGAAGCCAGCTCAGTGACCTTGGGCTAGTCACAGCTCTCTTTCTGAGCTCTCACAGGGTGTCTGTTAGGGGGAGAAGAACAGAAGGTTTATCAGCAGCATTAAGTCTTCTTGAATAGGTGAGAAAAGGGGGGCAGAAAAGCCAACTCTTCTTTGATTCATTTGCCCATACATTCATTAGGTCTACACGCTGCAGATTTTGAATGACTAATGTGGTTAAATTGAAAGAAAATAATAAATCAAAGATATAAAAAAATTCAGAAAGCAGAATTGCGTTCATCCAGCTACATAGCTCCAGCATGGAAGCCACCAAGATCTCTGCTGGAGGAGAACAGGGACGGCAGCCAGAAAGGCTGTTCCTGGGCCTGGTTCTGACACCAAGAGGGTTGGGGATTTCGTGATCTGGAGAATGAGCCAAGTGCACAGGACAGATCCTAGCTGGGGAGGGAAGAGGGGCTCAGGCACTGATCTGAGAGCTGAGTGTTTCTCAAGGGCTCTTGCACCTTCAAGAGGGGAGGGTGGAAGCAGGAGACATGTGCCCAGCTGGGTGAGGAAGGCAGAGGGCCTGATGGGCGCCCAGTTCAAATCCTCACTTGGCTGTGAAAGTTGAGGGTGACCTTGGGCCGCTCCCCAGGAGGACATCCTCACAGCTGCTGACCACGGCGTGCGAGGTGCGCAGGCGCGGCTGTGGTCCTGACCGTGATCGCTCTGCTTCCAGGCCCAGAAGGAGAAGCTGCATGCAGAGTTGAAGCGCGTCCTCCAGAAAAAGAGTGAGAGTCAACACGGGGCTGAAAAGAGGGCAGAGGAGGAGCCGAAGGAGAAGAACCAGCGTCCAGCCCCAGGGGAGATGGAGGCCCAGCTCAGCGCAATGGAGGTGAGGGCGGAGGCCAGTGCACCTCCAGCTGCCTGTCATAGGCTCCACTGAACAGTCATCTCCCTCCAGAGGTTCGCTGGGGCGCCTGAGGGTGTGGGCAGCAGTCCATGGAACTCCCCCCCCCCGGCACCTTTTGGCTTCTGCTGGAGTGGACTGGAGACGGCACTGAGTCCATCTTTTTTCTTCTTTTCACTGCAGAAAACCATTGAGGCATCTGAACTGCTGGAGGTCATCATGGAGACGGAAGCCGAAACTGGTGTTAGTGGGATGAGTGTGGCTGGAGGAGGGAAGGAAGGGCTTTTTGTCAAGGACGTGCTGAAGGACTCGCCTGCCGCCCGGGCACTGCACCTCCGCGAAGGTGAGGAGCCAGAGATGGGGCCTTTGAGCAGCTGTGCACCTGCCCCTCAGAGACCCCCTTCCACTCTGGTGTGGGAACCTGTACTGTCATGGGGGGGGCAACAAGAGCTCCCACGACCCAGGTGAAAGGCCGCAGGAGAAGGTCCTTCTTCCACATGGAGATCTCAGCACCCAAGAACTTAAGAAATGGCGTGCAGGGCACATCCCTGGTCTGCCCACCCAGCTGCCACAAATGTCCATGCCAACCAGGTGGCAGGGCCAGAGTTCCCAGTCTACCCTTGCTGGGTAAGAGCGGCGATTGCGAGACTCATACTGTGCAGCTTGTCCAGGGAGGGGACTGGGTGAGGCGCAGACCCTCCTCCTCACCCAGAGATGGGCATCCCCTCTGGACCAGGTAAAGGCCTCAGGAGGCAATGGAAAGGAGATGGTTCTAAGGCCTGAGGTTCTGGGGCTCAAGGGAGGTCCACCTGGCTGGGCTCTGGGGTTTCTGCCATTTGCCCCTTTCTAGTGCTCCATGCCGCCTTCACAAGACTGCCTCACTTGCCCTCCTTCTGTTGGGCCTCTTCCCTTCCCACCACCTGCAGGTGACCAGCTCCTGAGCGCCAGAGTTTATTTTGACAACATGCAATACGAAGATGCCTTGCAGATCCTCAAGTGTGCACAGCCATACAAGATTTCCTTCTGCCTGAAGCGGACGGTGCCCAGCAAGGATGTCGCCCGCAAGCCTGGCACATCCACATTTGAAGTGAGAGGTCCCAAAGCCAAGATGGCCAAGATGGTAAGTGGCACAGAAACAGCTCTGTGCCCCTCTCGAGGGAACGAAGAGCCTTCCGTGTGCCCAGGAGTAGAGCGGCTGGTGCTGGGGCCCAGGAGAGGGTGGTGCCCTCTCACGCTGGGGGGTGGCAGCTGTGTACAAGCCATAGGGAGAGCAACTGTGGCCCAAGAGAGAACCACTGATGGCTGTGTCCACCATGACGCCTGGCTTTTCAGAGGCTTTCCTGGTTAGCCACTGAGGGAACCAGGAGGCTGGGCAGGGCGGCATTCTTCTGTCTGGGCAGCCAGGCGGCACATCTGCTGGTAAACAAGCACTAATTTCTCTTTCAATATGCTCTGGGTGGCACTAGTGGTTCTACTGATCCATTTCAACACCTCAGCATGGCTGAAGAATTTTGGAAAAAGTCAAGGTTCAGGGAATGTTCATGGAAGTGGGAATTTTAAGATGTTTTGTTTGATGAGACCAGCTTTGGAGAGTGAGGACATCTTGACTTTCACAGGGTGCTTTGCCTGGCAAAGAATGTTATGAAGTACAGAGGTCTGTGTACTTCTATTGCAGCCTCAGGGTCCATAAGACCGGCAGATGCCCCCTTCCCAAAGCCTTGTTCTGCCCTCTGGACCTCTGCTCTGCTGTCAAAACTTACGCAGCACTCGGTTCCTTCTGCAGAACCTCCGGAGCTTGACGCCGCTGAAGAAGAAGAAGAAAGGGAAGCAGCTGCTGGGGAAGGGCTTTGCCAAGGCCCTCCGGGAGGCAGGGGGCCCCGGGGAAGTGCCTGCTGGGAAGCTGGACATGGTGCCTGTGGACGTGGAGTTCTCCTTGCCCAGGTTCTCCAGGCTGCGTAAGGCCAAGA
Source organism: Aspidoscelis marmoratus (assembly GCA_014337955.1). NCBI lineage: Eukaryota > Metazoa > Chordata > Lepidosauria > Squamata > Teiidae > Aspidoscelis > Aspidoscelis marmoratus. Next base: position 244,827 of record MTQE01003491.1, read on the forward strand.
GTGCCGGAGAGGTCTCCATGGCTGCGCCAAGCCCAGACGTATCTCCCCGCCCGTCCTCTCTGGAAACAAAGCGGCGCAGACTGAAGTTCCCCAGGCTGAAAGTCAAGGAGGCAGCCGCTGTGGCGGCTGCTAGAGCGAAGCGGCCTGAGGGCCGGCCACAACTGGCCCCACCCAAAGCTGTAGGCCAAGCCACCGCAGCAGCACACGGTGAAGCAGCGTGGAAGGTGTCCAGGTTCACAGTTCCTTTCTCCAGGGCAAAGAAGCCCAAAAGAGAGGTCCACGTGGAAGCTGGCTTCCAAGCTCCACAGCTGGAACTTGATCTCCCACTGCCTAAGGCTGAGGCTGGCAGAGAGCCTCCCCATGGCAGAGTCCAAGGAGCAACCCACGAGTTGCCCAGGATGGAAACTGTTCTGCCCAAAGTGAGCCTTCGGGAGCAGGAAGCCCCAGGAAGTGTCCCCCCATCTCAGCTGAGGCTCCCCGTGGCAGAAGTGTCTGCACCCAAAGTTGACCTCGACCTGGGCCTTCCCAAACTGGAAGGGGCTCTCCCAGACCCCGACCACAAAGGGGAAGGCTTCAAACTCCCCAAGTTTGGGGTCTCTGCTGAGGAGGCAAAGCAGGCACTGTCTACCATCAAGGCCCCCACCATTGACATTGCCCTGGGAAAAGGCAAGGATGGTGAGGAAGCACCACAGCTGACGATGCCCGCACTGGACGTGGAGATCCCCACCGTGGAACTAGAGCTTCCCCTGACAGAGGGGTTGGCAGAGGTCTCTGCAAAGATGCCCTCAATCAAGCTGCCTTCCAAGCCTTCAGAAGAGGAGGAAAGGAAATTGCCTCAGGTGGAGATCAGTCTAGGGAAAACAGAAAGCCCAAAAGCAAAAGTCAAGGCCCCCAAAATCCAGATCCCAGGCCTGGGGATCTCCCTCCTGGACCATAAGGCTGAGGGCAGGGAGGGTGCCCCAAGAGAAGCCAAAATCAAGATGCCTGCCATAAAAGTGCCACCCCTTGATGTCTCGGTCCCTAAAGTTGATGACCTACAGCTTCCCAAGGCCCCTCTTGGGATAAAGGCAGAAGAGGTGGCTGAAGAGTCCAGGTTCAAGTTCCAGGTACCCCAAGTGTCCCTCCCCAAATTTGACTTCCCTGGCAAAGCAGCGCCTCCCTCCCCTCCGCGTTATGCTGGACTGCCAAAGCCAGATGTGACTGTGGAGGTGGATCTCTCCATGCCAGCCATGAAGCTGACAGATATGCGGCTACCCAAGGTACCCTTAGCCAAGCCAGAACTGGACATCGCTGTGGAGAAGCCCAAGGTGGAGGTAGCAGTGCCTTCAGCCCAGCTGAGTTTTCCGTCAGCAGCTGTGCCGGCCCTGGATATCGACCTGCCCAAGGTTGGGGTGGAACTGGACTTACCAAAGCTTGAAGGTGAGCCTGCAATCTCTAAGAAGCTGCCCAGGCAAGAGGTCACGCTGGAGGCTGTCAGCAAAGACCTGGATGTGGAAATCTGTCTCCCCAAGTGCAAGGTGGAACAGCCCAAATTAGAACCAAGTGTAAAGATTTCTGAGGGTCCAGATGGCAGTGGGCTGGTGGCAAGAATTCCCAAGGTGGATCTTTCCTTGGGGAAGGAGCTGCCAAGAGCAGAAGAGGACCGAGCAACAGAGACTGGCCTGGATCTAGAAGGTAAACTGTTACCCAAGGTTGACCTGGAACTGGATATCCCTGTGTCAGGCACCAAGCTGAAGGCACCTTCTGTAGAGGTCTCAGCCTTAAAGCTCCCAGATGTCACCATCGAGAGCAGCAAGCCCCTCAAGATGGAGCCCAAGCTGAAGGCATCCAAATTTGCCCTCCCCAAGTTCGGCATTTCTGCACCCAAAGTCCAGAAAGCAAGCCCAGAGGCAGTGGGCCCCAAGGGGGAGGGCCCAGAAGTGGCCGACAAAGGCTCAAGGCTGAAGATGCCCAAGTTTGGAATCTCATTTGCCAAGTCCAAGTGGGGGCTAGAGGTGGAAGGGCCCAAAGCAGCTCATGGTGTCAATGGGAAGATGCTCAGGGAGAGGCTGGCCACAGCCTTGGAGCCTGTGGTGGGTGGGGACTTCTCAGAGGGCGGGGTGCAGCTGCCCACAGTAGATGTCGAGGTGCCTGCCGTGGATGTGGCCATTGCCTTACCCAAGATGAAGGCCTCTGAGTGGGCAGAGGAAGAAGCTACCAGAACATCCCCTCCAGGAGGGGTGGAACTCCCGGATGTCAAGCTGAAAGTGCCAAAGTTCTCCTTGCCCAAGTTTGGGGGCAAAGGCAAGGAGAACGATGTAGAGCGTACAGGTATGGAGGCCAAGGCCAAGGTGGCCCTGTTCAAGATGCCAACGTTCAGCATGATGCACAGAGACGCACAGGTGCCTGTCCTAGAAGCTGACACGAAGGTTCAGAAGGAGCCAGGAAGTCCCAGGGAGACGCTGAAGGGTTCCTTTGGGAAGATGGCAGTGCTGAAGCTCTCCTCACCCAAAGGAGGCAGAGCGGAGAAACTGCACATCCCAGTCCCCAGCCTGGAAGTAGGTGTCCCTACCATCGAGCTGCCCAAGACCGGCACTAAAGGGGCCAGAGAAGAAGGGAGCCCCAGCCTTGCTGTTAGGGTGCCATCGGTGGAGATGGCTGTACCGTGCCCCCAAAGTGAAGGGGGCCCACGGATGGGGGGAGAAGGGGCAGAGGCCTCAGAGCCTGACCTCAGAGGAGCGCTCCAGGTGCCCTCCATCGGCATTTCCGCTCCCAAGGTCGAACTGGGTATCAGTCTGCCCTCTGCCAGCCCAGAGGACTCCCTGCTGGGGGCTGCGCCCGACACAGAGTCCAAGATGAGGCTGCCGAAGGTGGACCTGCCAAAATGGGGGAGGGGTGAGGAGGGGGGTACGGAGGCAGAAGTGCAGCTGCTCAAAGGACACAAGATCGGCCTGGGCAGGGAAGGTGAAAGGTCTGTAGACAGAGTGCCAGAAGGCTCCACCCTGGGATCCAAAATCCGGGTGCCGAAGGTGGACCTCTCTTTGCCCTCAGCTCGCCTGTCAGATGTGGAGCTACCCTTGACGGAAGCCGAGGCAGGCGCTGAAGGGCTGGGGGTGGCCTTCAGGGTGCCCTCCGTGGAGCTGCCCAAATTCTCCACCCCCAAAGTCAAGGGCCCAGAGGTAGAACTTGACGTAAGTTTGGAAGGGGGAAAGGTGCCTGGCCTCAAAGGGAGCGGCCCTGCCATCAGGCTGCCCAAATTCGGGGGCTCCAGTTCAGATACAGAGGGTAGCCCTGAGCTGGATTTGCCCAGGCTCCCGCAGCTTGAGTTGAAAGCTCCCAAACTCAGAGGCAGCCTGGAGACGCTGAGCCTTGAGACTGGACAAGCCAAGCTGAAGGCGCCTCCTTCCCTCCCACTCGGCCACAGCAGGACAGAAGCGGGCACTGGGGCAGGTGCCGAGGAGAGCAAGTTCAGGGTCAAGCTCCCCTTGCTGGGATTCTCCAAAGCGGGGGCTGAGCCGGGCCCAGACACCCAGCCCCTCTGCTCTGCTGCCGAGGGGGCAGACACCCCCTTCTCCTTGCCGGATGTGGGGTTCTCAGTACACCAGGAGGCGGCCAAGGTGGAAACGGGGATCCTGGCGGGTGTGGCAGACCTGGAGGTGGATGTGGGAGGGTTGAAGATGCCCCAGATCAAAATGCAGGTCACTGAGGGGTCAGCTTCTTCTCAGGGCCGGCGGGGCTCTGGCGAGGAAGAGCTGGAGGCGAAGAAGGGAGTCTTCAAGGTGCCTGGCTTGGAGATATCAGCCCCAAGCCTCAAGGCTCACGCTGAGTACGACATCGGAAGGGTGGGCAGCAGCGGTCAGAAGAGCCCGGATGCTGAGGCAGGGAGGAGACACAAGGTGAACTTGCCCACATTCGGGCTTTCCTTGCTCAAAATGGGCCCGGTGTCCATAGGAGACCATCCTGGGCAGGATGGGAATGCCAGGGACAAGAAGCCCCTCTTTGGGCTGGGACAAGCCAAGGGGAAGGGGACAGAGGGGGAGGCAAGCGGCAAAGGGAAAGCGGCCAAACTCAAGCTGAAGCCCGAGGAGGGGGCGGCCAAGCTGAAAGTGCCCAGGCTGGGCTTCTCCAAATCAGAGGCGGGGGAGGGGGCTGAGGCGCCTGTGCAGAATGGGGGTCACGAGGGCAAGATGAAGTTGGGCAAAATCCGGCTGCCCCAGGTGGAGCTGTCATCCCCTTCGAGGCCAGGAGAGACAGACCCCGAGCTGAACCTCAAGCTGGTGAGGGCAGACGAGGCCAAAGACGAGGCCCACGCCAGCTCCAGCGCCCTGGCAGCACTCAAGGGGGCCAAGTTCAGGTCCCCCAAGATCTCCTTCTCAGGCTTCAGGAAACAAGACGGGGAAGGGTCTTCCGGTGCGCTGGTTTCCTCTGGTGCCCGCACAGAAATGGCCTCTTTGGAGTCAGGAGATGCAGGAGCAAAGGGGGAAAGGTCCCCCAGGTTCAGGTTCCCAAAGCTGGCCCTAAGCCCCAAGTCCCACGGGGTGCTAGAAGTAGCTGCCGAGCGCCACGATGGGGCCAGGGATGATGAGAGAGGGGTGGTGCTCAAGCTGCCCTCGGTGGGTTTCTCTGAAGAGCAGGACCTGGAGCCAGGGGGAGGACAGCCTGGGGGGGCTGTGGCCACAGCAGAGAGCAGTGGGTAGGGTCTGGTGGCCGCGCAAGGCCTCCTGACTTGCCGGTGGTGGACAGGGGCCCCCTGGGGGCTGGCTCCGGCACAGAGACATCAACGCAGAGCCCAGATGCCCCTACCCCTACCCCCTTTACACCCCACCCATCCATTAGGCCAGCTGTTGTTTCCTTGTGGGGAATCCATGAGAACAACCCCCCCAGGGCGACTCACAGGCTTCACCCTTTGGATCCCAGACCCAGGACATGGCGCCAGGTCATGTGGCCCCCGCTGGGTCCTCCCCCGGCCCACGTTCGAAGAGTGGCTGGGAGAGGAGGGGATGCACACCCAACCTGCCTTTCTCCCTTGGCGTTAGGAAGCTGTTCAACTAACCACGGAAGGCGGTGGCAAGTGACCCCTCTTTCCCCCTTCCCCTTAACGGCTTCCTTGATAACACAAAGAATTGGAGCCAGTGAGACCCGGGGGCTTTTGGCGAGCAAAGGTTGACTGTCACAAGCCCCCCCCCCCCAAAAAAAAAAAGCACAGAGAATTGCTTGCCTCTTCGTAGAAGACCGTTCTGGGAGCAGTTTCCACAGATGGCAAAGGGCTCCCTGTCCCCCAGGCAGACCCCCTTCTTGCTTTGGGATTCCTGGGCCGGCAAAGGGGCTTTGGGCGAGGTCTGGAGGAGTGCCCTGGCACCTCTGCAGAGACCTTGCTCCTCTTTCTCAGGGCAAAGCTCTACAGGGCACCCTGGCTCTGTCTCCTTTGCCCACCTTCTTTTTCTCCCACCCTTAATAAGGTCATAAGATGCCTCTCTCCATGGGGCCTCCCGGGCTACCCTCTTCCTTGCCTCCCTATCTGCTACCTGCATAGCAGGGTGTTGACCTGCTGTCTCAGTATCATGGTAAAGAGTCTGTGAAGAAGAAGAAGAATTGGCTTTTCCACCCCACTTTTCTTGGCCATTTAAGGGGACTCAAAGCGGCTGACAAACCTTTCTATTCTTCTCCCCACAACAGAACACCCTGTGAGGTAGGTGGGGCTGTGAGAGTTCAGAAGAGAGCTGTGACTAGCCCAAGGTCACCCAGCTGGCTTTGTGGGGGAGGCTGGAATTGAACCCAGTATTCCCAGGGTCTGGCTCCCTAACCACTAGACCAAACTGGGCATTAACTTGGGACACACAGCAACACCCTGAAGAAGGAGCACAGATTTAGTTTGACTGCGCTGCTCTGAACGGTCTCCTTCATCTGGCAAGGAATCCTGTTTCTCAGTTGCTTTCAAAGGGGCTGTGCGGGTTGTGGTGATCGTGTTAAGCCACCTGGGGGCTCCCATCTACTAAGAAGTGGGGAGAGTGAACCAGAAATAGTACGTTGTTATTCTGAGATGTACAGAGATCTGTGATCTTGACTTTAACCACACAGGCCTAATGTGATGATGGTCTTCTATTTTTCTGCCACTAGAAATTTCCAGTAACCACCTCTGTGCCAGACTCCACTTCTAACTCCCTTTTTAAAACAGCGAAGATGTTCACACTGCATCTTTGATAAACTATGATATCTGCTTTTTTCCTACTTTGGGTCAGAATTAAAATTCATCTGTGGACTAACTTCAGCACTTCCTGTGTTGTCTCTGACCTTGGGGACGGGGCACCTTCCAGGTGTCCCTTCAGTGCAAACAGGTTACTTTTGCCTCCTGTTTCCTGCTTTACAGCAGCATTCAACTGCAAACGCAACCTCTGAATGCTGGACCAAGGAAATCATGTAAACTTCAAGACCTCACAAGCAGGTGGAGGGGCTTTATTGGCTTTCCTAAACCTTAAAAGCCCTAAAATGTAAAAATTGTTTAGCCATCTTTTTTCAAACGAAAATAAATCCCGAACCTCTCAGGCTAATTCCCAAAAGGAAGGGAGATGAACCCAGTTCACAGTAGCTGTTGGCCACTGTAACCCCTGGAGGCAATTTCCAAGGGGCCCTGGAGGGTCCTGCCTGTGGACACCTGGGGAGGCAGGAGGAGGCATTTTGTAAAACCACCAAAGCAGACCAAAGTCTTGGTCACTAAGGATCGCACAACCAACACCTCAGGGTCCTCTAAAAGCTCTCTTTTGGGGGAGGGGAGAAAAGGAGGCACATGGAGACGCCTAAGGTTCTGCATCATAAGAACATAAGAGGGGCACTGCTGGATCAGGCCGCAGCCCATCTAGTCCAGCATCGTGTCTCACACAGCAACTCACCAACTGCCCAAGGGCATCTCAAGCAGAGACAAGGGCAAACCTCCTGTTCTCAAATCACATCAAATGGCCCTAGAGGCATCCTGCCTCCCCCCCCCAAAAAAAAAGATGTATTCTGGCATCCATCCTAGTAGCCGTTGATACATCTGTCGTCATCAGAAGCACTATTAGGAACACTGCTTATAAAGAAGGACCAACCGGGAGAGACAGGGCTACTCTGCCCCCCCCCCCCAAAAAAAACCTCGCTACTGGTAGAGATTAACTGTAGCTTTTGCCATGCAAATACAGAAATATGACATTTACTTCTGCTATGGTTTGTGGTTGCTGTTGTTGGGGAAACCGGCTTCTTCCTCCACTTTTGAGATCCAGATGCCACCCAACAAAAGCAATTTCTTTCAAACCTTGGATTTATTACTACAAATAAATATATTTGACCTGATTTTTGTGTAAAAATCACTGCTCTTGGTGTTTGATAACCTACCAGGTGGACACAGATGCTGACTCAGGGATGCAATCTGCCTGTTTCCTCTCTTGTTTGGCCTGTGAAATTTTGCTGACGGGACCAGAAAACGCTCCCCCTTCTGGGCTCCATCTCATTTTCCTGTGCAGAAACCAGTTAGGTGGCAGCTGAATCATTCACTGATCCATTTAAAGCTTGTACTACACAAAAAAAGGATCGGGATATGTTACAACAACAAACTATAACACGGCAAGTTTCAAAATGCAACAACAGTTGTTTGAGGCAAGTGAGGTGTCAGGGGACTCCTGGCGGTTTGGTGACCACATCCATGTGCTTTTCTTAACAGGTAAAGACATGGTTTGCCGTTACTTCCCTCCAGGGGCATCCTGGGCATTTAACCTGTGGTGTTCTGCTTTCACAGCAGCCCCTGCATGGCAACAGATACTACGATGCAAAATACAAACACAGGAACAAAATAGTAACGTGTGAGAAATCTAATTGGAGATCAGCAAAGCAGACTATAGTTCAGCAGGGTGGGGTGGGGTCTCTTAAGAATGTCTTGCCTTATTTGGGGGGGGGGCTCCAATCTCCCTCAAACAACACTTAAACCCCTTGTCTTTCGAATAGTAAACTGCTAGCTGGATGCAGAGAGGATATCCAGAATGCAGGGGCCACTGTCATAAAGGGAACATTGCTGTGCGTTTGTGTGGTGCATGGAAAGATTTTATTAAAACAAGCTACACACTGGATGGTCTATAGAGGGCATAAAGTGCTATCAGAGAGAGAGAATGAGAGAGAGAGAGCAGCGCACTCCTCCCACTGCATATCTTCCACACCACTTTACGTACAATGGCAGAACTGTTTACCACTCCCTAAAATACAAAATCACCTGCTGAGCAGCAACAGAAAAACAAAACGAACTAAAAACTTTTGAGGAGCCAATCTGTACAAGGACATACTCTGCAGGTGATGATGCTATTTCAGCCTCCAAAACAACAACCTCTCTAGGCTTCCAGGACCCTGCCGAGGAAGCGCAAATTCAGAATCTTCAGCTGTTCTTCCAGGTCCATGCGGACAATCCCGTCGTCTCCGTCAATGCTCAGCAGGGTCCCTGTGGCCTCCCGATCCTCCCCCAGGATAACTTTGACCTGTGGGGATTGGAAACAGATCAGGACCAGAGATGCAAAGGTGGAGGTCCACGAAGCGTCAAAAGCACACCAAGGGCAACCCAGGCCAATCTTTACGCCCCCTGTGGCCGCCCTTCCCCCTGCACCCCGGCTGGACATCTGTGTCAGCGGCCTCCCAGACAGGACTGGGGAGAGCCAGTCTGGGGAAGGGCGCGATACCAATCTTCTCCCCCTTTTTGCTCCCCAAAGTGCCATCAGAGATGGAAGAAAACACCCTCAGGGACAGGTACCTTGTTGTTTTTGGTTGGCGTGACTGGCTCCAAGTGCTCGCTTGATATGCTGACCACCTTCTCGCTGTCCTCAAGGTAGACAGAGCACATGCCCCCCTGCCAACATGGGGGATGAAGTTTCAAGAGAAGAGAAACAACTCAGGAGACAGGTTAGCCTTAGCCAAGGTAGCCTTCTGTCTGCCAGCTAAAGGTAACAGATACTAGTGCACTCGTTGGCTGAAACAGGTTTGCAACAAGCCTGTTCTAACGGAAACTCCTCGGCCGTAAATGGAAAGCCTCAGGGATTTTGCAGGAGGCCTTTATGCCTGGTTGTGCAGCCCAAAGACATAATACAAAAGAAAAGCTTCAGGAGGACACTGCAAGGCAGTGAGACACGTCGGAGGCAAACTCTCTTTCCAACAGAACTACTCAGGAGCAGCTGAGATCTTCCATTAGCCGAGGCTTCTAGGTAAGGTTCTCTCCTGAGATCTGGTCTTGGCTGCAGCGCCCCCAAGAGAACCACCCCACCCACTCTGGCTAAATCCAGACGCTCAGGCACTGTCACCCGTCTTCACTAGGCCCCTCGGACCGACTTTGCTTCCCCTGCTCTGTGCACAGGGAGGCTCACATAAATGGTTTCACCCATCCGACTACTTACAGTCACGCTGCGAATGACTCCTGTCTGCCCGATGACCTGGCTGTCTAAGTAAGTGTCACGCACTTTGACCTGGATGTCGGTGGTGACCCAGTCGCTGGAGCTCTGCTCGATCCCTGAGCCGGGCGTGTGAGGGTTGTAACCTCCCGGAGAAGGAGCCCCTGGTGTCATAGGGCTATAGCCGACAGGGCTAGGGCTGGGGCTGGCCTGTAGGAGAGAGACACGGGACAGTTACGCAGGGGCAACCGGCACCACTGGCTGTTCACGGGCTGACATGGCAAGCTGCAATGCAATTCATAAGAACATAAGAGAGATCCTGCCACACGCAGTGGCCCACCGAATGCTCACGGGCATCCCAAGCGGAGACAAGGACAAACCTATTCCTGCTCTAGGATCGCAGCAAATGCCCTTAGAAGCGCGCCGGTTCTACCCCCTGCCCCCCCAGCCTGAGAGACGCACCTAGGCCTTCATTCTGGAAGCCATCGATACATCTGTCATCCATAAATTTGTCTAACCCTACCTTACAGTCATCTAGACTTTCAAATTAGGAATTCGGTTTTAAGCAAGAAAAGACAACGCGCAAGGTCACAGCAAATGACGCCACATGAGAATGTCGAGTTTTATAAATTCACTGGATGAAAAAGCGGTTTAGGGGAGCAAAGCGAGAGCAGCTGACGCTGAAGCAGCATCGACGCCATACGGCTGGGCCGTAAGAAGGGCGCAAAGCATGCTGGGCGTTCTAAGCAAGCAATCAGCAACCGGAACAGCAGAACAGGGTTGGGAGCCCAGCAGCTCTTGCTGGAGTCCGGACTGTGTATGCAAACGGAATCTTTCAACTGCGTTCTTGGCTCTGCCCACTCGACGGAAAATTATTTGATCCAATTTGAGTCAGAAATGGTACCGAAGGGGAAGCCTGCCGTTCCAGCTCCCCTACGGAAAGCGACAGTGCAGCAACCACAGACGGAAGCGGGAGCAACCTTTGGCTGCCACATCCCTAGCAAAGTTATAAAAGGGTCAAAAGGCAACTACAGTGATCATGTAGGGAGGACAGGCCACAGGCTCCTGAGCTGCCTGTAATGTTCTGGTTGGCCATGAAGAGACCAGGCTCTTGGGAGGGCATCTCTTACTTAGGGCCAGAATGTTATTCTCTAGCCCAGTGGTTCCCAAAGTTGTCTGGGCTACGACCCATCTAATATAAGTTTACCAACTCGGGACCCACCTCTAGGAAATTTAACTGTTACCAATATGGATAAAGGCTCAGTCGGTTGGTGTGTCGTTCTACAGGCAGGGCCCACTCAATATTTGCTAGTTTGGGAAACCCTGCTCTAGCCCTCTCTGTGAGGTTTTCCTGAAATAGTTTTCTGGAAAGAGACTCCTGCGCTTCTGAACATGGCACCTCGCTCTGCCTCTTCACTACTCTGCATTACAGCCAACAGGCCTGCCGCTGTAGCACTGAAACTTGCAGTCAGGTTTTTGACTCTCCCCGGCCCCAAACATCCCGGGCTCTCAAAGCTCACAGCAAAAGTTCTCATGCTTCTGCAGGCATCCTCAGTACGAGCACAGGGACGCTTGTGCAAAACCAGCCCTTCCGAGGACGGCAGGCTCATGGGAGCTCTTTCTGCAACGAGGACCAAGCAGTACCTGGTAAGCCATTGGCGAAGGTGTTGGGTGGTAACTGGCAGGCGAATGGGTGTTCTGGTATCCAACGGGACTGGGCGCCACTTGGTGAAAACTCTGAGGGCTTGGGCTTGGCTGGTAGGAGCCCTGAGGGGACGGCACGGTGTACGGAGAAAACTGGTCTGTGTTATACCTGCGGCAGAGGGCGAATTAGGCTAAGGACAGGGCCCAGGGCTGCTTCACTGCTAGGCCTGACCAGCACGGGAACGTCAACTCTTCCTGGCCGTGTCCAGGCCTCTCAGGCACAGGCAGAAGTTTCGTGCACAGATCTGGTGGCCACAACTGGCATTTTCTACCCAAGCCCAAGAGAGCTGCCAACCGCTCAGTCCACCCTCAAATGGCCCCCGGCCTGCCAATTCATTCCCATCAGTTAAGAACACATCTGGAGAGGAACACGGGGCCTGCTCCTTCCTCCCGCTCCGGCCTACTCACATGGCGGGCGTTCCAGGCGTCTGGGGGTTATAGGGCGGGTTAACTTGTGGGGAAGAGGGGTCAGGATAGCCAGGTGTCTGCGGGTTGGGCGTTCCCCCATAGCCCTGCGGAGAAGGGGTGGGCTCATCGTCAAAGCCGTAGTCAAACTCTTCCTCCGCCCTGCGGGAGAGAAGGCGGTGAGGCAAAGCCACTGGGCTGGCCCGGGCCGACCGACCGGTGTCTGCTCCGCTCGTGGGCTGGAGCTGCTTCCCTGCAGCACGCGGGACCCACCTGGAGGGGGTGTTGGGATTATTGGGGTCCCAGGCCCCGCTCTGCGCAGGGGTCCGGCTGCCGTCGTGCAAAGGCGTCTGGGAGCCGTAGTGAGGAGTCCGGTTGCCTGAGAGACGGATAGCAATGCTCAAACACGCAGGCTGGAGAGGGCTGCTTCCCCGCCGCCACACGTCCTCCTAAACACGACTCTCGCAAAAGCTCCCCAGCTGTTCTGCTCGCTGAACTCACCGTCGTGCATGGGCGTCTGGGAGCCGTGCATGGGCGTCCGGGACCCAGAGACGTACATGGGCGTTTGGGAGCCGTACATGGGAGTGCGACCGTAGCTGGAGGCCATGCCCCCAGGCCTCCTTGAACCGCTGCCAGAGGGTAGAGAGAGGCAGAGTTGGGTGCAGAAGGGAGTTGCTGCCTCCCTTTCTTCCAGCTCTCCACCCGACCCTAACCCCAACCCAAAACAGAAAGGATTCCCCAGGAGCCCAGGACTCCAGCCCAACCCTAGGCGCGCCTCCACCACGATGCCAACATTTCCAACCCTAGCCGCCTAACGGGAAGGAGGCAAAAGCGCAGGAAAGGCCCCGGCCTTCCCACTCCCAGGTCCCTGGACGGTTCTTACACAGCAGTGAGTCTCTGCCGATCTACGGAGATGGTCTGGCAAGTGGAATGCAGCTCCACCCGGGCAGTGGAATCGGTGGCATCCTTGACCACCCCAATGTAGCCTGGAAGAGATCACAGGGGGTTCCTCATCCTAAATCCCAAAGGTAATCCACCAAACCACCCAGATGGGAAACCCAAGCCTGGCCTCCCCGCAAGAAGCTCTCAGAGCTGCGGCTGAAGTCGGCTGGGTGGGTCCGTGCAACCAAACCGTGGCGATCTGGGAGGGGCGAGCTAATTCCCCAGGGACCTCCAAGCATAAGACACAGGATCTGGTTCTTAGGTTCTGCCCATTCTTCTCTCGCCCAAAGAACCCCCTTCAGATCCTTGTCAGATCCCCTTCTCCCCCACAACGCCTGCTACCTCCAAGTGCCAGCAGCATTCTCCAGCAACAAAAGCAGCCACGAGGAGCCCCACCCCCTTGCCTCACCTTTGTAGGGTCCTTGCGAAATCCTCACAGTTTCCCCAATGAGGTCATTGTCTCTCCGTCCGCGTCCTCGGCTCATCCCGCCCCCTCCGGCTCCGCTACGCTGTCCTGGGGGGAAGGAGCGTAAAGATGGACCAAAATGTCGGCACTCACCGTCCCCTGCACCCCAAGGGCCCCTCAGGGGGCTGTTTGCAGAGCTGGACAGACGTTTGTCACGGTCTGTCTGGCAACATCTCAGGCTGAGTGACTCGGACCAGTGGCCGATGTCTGGTGAATCTCCCTGAGAGAAAGGGGTGCGGCAAAAGGCTCACCTCCAGCACTCGGATGGGCAGGGCTGTTGATGCGAGGACTCATGGGTGCAAAGCCACCGAGGGTGAAGTTTGTAACATTCCGAGGCTACAGAGAAAGGGGAAGACGGAAGGGGACTCAAACCTCTTCGATTAACAGGGCAGCGTGACCCTAACGCTTCTGGACCGGGTGGTGCTGGTGCCACCAGCTCAGGGTGTTTCTTGCTTCTGATGCTCTCGTGCACATAAGTGCAACCGCTGCTGAATCTCGGCACTCTGGGGCAAAGTCGGCACAGAGCCCGCCCTACCTTTGAGCCTCCAGCCAGAACCAGGTGGCGAGCTTTGCAGGCAAACATGCCCCCGTTCTCCACCAGCTTCTTGCAGTGAAGGAAAGCGTAGCCCTTGTGCAGGTGACGGATCTCCCCTTCGCGGCCCTAGAAAGGAAGCAGAGCAAGAGTGCTCTAAGGCGGTCCGTCTTCCTACCATACAGCCTATGCCCAACACTGGCACATCCTAAGGCGCAGCCACTCAGCCTGTGCTCCTCCAGATGCTCGTGGACTACGACTCCCAGGATTCCACTCTCAGCCTTCTGTACCAGCCCCAGTACTGGGCAAAGGGGATGCGGGGAACTGTAGTCCAGGAACATCCAGAGGGCTGCAAGTCTTGTCACTGTGGCAGAAGAGTAAGCAGTGTTGGCAACCGGGGGACAGCAGGCCTTGGACCAGCTTCCACTTAGAAGTCACCACCTCCCTGGTGAATCTCCCCTAGATTTAGAATGAGGGCAGAACAGGCTAGCTGGGAGCTCAGGACGCTCTACCTTGCTGGGGGGTTCCAGCCCTCCCGCTTCTCACCGAATGCGGCCCATCGATGACTTTCACAATGTCCTTCACGTGGATGTTATTGTGCTCAGAGTCCAAGGCCATGACAAAGCGGTTGTCCTTCTTTCGGTTCACTGCCTGGTGCCTGACGGTCACCAATTTGCCGTACATGTTGAGGACCTGCGGGAGCAGAAGGGGTTGGATCCAGGAGGAAGGAAAGACGGTGGAGGCTTGCACTGGCTCCCGCTAGGGAAGGAACTTGCAGTGAGGCGGACGTTTCCACACCAACGTTTCCACGCAAGTCTCATTCCTTCCCCTAAATGGGCTTGCCACACCGTAGTTAGTGGCTGCTCCAACCCCCTCCTGTTGGCAACTGCACTTCCGCAGTGCAAACTGCTTGTGCAAGACAGCATTCCACATCTGTTCAAAAACTATCAGAAAGCAAGGCTGTGGAGATGCTGCGGGCGGCATAGCCGAGAAAATCGGCTGCTTCAGTTTTCAACCACTTAGGCAGCTAAACCGAGCCTTAACGGGAAAGAGAGCCCTTTGGGTCAAACCCCTACTGATGATTCCAGGAGTGGAGGGAAGGCCCATGGGGAGCCTCTGTGAGCAGGGTGTGTGGGAGTATGTGTGTGTGTTATGAAGGGGATCTCGGGACCTCCATCTCCTGGCCCATAAAGGGTCCTCTAGGGTCCTCCTGAACAGCTGCCAGCAGGGCAGTGTCCTGTGCCAGATGTTGCTCAGGGCTACCTGGAAGACAAGCCTCTGAGGCACCCCTGGGCTATGGGAATCTGGGTGAGGGGACAAATATATGGATGACAGATGTCTCAATGGCTACTAGAATGAATGCCTAGGTCAGGGGTAGGCAAACCACGGCTCGGGAGCCACATGCGGCTCTTTGGCCCCTTGACAGTGGCTCTTCCAGCTTAGGAGTACCCTAATTAAGTTAATAACAATGTACCTACCTATATAGTTTAAGTTTTAAAAGTTTGGCTCTCAAAAGAAATTTCAATCATTGTACTGTTGACATTTAGCTCTTTTGACTAATGAGTTTGCCGACCCCTGGC
>MTQE01003491.1:259836-272793 GCA_014337955.1 Aspidoscelis marmoratus
GTGGCCTGATCCAGCAGGGCTTCACTTATGTTCTTATGACCCCTGCCCTCTGCAACTTGTACATCGCCTTGTTATGCTCTAACCTTCCTCAGGACAATTCTGTCAACGGCAGGATAGGAAACCAGGCGTACTGCATGCAAGGTGACTTGTCGGCCGCCCCCGGGGTAAGAAACAAGACACGAGGGGAGCAAAACAGTGAACGTTACAGAGTTTCAGAGCCGGATCCGCATTGGCTCTCGCTCACCTGGAAGGTTTCCCTCTCCAACCGGACAATGACCCCAGCTGTCTGGGGGTCCAGCTCCACCAGTTCCCCCCACTCGTGCTGGCCGCCAACGTCCACTCCAGAGGCCGTCTCGGAGCACAGCTGAAGGTCCCGGGGAAGCACTTTGAGCTGCAGAAGCAAAGGCAGGGAGGAGCACTTTCAGTCTTAGGCTTACAGTCTTAAAACGGCAGAGCGCACAAGGAAAAGTGGACCGGGTTGGGCCGAGAGCTGCCCGCAGAAAGTGCCGCCCCTCCACTGGTGCAACACCCAGCGGACGCGGACAGGCCTTTAATGGACTGATGCCCTGTGAGGAACTACAGAAAGCGAGCACGCAAGAGGAGGCTTGGCAAATGCCGTCAGCAACGGAAGGGGAAAATGACCTTGTAAGGAATTATTTACAACTTCCGCACGTTTTCTACAGTATTACGCTCTGGTTTCTGATTAGTTTTTACAAAAAAAGCTACCTAACAAATACAGTCAAATTTAGAACCAAAAATGTATACAAAAAGATCCCAATTTCCGAATGCGGATGTAACTAAGTGGTTTTCCTGTCAGGAAAACCAGAATGTCTGAGTTTTTGTAAGCTATAAATGATACACAAACTGGGAGTTCACTTGGAATAAAATTCCATTCAAAAAGATCTGTTGCAGCCACAAGGAACAGAACCATTTTAAGTCAAAGCAGAGTGAAAAATCAAACAACCGTGAAGCAGATTTGGAAAAACTAAAAGGACCTGGCCTTCCGAACACACGGCGATTCCACCCCCAGCCTCCCGCTTTCAGGCCGGCTCCAGGCAGACCCTGGCTCTGTTCCTCCTACTTTTCTACCAAGGGTACCCCAGCCTCCCTCGCACTGCCAAACGGCTCCCACGAGGTTTCCCCAACCGCCGGCTGCCAGTGCCAAGCCTCTGCGAGGGAGGCCGACTGCCTGCCCACCTCGTGCATGGTGAGGTCGGAGAAGAGAATCACAAAGTTCTCTTCCACACGGACGATCAAGCCTGTGTCGCCCTCAAAACGTCCGGCAATCACTTTCACGTGGTCCCCCATTTTGAAGTATTTGCGCAGCTCCTGGGCTGGGAACTCCAACATGTCCTGTAGCAACAGAAAACAGAGGGCAGTGTGGGAGGAAGAAGCGGTGATGGCCAACAGCCATTGTCTCCTCTCATCAGTTCTGCCTGGACCAGAGAAAAGGCTGCGGCTTTAAGAGAGCACCAATAGCCCTGCCCAGCCAGGAGAGCTTTATACCGCTTACAGTACTGTAGTGGCTGGCTTGGGGGAGAGGCTGTAAAATTGGTCTCCCGTTCTCTGCCTGCACATCCCAGGGCAGGTTGCAACACAGGATAAACTCAGCCACTGCAACGCATCTAAAATATAACCTATCCAACCTCAGTCCCTCCCTTGCTGTAGGACCACATTCAGAGGGGCTAGGAATCAGGGAGCTACCTTTTAGTCACACGCACTTGGAGTACCTCCACTGGGAGGTTATTCCAAAGCTTGGGGCCACTGCAGAGTAGGCCTTCTCATATGCTGCAGGCCCTTGCACCTTTGAGGTTGGCAGCAATACAGGAAGACTCTCAGTTTGTGATCTAATTCTCACAGGTTTCAGAAATCAGAAGCTTAGATGATGGTTCTTTCTTTCTTTTGGCATACCTGTATCTCATTCAGGAGGACATGCCCCAGAGACAATGCCGTGCCCTTCTACAGATTCACAGCTTAGCAAAAGAGCTTCTATTAGTGATCTGCAGCACAGCGTGGAAGAACAGGGTCAACCAGGTAGTAATTAAAGAGTCTGTCTGTGTCCAGATGCCACTGCTTTACCCAACTGTCTACAGAAAATACTGTTGGTGGAAGAATGTCAGGCAGCTGTACCTTGAGGTCTTCATGCTTTGGCATAATAGTGATCTTGTTCCCATCAACGCTCAAGATCTTCCCCTGCAAGTTGATCAACTCTCCTTCACAGACTTCCACGTTGTCCCCTGGCTGGAAGTTGTGCTCCCGCTCCTTCCCTAGGGGCGGAAGGAGAGAAACAGAAATGCTGGCTCAGAGCATGAGACATGATGGCCTCAGTCCTCCTGGCTAATCCTCGTCCTCTTGGCAGAATGGGCTCCTCCATGGAGCTGTCATCACCTGTGCTTTCTGTAACGATCTCCAGGTCAATGCCTTCTGGTTGGTCCTCGAACTTCTCTAGCTCAGACAGAGTGGGCTTCACTCCTTCTGTGATCTGAGACCAGAAACCAAAGAGAAACCACAATGACTCCTCAAGAGTGAGGAGAGCCCAGGTACCCCCAGCCAAGCTGACCGTGTGTGGCATGAGCCACCTCTCCCTCGACTGGGCCTTCCCTCCTATGGCCTCTCCCCTGGTAACCATACCGCCCCAGGGTTCCAATCCTCACCACAGCAGACATTGCAAAGCTCTTGAAAAGGAAGCCTTTCCGGCTGTAGCGGTTTCCTTCAAAGATAAGGAAATCTCCATCTGAGGCCACATCTCCACCCAAGGACCTGGAAATAGAAGGAGGAAGGGACTGAAACTCAGCTGGACAGGTCAGTGGTGGACAAGCTTCCTCTGAACCAGCTTTGACACAGCGCTGACCGAGCAGCTTTCACTGTTTGGCCCATGTGGCCTTTTGGACGCCTCCTCCCTCGGCCTTCGCACCATTAACCTTCTGACCACTTCACCCAAACCCCCTTTGCATCTCAAGGCACTAACCGGATCTTCTCGGCATCAAACAGGCGCTGTGGCGGACGCTTGAACTTCTTCCGCTTGGCAAACCACTCTTTCTGTAATGGGAGCACAGAAGAGGCAGCTGAGCAGGGGAACCCTGGCCCACTTTTCAAGTGAGCCCCAAGATCGGGAAGGGCCCCCTAATGCTGAAAGCCACTGGGGCCAGTTTTGTTTAAAACACAGCAAAGGTAGCCATGCATTCCTGAGAACAAGAGCCCCGCTTAGGCCTGCTGAGGCAACCAGGGATCCTTTCGTAGGGATCCCTTCCTAGGGATCCCAGGCACTAGGCTCAGAGCAACCCGATGGAAAGACTAACAGTCCAGCAAAACTGTTTAAGAAGGAGCCTCCACGCCCACCAAGGGGCTGTAGCAACTATCTCAGCCAACATACTTGACTCATGCGGGCTTTGATACGGTCAAAATCAATGCGCGGAATCATCTTCAATGAGATCTGGTTCTGGCTTGGCTCTACATAATCCACCTGGAACCGGAAAGAAGGGAAAAAAAAGGTTTGTGCCCATTTCCCAGGCAGGATCTGCAGCCAACCAAAGACACACCTGCTACCACTGGAAGTAACACCATCTCTTTCCTCTCTGGGAGATGGAAAAGAAGCATTCACTGGCCTCCCTGTCCCAGGCAGACGCTCCCAGGGCAAGCGGCTACTGCTCCTCCCTGGAAGCTTTCCTGAAAGCACGTGCAGGGTCCCAGCTCACCTGAGCAATGTCATCCTTGTAGATGCCCCGCTTGAGCCTGACCCATGACTTGGGCTTAAGGTTGGTGACCTCCTTCACCACCTTCAAGACATCCGTCATCTCCTTGATAGGCACCATCTGCTGATTCCAGAAGCCCATACGGAGGTTGCCCACGCCCTCAATGGCCTGCTTCACATGCGTCTGCTTGTAGGCCTCCACATAGATGTAACCCTTCACATGCTCAGGGGCGACCACAGACTTGATCTGCAGGGGCTACGCAGCAGGAACAGAACTCAATGTGATGTGCAGCGGGAATAGAGGGCGGTTTAAGGAAGGCCTTGTCCCCAGGGTGGTCTAAGGAGATGGGGTGTAAGGGGACAGGGCAGCCCTTAGGGGCAGCAGAGCGTGGAGGGCAGCAGGCCGCTAGATGCTGGCTGATCTGAATTACCCATAATCTACATGAGTTGAACTCTGGCTTTGAGCTACCCCTAAGACCCTGGAAGGTCAAGATAGTGTGCTGGCAGAGCAATGAACATCTGCGGCACCTCAACAAACTGTCTCCAAAGGTAAAGTTACCCCATGAAACTTACTGTGTCAGTGAACTGGTAGGCAATGAACTTCCTCATCAAGGCAATGGCTGTGGCTCGCTCCTCTCCGATCTGAGGGTGTAGGGGAAGATGAACAAGAGAAGCACTGGGATGAAACAGGTAACAGGAGGTCCCAGAGCTTCGTATCACCAAAAGGTGAAGGACTAACCAACCTAGCAGCTGCTCCAGCTTCTGCAGGGTTTAATCCTGCTGAACTTACCTTGCACTTCACAGTCCAAAGATTAGGATCCCTGGGCAACAGGAAAACAAAAGCCAGATATCAGCTGGTTGTATCCGGATAAACATCTGCTTCAGACATCAGCTCTGAATCTCTCTGGCATAGCCCAAGCCAGCCCCACCCACCACGCCCCAGAACGCAGAGTGACGGAGCCTTACTTGACGCCAGGCAGGAGTTGCTGCTGTGTGATGTCATCTGACAGCTCATCTGAGCCTCCATAGACCCTGCAGAGAAAGAGCAGGGAAAGAACCCGGTTGCTGCTGGTGGCGTCGCAGATGAAGCCTTCAGCGGAAAACTGTCTGGCTTTCAAACTGGCTGTTTGTTTCTCTTGTAAACCACTTTGGGTTTTCTCAAGGCGACTTTCTGAACAAATAAGCAGCGGATAAAGGCGGGCTACTCACGTCTCGCCCACAGAGGACTTTGCATACTTCTTCATGTAATATTCACCCAGCTCTTCTTCCCGCTGATCCCTGTGAAGAGAGGAGGCCAGAAGGCAAGTTGGTGGGGCTTGTGAGCCAGTGTGAACAGGCTTCTGTTTCCCGGCCCCAGGCAATTTTAATTCCGTGTTTAACACGCGTTTGCTTTCATCTTGCCCTAAGTTTATATTAGAAATAACTTTTGAGATTCTGAAATTGGCACAATGTGATATAAGTGTTTTAAATAAGCAAGTACACAATTAAGCAGTCAATTACCTCCACAAATTCTGCAGCCTACGTGCTCCAGAGCGATCCTCATCCAGAACCACATTATCGATATTGGATGCTGAAAGGAGAGAGATATTTTTGCCACAGAGCAGCAGGGGAAAGGAAGAGGAGACAAAGCAGAGAGATTTTCAGCACTTTGGAAACCGCTTCTACGTTTTAATCGTTCCCATATCCTGGGAAATCCCACCACTCTCAGACAATTCCACTGTGCTTGCCTTTAAGACCAGAGAAAAGGAGGAAGGAAGGAAGGAAGGAAAGAGGGGAAAAAAGAGATAGAGTCTCACTCGGGATTAAAGAGCAGTGCTGTCTTTGCATGGGCAAATGGGTCATGGGATTAGATCCAAAGAACTAATCATGGGATTAGGTCCATGGCAAAGACATAGCACGTAGAACCATAAGGTTTCCAGGAAGGTCCCTCTTCAGAAGGGATGGATGGCCTATGATGTGTCCTCCTTTCCTGGACCCTAACAGCTAAGAGCAGGCGCCTTTCATCAAGAGGCCGCTAAGCTACGTGGACAAAGGCTCCCGCCAAGCCCAGCTAGGGCAGATAAAGCTTCCAGCCCGCAGGATTCCACCACTAGCCTCTCCTTTAGCCTCGCCATCCACTAAGTAAAGTAGCTGAAGACGCTCCGATCGCCCCGCAAGCCTCACCACCCCCAGATCCGCCCGGCAGAGAAGCAGCAGAGAAGCAAAGCAGTTGGTGAAAAGGAAAGGAGCTGGAATGAAGAGGAAGAAAACAAAAACTGTGCTTACCTTCAATTTCTTCTGCTCATGAAGAGGTGGTGGTGGTGGGAGGGCGAACAGTATGAGCCAAATAATACCATCAAAACCAACCACAGGGTGAGGGTGAATGGGGAACAGAAAAGCGGAAGGAACAAAATTAAGATGTAGCACACCCCAAGCAGAAGTGAATGAAATGCACAGAGACGCAAAAGAGGTTTGCCAGGGGAGGCCAGGAAGAGCCTCACGGTTATGATCATGACCCGATGGGCTGCAGCCGGTCTCAGTAAGCAACTCTCCACCTGCCACTCTTTCTCCAACAATCCGTGGCTCTCAAGTCACTACAACCCAAAACTCTTAAGAGGAAAATGTGCGCGACTGAAATGTTTCGCAGAGAGGGTGAAAATGTTAAGTTCGCCCTTTCTAACGTACACCTATGGAGGCAAAAGAAGTTTATACCACCTACAGCAACGTTTAAAGGTTACAAACGTATGAACTTCTCACGCTCTACAGGCCTAACTTACAACCAGCAAAAGTACATCCTGCACCACAATTACTTCCCTGAAACACAAAAGTTGTTCAAAAAGGTATGTTTCTCTAGGGTAACAAAGAAGGCAAGTATTAGGAACTGCAGCATCAGCCAGGAGCCACTGCCCCATGAGCAGCAGGGAACTCTACTGAAGAGTTCTGTCAGACTCAGAAGCTGGCGTGCTCCTGACTGGCATCACCAGGGCATCCAGAGCAAGCCTCCGAGTCCCCGATGCGGCACAAGGATGCCTGCGCTTACCTTTCTCCAGGATGTCCTCTGCCCCATCTTCCCACTGATCTTCATCTTCATACTCATCGTCCACATCTGGAGGAAAAAGAAAGGGAAAGGGAGGCCCCTTCTGGTAAACCCCCAAACAACGGAGACTCTTCTTTCAGCGCACAGCACCAAACCCAGAAGCAGCTGCTGCCAAACTAGGGGCCGGAGAGAGGCGTTTACCAGCTTCGTCCAAAATAAAGCCTCCGTGTCTCGGCTTCTTTGCTGGGCGGTCGTCATCCTCTTCCTCCTCTTCTTCATCGTATTCCTCCTCCTCCTCCTCCTCTTCTTCTTCCACTTCTTCTTTCTCACTGCCTACCACACTGGCACGCTCCTCTTCTGCCTGTGTGTTACCAAAGGAAAACTGCTCATCCATGATTGGCAGGTAGTTAGAAGAGGAGAAACCACAGTGTCTAAATCCTGACTCAGGGATCCAGTCCAGGCCCATTCTCATTATTATTCTTATTAAAGTCCAGCAAACTTGCTATGTTACCTATTTTTACTTATTCTGATGAACTATCATTATAAATCAGTTTTGGTCAGCTTTGAACACGTGATGATATGCAGGAGAGACAGAGAACAGCCGTACAGCATACAGGTCTGCCCCCTTATCTGTGGGGGGTTAAGGTTCTAGGGACTATTGCAGTTACGGGAAACCGCAGGTATTAGGGATGCTAGGATATTGTGTGAGTTTTCCCATGATTCACAGGGAACTGTGCCAGCTACCAAGGAGGGCAAAACGGCAGCAGGAGGGCAGGAATGCGGATCCGGTTGACCGTGGATGAACGGATCCACAGTTACCAGATCAGCAGACACGGCGGCAGGCCTGTAAAGAAGCCCCCGGTCCTTTGTTGAGTCTCTTACTGCTCGGCATCCTGCTTTTCTGATTGGCGCAAGGGGCAAAATTTAAAACGGCCTGTGTTGCACAAATGTAGACCGTGGCAGGGGAGGAGGAGGATTAGCGCAGCCCTCTGCCACCCAACTCAAGCAGCCCCCGAGGCTGCCCACACGCCACGCGGAAGCAGGCGGGCCGGAAGCGCAACCCCAGCACGCACCTCATTCTCCTCGGCCTCGCTGCTCCGCTCGCTCTCGTCCTCCGAGAAGTTGCTGTCCTCGCTGTCTGACATTCCTGCCGCCGCTGCCCTGGGCCAGAGGGAGAGAAGCGGATACCGGTAAAGGCCGCGGGCTGGAAGGCTCCCGCTCCGGGGCTAGGAGGCCCCTCAGCTCCGCCGCCCACCAACTGGGGCAGCTGCTGAGGAGAGACGCGCTCGGGACCCTCCGGCTGGTCGACGGCTCGCCGGCCGAGCCGCACGGACAAGGCCGGGGCAACCGCCCCGCACGGCGAGCCAGGCCGCCACCTCCGGCCCGCGCGCGCCTCCTCGTCGGAGCTCCCCGGCACGGCGCTCCTAGGCCAGCCCGGGCGGCCCGCTTACCCAGTCGCCGCCGCCGCGCCCACCGGCGCTTCCAGGGAAGAAGGAGCGGCGGCGGCGGCGGCGGGAGAAGCGAAGCGGACGGGCCCGGCCCGGCCCAGCCACGGAGGAGGCCGAAGGCCGCTGCGCCACCTCCCTCCCTTCGGTATCCCCTCAGTCCGTCCCGACCTGTTCCGGCTCTCGGTGAAACGAAAGGCGGCTGCGCGGCCGACCGAGTCGCCCGTCCGAGTCTCGCGAGAACCTGCGTGGCGGCGGCGGCGGCGACGACGAGGAAAAGCGGCCTTCGATTGGACGCGACAGATCACGTGGGGCTGCCAGGGCTTCTGACGTCATCGAACCGCGACCCACGCTCCGGCACGGGAACGAAGCGTGACGTCGGTGCGGGGGGGGGAGGGCGGAGGGCGAGTCGCACGCCCGATCGGGATTTTTCTAGCCGCGGAGGTGAGGACCTTTCGCAAACTACAACTCCCATGACGCTTACCGAAAGGAGCCGCTGCGTACGGCCGCCGTGATTGGCTTGTTTCTGGAGATGAGCGGACGGTAAAGCGGCTCCGAGTCAGAAACCGAAAGTTTGGGGTCTCGGACTGCAACAACCAGGCTGCTTAGCGAGACTGCCGTTGCCGAGGTTGTGTTCAAACCTGAGTTTTTTTAATCCGGTTCCAGTCCACTTTGAGTGCGAAATAACTCATTTTCCTTCCTCTTTGTTTATTCCCAGGGTGGTTTTTCTGAGGTGGAAAATGGCAAAAGGAAACTACTTGATACTCGGTTGGTGTGTTGCCTCGCTCTGAAAGTGGATCGAAGCTGGATTAAAGCTCAGGTGTGGGAACTGCGGCCTCCAGAGGGCAGTTCCACTGGGCCCGCTGGATCCTGCTGCGGGGGCTGCGGGCGGCCTCGGGGCCCGGAGAAGGAGGACACGCGCGTCTGCGGGGCTGCGGCCACACCTGAGGCTTAACCCGGCTTCAGTCCGCCTTCAGAGCGAGAGAGTATCAGTAAGGGGAGGGTAGTTCTCCTTCCACGTTATCTATCCCTGAGGGGAATTTTCTGAGTTATTTAACACTGAAAGAAAACAGCTTGTGCTGATGTGTTCTCCCGCTCTGAAAGTGGACTGAAGCCGGATTAAACCTTCGTGAGGCGCTTCTGGGATTCAGCTGATCTGGGAAGGAGAAGTGGAGAGGGCCAGGAGGAGGGAAGCGCCTGCCCTTCTGGCCGGGTCTCCCTTCGGAGCTGGATCCCGATCCCGGTCCAGGTGGCCTCCTTACCAATGTGAGTTCGCTGCATGGTGGCCAAAACTACCAGCAAGACCCAGTCTGCCAACGCAAGGCAAATGTACTATGGATAAGAGGTTCAAACTTTGACGAAGTCAGTGGGGGTGGAGTTGCACTATCAGTGTAAGTCAGCAGTACCCCAGAAATCAGATTCCATCCTTTAATATTTCTGGGTTTACAGTAGCAAAGGAAGCCGACATTTGACCAACCCAACAAGAGCCAAAGTGTTTATACAAATATCTGTTTCTCCCTCCAATGTTTTTACCGATTCCTGTTAGGCATCTCTAGTCACTAGAAAGTAGCTAGAATACAAGTACAACAAACAAATAAATATAAGCATCATCCAAGTTTCCACCAATCTTATCCAGCAGTTCTGAAACCACAGTGGGAAACGCAGTAGATTTGCCCAGGAAAGTTTCTAGATAAAGAATATAATAAAATTGTTATCCTTATGTAATAATTATACTTTATTTCCCAATGTATTATTAGTTTGGTCTGTGGGGTTGTAATTACTGTAACCTAAAAACTGGCAGAGTACCAGCAGTTGTGTTATAGGCAGGGAATTCCAAGGGATTGGGCAACGACATGATTTGTAGATGGGGAAACTGTGCCATAAACCCAAAGGGACATGATTTCAGTGTTTTACTTTGAATCATGGTTGAATTATTAACTTGTGGGAAGAGTATTGCTGGCTCCAGGGAAGTTCTTATTCAAAGCTGGAAAGTGTTCAGGCCTTTACCGCAGAGACATCGGAAGTGGGTTTAAAAACCTTTTTCCAATAAAATCCAACATCTGGACATTGGTTAACCAGATGTTCAAGCAACCTGCAAGCCAAAGTATAACGGCAACACAACCCCTGCTCTCAGTTTCCCAGCAGCTGGTTTTGGGAGCACAATGCCTCTGATGCTGAAGGTGTGTAAGACCCTAAGAGGAACCGTGCTGCATCAGGCCACAGCCCATCTGGTCCAGCATCCCATCTCACACAGCAGCCCACCGGTTGCTTCTGGGCATCTCCAACAGAAGACAGAGGCAAAATCTTCACCTGCCTTCAACTCCCTGCAGTGACCCCCAGAGGCAGGCTGTCTGTCGTCTGTCTCTCTATCCTGGAGTACTTAGCCATCCATTCTAGTAATCATAGTTACAGAACCACCAATCTTGTTTTGCAGCATCAAAGCTACTGGAGATGGCCACCTTCGTTCTAGCAGCCAATTCATTAACTGACCATGAGTGGCGGGAAGATGCGTTTCCCCTTTTGGACTCTCCAGCATCCAACTCCAGTTGGTGACTCTTGGTTGTTTTCATATTCTGGTAAAAAGAGAGAAAAAAAATTCAAAATGGAAGTTTTCTCCACATTTTTTGGAGGTTACTTCCTGTTAAAGAAAACTCCAGCTTTCTGGAAAGTCTTTTTATGGGGATTGTGCCCTAATTGGCCTTTTAAGTCCTTTTTGATGGCTCACGACTGAATCTGCTCTCTACTAGGACTGGGCAAATAATTAATACCCCAAGCTTTGAAAGTTACTAAGTAAGTAAAATAAAAATATAATACAATGCATAATAAATCACTCGTTTTGCAGCCACCTTGTTTTTTAAAAGAATCTCTCCAGATGGAATGAATGTTGCTAAGCAGAAAACAGGACAGAGAAAAGGAGCAAGAAAATCAAAAGGAAGGGCAAACAACAGCCAAAGAACTACTCATTCCATAGCAGCAAAATTCTAAAGCCAAAATAAATAAATAAAATCAATCTCCCCCCGTTTGCTTGGAAACTGGGTCACAGCTTGCAAACAAATAAGGCAGAAAAAAATTCTGAGAGGTCACCAAAGGCATCATCTTTGCCACATCTGGATACAAAATCACAATCTTGCAGGCTCAAACTGAGAGAAGAGCACTGGCTGCAGGAATTAAGTCAAAGCACTGCAGCCAGCCAAATGCCCACAGCGTCACCTCCGGCAAAAGGTGAGTCTTCTTACCCAACTCCTTTCCCAGCCAGGTGTTCCAAAGAGGACTAGCCTGTTGCCCTGTACTGAAGGACGGCAGAGTTCTCACCTTTGCTCGGGTTGGGCTAAAGGGAGTTGTGGCTCAGCAGAGATACCACATCTTGGGGACATGATGCCTAATGGGACCCACAGTGATGGGGAAAGGGTGTCATTTTGCCTCTTTATAAATCTATGGTGAGGCCATATTTGGAATATTGTGTACGATTCTGGTCACCATACCTCTAAAAGGACGTTGTGGAACTGGAGAAGGTGCAGAAAAAGGCAACCAGAATGATTAAGGGACTGGAACAAAATCCCTTACGAAACCAGGCTGCAACGTCTAGGCCTCTTCAGTCTGGAGAGACGGCCTTTGAGAGGGAGGGGATCTGATTGAAGTATATAAAATTATGCACAGTATAGAAAGGGTGGATAGAGAAAATTTCTTTTCTCTATCACACAACACTAGAACCAGGGGGCACTCTATGAAGCTGATGGGTAGGAGAATAAGGTCTGACAGGGGGAAGTATTTCTTCACCCAGAGGGTCATCGGCTTATGGAATGTGCTGCCGGAAGACATGGCGACAGCTACCAGCCTGGATGGCTTTAAGGTAGGGTTAGACAAATTTATGGATGACAGATGTATCAATGGCTACTAGAACGAATGCCTAGATGCATCTTCCAGGCTGGGGGGGGGGAGGAACTGGGGCGCTTCTAAGGCCATCTGCTGGGACTCGAGAGCAGGAGAAGGTTCATCCTCGTCTCTGCTTGCGATGCCCATGAGCATTTGGTGGGCCACTGTGAGCAACTGGATGCTGGACTAGATGGGCTGTGGCCTGATCCAGCGGGGCTTCTCTTAGGTTCTTAGGTCATGTCATGCGGCCCACAGGCATAACTACCACTAGGTGAGCCTGGCTTTTTACTGGGGAGCTGAGAAGCAGTGGAGGACCTTCTAGAACATATGGCTGGCTGCTGAGATTGGTGTTTCCATATTAAGCTCTGGGCTTGGTTTAGGTCTCAGTCCGCAGGACACAAAGGGCCCGTGATGCTCGGTCCTGTGGAAGGAGAAGTGGAATTTCACACATTTCATCTCTTTGCTGGGATATGGGATGGAGCGGAAGAAGCTGAGGTGTTGCCATGAATAGAAGGAGAACCTGAGGCAAAGGTCCAGGGATATTTACCTGGATTGAAAGGGGCTTCGTTCTGAGGTAAGCGTAGGTTTCAACTGTGCCACAGCAAAGACAAACCAGGGTTTGCAGAGGGAGAGAGAAAAGGAACCCAAAGGATCCCTGTTAAAAAGTAACAATTCTACATCTTCCTTCGGAGACTCACTGGTTCAGTGGCCTCCTTTGCTCCCTTTTGCCCCCCAATTTTGGTGCCTTTACAGGGCAGCATTACTGATTTGCTCTGTTTGGTGAGCTGCTGTTCTTGACAAGGGAAACTCGCCAGCCCAGGAGTATTTGGCCCCTGAACCTCCAAGGAGCCCCCCGATTGTGCTTTGAGGCCATAATGGTGGAAGAACCTCCTCTGGTGCCTTGGGCACTTGCTCCCGGCTGGAATGATGCC
>MTQE01003491.1:272803-294487 GCA_014337955.1 Aspidoscelis marmoratus
GCCAGCAGCCAGCAGGGCAAACAGTTCGGGCAAATGCTGTGCCCCCTGCCTGCCAAGCGCACAGCCGCCTCGGCGTGGATGCAGCCAATGCAAATAGCTGCCAGCAGAGGGCGAATCAGCAGCAAAGTCTCTGGCTGCATGAATTCTCTCCCTGTGTGAGTAAGGAGAGGAAACCAAGGAAGCGCTACTTACAGACACCCGGAGCCAATGGCTGATGGATGCTTCCCGAAGGCTGGCTGTGTCTGGTGGGCTACTGGGGTGCAACAACGTCCTCATCCCAGAGAGGCTGTCTAGAGCGGCATGGGTGTCTGGCCACCTGGTCACAGCTTCAGCCTCTGTGTTGGAAGCACACGCCGGCTGTCCGCTGCTTACTCCACTTACTCTGCTGCTCCTCCGGTTGCCCCGTCACGCATTTGGCACCCGCAGCCTTGGCAGGTTGTCTCCCTGTGTAGCTGAAGTCCCCTGCAAGGGGCTCTGGGGCTGCAGCTCAGGCTACAAGCGGTGCTCCGTGGCGGATGACCCGGGTCCAGAGATGAAGTTAATGGACTTCAATGGGAGCAGCCCAGAGGGAGAAGAACATACTGGCAGACGGGCACTGCGGGCGGGTCGCGCGTTTCCCCCTACCCGGCCAGTTTTCTGCAGTGCAGCTGGAGGAGGGCCAGGAGGCTGTTCAAGAAGATCAGCACAGGCCTCCGGGGGTGCCGCTGGCAAGGGGTGCAGGCAGGGTTCCTCCTGCCCACCCTCTGCAGCCTCATCTTGAACTGGGTCAAGCGAAGCAGGAGTCCAGAAAGGATCTTTTTGTGAGTTTCACACTCTTGCTGGAGGGCCCCAAGCTCCCCGTGGAAGCAGCTCAAGTGGTCCATGTAGCAGGTCTCCTGGGGGTGGGGGCGGGGGCGGGGGTGGGGGCGAGAAAGCAAAAGGAACAGCGGACCATCAAAGCGCTGCTTGGCTGCCTGAGTGGGGGCACTCTGGCCTGGCTGGTGCTGCCCTAGGCTTGCCAGCAGCTGTTCTGGATTCCACAATCTCTGCACAAGCAAGTAGAAATGCCAGCAAGTGCAAGCAGATGAGGAGCCGACGGGCGGGCGGGGAGGGAAGGCCAGTCAGGGGAGAAAGATCCCTCGGCCAGAGTGGCCCAGTCAGTGGCTAAGGCAGCCAGGATTGCCAAATGAGTCTCATCTGGGTGCCGAGAAGGAAGATAAGTGTGTCTGGCTGGGACCACTGCAGAAGGAAGCCAAGACCTCCAGCTTCACTGTTATTATCTGTCTAAAAGAAACGGCACTTCACTTGCCCTTTGGCTCCCGCCGCTTTAGAATGGCTACTTAAAAAGGCGGAGGAGGCCTGCTTTTGTTCCCTCCTTTGCGGGCAGAAAGCTGCGATGGGCAAAACCTTTGGCTTTCCTATCAGAGACAGGCTGGGAGCCAGGGAGCCCTTCAGTTACAGCTGCTCTCTGGAATGGGCAGAATGGAAAGTCAGAAACATTCTGGCAACGTTCCTGCAAATCCCTGCAGCATGTGGGGAAAAGGACAGCTGAGCAAGCCTGGTTTTCCCAGGGTCACCAGAGGGAAACTGGTACTCTGCACATGCCTTTGGGTCTCACCCTGCATCCTAAGGGGGGCAGCTTGCTTTCTTTGCTGGCGGGGGGGGGGGGCAGGCCAAGCCACACACCTGCTGGGAGGAGATACGTACAGTGAGATTTTCTGGCGTGAGGAACATCCCGTCACTGGAGTTATCCTAGAGGAAGATGACAGAACAAGGAGAAGTGAGGCCCCATTCTCTAGAAGTCCTTGGCTCGGAGTGCTGCTGAGAGCCTCCCCGGTTGGCATAAGTCATACTGAAAGAAAGGGGTCGATGCAAGTTGCCACTTCTTTTCTTTTTTAAAAGAAATACGGCTGAAGATTGCAACAAACATAGAAACAATAATAAACCACAAGGAAGAGAAACAAAGAGTAATACCTACAAAACATTCAAATAAAAGCCAAATGAGTGTGTAAATGCTTCCTTTGCCATTATAACTCTCTCCAGTTACTTATAAATGCCTCTTCTTTAAACTAATGTTAGTAAACCATTTTTTTCACACAGAAAGTCTAGGAGGGGTCCCAAATTGCTCACCGTCCCCACTGGTGTGCTAGTTGGAGCTCAGAGGGGGTGTCTCATTTCTGGGCTTGCCTGGGCTATCCCCCTCCCCAGGTGGGCTGCCCCCGCCCCCCCGCCCCCCGGCCACGCAACCCATCCTGCTGTTCACTACTAGGCAGGCCATCCACTCACCACGCGCTGGATGATGTGTCCGAGAAGCCCAATGGATTCCTTCTGGCAGAGGTGCTGCCCGCTGGCCAGGAGACACATGGCTGACATGGTGAAGAGGCAACTGCACCAATGCTGTAAGACTGGCAGTCGTGGAGCGTCTCTGGCATCGGGCATCGTGCCACGCTAACAAAACAGGTCACGCAAGTTCACATGGTTAGACGTTCCCGCCACCGAATTGCAGTCTACCATGACGTTAATGCTAAAAGTTACATTGTGCTAGGCCTGTTTAGTGTATGGATGGGCGACCATCAGGATACCCTAGCCGTCTGGACTGACCTATTTCCAAAGATGCAGAAAAATGGTCACCAAAGCACTTACTAATAGTTCAAATAAATTCAAATGAATTTATTCTGTAAGTAAATTGACTTAAACTTATTTTGTAAATCCATTTGGTCATATAGGCCTATTTTAGAAGTGTGTTTAGGTCCGTTTAAATAAGAGAGAAGATTCACTCACCTTCCACTTAAAATCATCTGCAAACCACCCACGGTACACTTATCGTGCTAGCTCACTATTGTTGAGCTAATTCTGTGTGTGTGCACATCTCTCCCATGCTGCAGATGATCGTAAATTGTTCATAAACGTGAAAAGAAAGTTTCCCCAGTGTTTCTGTTGTTTTACCTAACGCAAGTAACAGACTCACTTGAGGTTATCAAACACCTACCTGTCAGAACAAGGAATCTCCATCTTTTACCTTAACCTTCTCCTTGTTCTCGTTGGGTTTCACTCCCTCCTCAGATACTCATCGAGGGCTAATTCGGGGGTCTCAGGCTGTGGCTCTCCGGGTATTCCTGGACTTCAACTTCCAGCATTGTGTGCCAGCTGGAGAGCCCTGGCCTGATTGGTCAACTTCATTAACTTCTGTACAAGCCGATTTGACCTTGATTGCCAGAGATAAAGGCAGTGGCCAGAGCGAGACTGAACATGAGCTTCGCTTAGCGAGCATCAGTGTTCTTCACCCTAAACTTACCAAATTAAGGAGGTGAAAATACTGGCTTCTGCAGTGCCCCATCTCCCCAACACAGCTGATCTACCTACCCATCTACTTTTTAACTTCCAGGGGCAGCTGGCTCGTGAGGGCAACATGGATGGTGCCTGACCAGTTCCAGAAGACTGGTGCTTGAGTTGACTCACTTTTTGAACCTTCATATCAGCCGCACAGAATGTGACCTTAACTCTGAGTCCCTAAGAGGAGCCCTGCTGGATCAGGCCACACCCCATCTAGTCCAACATCCTGTCTCACCCACTGGTTGCCAGTTGCTTCTGGGCTTCCTGAGAAGAAGACAAAGGCAAAACCTTCACCTGCCTGTCTCTCCTGTCTCTCCTGTCCTCTACCCCTTGACCCTTACCTGGTCACTGAAGACCACTTTTTCCTGCCCTCTTCCTTCCTTTTCTCACACCAGAAACCTACAACTTCTGAAGAATGTGAAGCTTGCCTGTCTTGGATTTCAACAAAACCGGGTCTCTCCCCAAAAGCCAGAAAGCAGAAGCTCTGCAGAAGCTAAAGGACTTTCTCATGTGGCATCCAAGCAGCACAGCAATTTTCTTCTTGGTCTCATTTTATGACAAATAATTGAGGTTACTTCAAATGGGCTGTTTGCTATATTCTTTCTCAATGAGTGTTCCAGAATGATGCAGCATTCTCCTGCCCTGCTATGATCAAGGGGCTGGCTTACTACTAGAACTGCTGTTACTGATAAAGCGGCTATGATTTCTCTGCCTTTGCGCAGGCTGGTCCTAATACAGCTGTTCCAAGGAAAGATGATATTTTCTACCCAAGACAAATGAAATTAAATAAAACGGCTTCCGCTCTTCAGCCTGGGCAACGTTCACGGCCCGGTGCCGCCACTACAGGCTTTCTCCATTGGAAGCCGACTCTTAGGTCGCACGTTCCCCTCTTGGATCTCCTACCTGCACCTTTTCTTGTCTGCTTCTGTGCCCAGACCCCTCCCAAGCGTTCCGCAAAGGTTTAAATAACTTGCGATGGTCACTGCTGCGTTTCAGGCAAACTTGTCCGGTGGCCTCTTCCGCCTAGAAGAACCTGGCTAAATCAGCTATAGTGCAGGAAACATCCTTTGGGGCTACAGAGGCATCCAAGACGTGGCTTGCAGCCTGTGCTTGCTCTGCTAGCCTCAAAGGAGGCAACTCTTGGCTTTGAAAAATCTCGAGCACCCTCATATCCAGGAGGAAAGTTGAAATCCCGCAGGGCTGCATCCGCGAGATGTTTCGCTTCTGTGGCTGCTTCGAGAAAAGGTCTCCTGTAGGTACAGAAAGTCTTTCACCTACCTGCTTCTTGTGCACGTGCAGACGGTCCACAAGGGAACTCCGCTGTGGCTGTTGGGCGGGTGGGGATTTCAAGAGCCCTGCAGATGAGAAAAGACAACCTCTCCCGCCCCATTCCTGCTCACTCAACCGAGGGCGTTTGTCGGATTCCCCGCCTGGCTTCTCTCTGGGTTTGTACACCCTTCTGGCTAGACTAGACAGGAAAAAAAAGCAGAAACCCATAGCATCAATGCTCCCGCCTTTGCCACATCCCTTTAGCTTTGGCTGCTCAGTTTTAAAGTAAGATGGCTCCAAAGCATGAGCTGGCTGTCCCATCCGCTTAGTAGCCCCTGCCAGGAGACACACACCCCTTCCAGCAAACATTGCGTCTTATAGCATCCGACTGTTTAAAGACTATTCCCAAAGAGAACCCAGTCGCTGGAAGGGCAAAAGAGGAAAACGTCTAGCACTCCAGCGGCTCCGAGCCATCTTATCATCTCGGGGACCGTTAACGCACACGGACGCTACGGGTGCATTTGTCAAGCACGTGTGTTTGGTGAGCCGAGGGAGCAGAACCCGCAGTAAGCCTGGAAGAAGAACTCGAGAGCAGGAAATCGGAGGCCGACCCTCACTTGGCAAAAAAGAAAAAGTTTGATACTCTCCTGATTCCAAAATAAAATTTTTCAAGAGTTCTGATCCACTTCCTCCCAGGCTCCCGGCACCAATTCTAATGGCATCCGAGATGAATAAACGTCAGTCCTAAAAAGAAAACCGCTTGGGATGGGGAAGAGCTGAACGTTTTTGATTAATGAATCTCCCTGGGAAAGTTGGTGTATTGCATCACATCAGAGACCTTTAGGCACTGGAAATGGGACTCCGCAGGACTTCAGGATGCTCAAGCTTGTATTTACTGCCCACTTCAGCAGCCATGGTCTCGTTCAAAGCCACTCTGCCCTTCTCAGTGTCCCATTAACTGAAGTATCCAGGAAAAGGAGTGGGACATGGCCCTCACAGCCCCATTGCCCAGCACGCTCGTCCCACTGATGGGCACAGTGAGATTCCAAACAGAGACCCGCCTGGAAATGTCCTGCAAAGGCCCAGTGAAGTTCCTCCTCCTGGATCATGGCTTTAACCCTGCAACGCCGCTCAGCCAAGATTACGGGCTGCTGGGGACTGGAGTTTCTGCACTCTGGCACTGGAACCTTCCCAGGTGGGAGGCTGAGACCTTGCACTTTCCCACTGTTCTAGGACCACTGAGATCTGCCACTGAGGACGGGTCTATGGCGAGTTTCTGCATCCACTGCCCTTTGTGTGAGAAAGTCTGAGTCATCCGCTGGACAAACCCCGGCCTCCGTTTGCTCTCCATTCACCCGCCTCCTTCCATCAGCTGCTCAGACGGCTTTGCCACAATCCTTACTGCGTCGTCCTGCTCTCTTCCCATCTTCACGAACTCTTTCCCATCCCTGGCTTCATACTTTACCCCCTTTGTATGCTCACTGCGTACAAGGTTGCTTTTGCTTTTGAAACTTTTATTAAGAAACGAAAGGCGCAGTCTGTGTCATTACAAACAGGCTCAGGGAAAGTAATGGATGATGTTCTGCTAGGTGAAGGGCCCAGCAAATCAAGACTGCCGAAGCATGAAGTAAAAGAGAATTGGCCATGCATGTGTTGCTCAGAAGCAGGGAAACACAGGTAAATGAGAGGCCGGCCAACAGGACCACAGGCAACATCTGCTCCTGCGGAGAACGTCTCCTGGTTCGGACCAGGCGATTTAGGTCAGGAGTGTGGGTGCACCCAGAAATACCTCCCCCTCCCCAGATGGAAATGCTTCTTTATAGCATTTGTGTATAAACCCACCACCACTTCTGAAGATCTCAGGCCCAGCAGGCACCATTCTTCTCCTATCCTTTTTATGTTCACAACAACCCTTGAGGCAGGCTGTGCTAAGGGCCTATGAGTGGCTCTGGGAAACCCAGCGAGATCCCTTGTCCAGCAGGATCCTTTGTCCGGAGCTCCGGCCATCAGGCTCCCCTGACCCTCTCCTGAAGGTCCCCCAGCAGTGAAAACTGCCCAGAAGTTCTCAGGAGGCTTTTCAGTCTGAGCTCCATTTCAAATGCAGATATGCAACCAGGAGATCAAAATCACGTTCTGTTCATCTGGTGAAGCAAGAGCACCAACCACCATCTAGGGCTCGGATTCCTGCTTTTGAGCAGAGATCGTATTACTGCAAAACAACCCTCAGAACCCAGGAGCACTCAGGAAGGAGGAGAGTGGTGGTCCAGGTGGGCGGCGGCAGGGCTAGATTTTGTCTGGAGTCTTATCTGCAACGCCAGCCCTTCCTAAGGAAAGGGATGGGCTGGGCGCTGGCAGTTGCTCTTCCTTGTGGAAACCTCTTCGCATGGTGGCTACCAGGTATCTGAAGAGGGTCTTTGGGGGGAGAGGAGGAGGAGGAGAAGAAGAAAAGGTAATAGTTTATCCCAAATGTCCGACCAGAGAATGTTTAGGATGAAAAATTCCTACTCTGAGTAATTTTTTGTAGAGATATCCTTGTAAGCTTTCTTTCTGTAGATGTTCTCTAATCAGTTTTCACTGTCAAAAAAATAACAGAGCGAGCGACTGCACGCTTGCTCGCTGGTGATCACGTCCCGCACACGCAGCTGTATCTGATTAGAGTTCCCAAACTCAAGCAGCTGTTCCTGCCCATCCCTAGCAGATAAGGTCCTGGCCTTGGAGACTGTTCCAGGGGTTGTCCCTGGAAGCAACCTCCCATCCGTGGCCCCAGAGGAGCATTGAAGTTAAAGTCTTGCTTACCTCCCAGGCCTCTTCCACCTCTGGGGTCCAATCGTCTTTGAGGATGGGCTGGACCGCCTGGATGAACTGAGTCCCAACGTACTGGAAAAGGATATGTAGAAGGGAAGGTGATGTTGGAGGAAGAGGGGAGCTGGGCAGCTTCGTTATAGGTTCTCCTTTGGCTCTGAAAGGGAAAGGAGCTGGCCGACAGGAAGAGCCCTGGGCCTCTTCTAGCCCTCCCCCCCCCCCCGTGCTGGCATTATGCAAATTCTGCAGCTGGAGGGCCGAGGTGCCCGCTTGCCTTGGCTTTTCTCACCTCATAGTACCTGGGGGGAGCTTTATAACGAAAGTGGCTCCGGCCCAGCTCGAACGCCAGCTGCTCCAGCTTCTCTTCTTGGCCCAGCCTCGCCACGCTCTTCTCAATGAAGGACATCACCCTGGCAGCGGAGGGGAACGAGTCAGGGACAGGGAAGTGGGACAGGAAGGGGAAAGGCACACAGATGGCCTGGCAGGCCTCCATATGGGGCTGCAGTCAAAGCAGCTGCCCTGTGGCTTTGCCTCTGGCCGGATCCTCCCCGCTTCTCGAATGGTCAAAGGTGAGACCAGTTAGCCAGTCTGCACTGTGCCCTCTCAGGAGGGAGCACAACAGGGCACACCCAGTCAGGCGCTCCGAAGACAATGTCCAGTTGCATACGGATGCCCAGGCTCCAAGCTGAGCTCCAGGCCACAGCAGAAGAGCCTGGAAAATCCAGGGAATGAAACCAGCCCGCCCTGCTCTAATCCTGCTGAACACCAATCTGCCCCAATGGGTCACTTCATGGGGGGGGGGGAGGTGCAACCCCCTCAGGGGCCCATTGTGCTGACTTCTGACTCAGAAGGTTGTGGACAAAACGTGTTCAGCTGTTAAGCAAACGTTCTCTCTCGCGTTGGGACGCAGCCCCCAGAAGTTAATGAAAAGCAAAAGCAATCTGGAGGAGAACCTGCCACCATTTGAAGAGTCAGTTTAAAGTCGAAACTGCAGGACTTCAGATCCCCAAAGCAAGGAGGGACCTTTAGGCCCTTTTCCCCAGCTGACCCATTTATTCACTCTTGCTCTGCTCTGCTCAGGAACCCCTCTAAGTGCCTTCAGGTCCCGAGTGGCTTAAAGCATCCATTTCCAGATGGGCAGGAACTATTTCGAAGAAAATGCCTGAGTTTCCTGGCAGCTGTGCTAACTCTCTCTTGCCATATCAGGCGGCGATGGTGGCAGTTTCTGTGCACAGGGAACTAGTAAGGACCAGCGGTGGTCGAGCCAGAATCGACGGAAGGAAGGAGCCTCTTCTGCTGCGTCTACAGGCATCCACGCCCAGAAGGGTCTCGCAGGCGGCAGCATGTGACGGCTCCTGTTCCCATCCCGCCTCCAGTCCACTTTGGAAAGGCCTCTCCTGGCCCTTAGTGTGGATGAGGTGGGATGCAACCACCAGCATGAGGCACCTGCCATTGCTAAACCTTCACCATTCCCTGCAATATTCTGTGGTTCTGCAGAACTGTGGGAAAGGATTGTCATTAGACGCTTGGCTTGGCTTAGTGCATCTCCAGGGACCCTTTGGGCAAAACATACATGTGTTATTTGTGAGTTTGTTAACTTTGGCCATTTGGAAGAAATTAGGCCCTTCTAGAGCCATAAAACCTGCACCAGTTGCCCAGTGACTGAAGCAACGTTTTCTTCCTGCACAATCCAGATCTCTCTCTCTCTTTCCTGCTTGTTTACCCCTGCGGTTTAATCTGTTACTGTCAATGCAATTCTGGTTAAACAATAAAGTGATTTGACCCGGGAGACTCTGCTAATGACATGCACAAGGAAGACAAGCCAAATTCTTTTTGATGAGCGTCACCAGAGCTCAGTGACACCAGCAATCCAGGAAATTCATCACTCCGCAGTCACTCAGAGTGATAATTAAGACCACAGACCGGCTCCTTCCCCTGGTCGGCCCTGAAGTCCAGTTTCTTTCCTCTTTTTTCTGTTTCCTGGAAGTCGCTGCAGCTGCCAGATTCATGGGGCGAGCGCCTAAGAGAAGCCCTGACCATCGGGCCGCTTGGGGGCACTTCCGGCTCTTCAGGAGGCACCCAGCGCGCCGCTTTGCTTCCAGGCGCCTGTTAAGACTTTGCTCTTCTCCCAGGCGGGCAGCTCCTGTGCGAAGGGGTTTCCCTCTTGTCCCCCCACCCAGCCTTTCGCGTGTATCATATGAAGGGTTCTAAAGCTCGATTTCAAGGTCCACTTTTGCAAACGACTTTGGGATTCTGATGGGGAGATAATAAGCAACTGACGTGTGAAAAGTAACCTTTCTTAGGACAAACCGTCTTGGAAGGGGAACGATGCTGCTGGATTAGTTTCTTGGAAGCAATGACCTACGGAAATGCACCCGTACCAGAGCGGCAGATTATTTTTTTCAGAATAAAATGAATCTTGATTGAAGTCCAAGCTGGTTTTACTGGAATGGTGCTGTATCTCTCTGCACGTTTCTTGTCCGCACGTGGCGGGAGGCACACGGGGCCCATAAAAGCGTTGTCCGTCTAAGATTACCTGGCTCTCCTCAGTGCAATGGTTATTAAACTCGTTTGTCCTCCTGAACAACCGCCCAGCGCTCTGCACTCTTTGCGTCCTTGTCGCAGCATGCTGGTTGTTCACGAGCGCTGGAAGGACCATAGTTTGAGACCCACAGCTGTAGGGCGAACGGTTGCTCCTAACCTTTGGCTCATCTAGGGAGGGGAGAGGCGACAATGGGACGAAGTGTACTTGGTCCTGCAGGGAAAAGAGCCCATTCCCAAGTGCAACTTCGCACATGCACCGTCCTGTACAAGAGCGTAACCTTTTAAAAAGCAATGTGCTTTCTGCCCACATAATCCAGGCAGACCTGGAATCTATGGAACGATGGCAGCAGAGAATCCAGGAGAAACCCAACAGAGCAGATAATGAGGCAGTTTAGCGAAATCTTCTTTTAAATCCAAGCTGGAAAGCCCCCTTCCCTTTTGCCCGTTGGTTCCAATGAATGGCCATTCTACTAGTTTGTGCATCCGCGTTGAATTATGCAAAGTGCAGGGTAACCTTCGATCCTGTTGCAATACTGGTGACGCCCTCTTGTTACCTAGCAACTCTGCAGAAGAGGAACCTGGGGGCTTCCCTACGCTACTTCATAAGTGCATTTCCCCAGCGCAGCCTCTGTGGGGCCAAGCCAGCGCCTGCAGGTCTCCGGTACATGAAAAAGGTGCCTGGGACCTACCTGAGGCCATGAGCCTGCAACTCTCTGCTCATCCTCAGCTGCTGGAGGTCATCAATGTCCCGGAAGAGGAAGAAGGCATCTCTGCACTCAGGGTGGGTCTCAAAGAGTCTGCAGGAGAAATGGAGTCATCGTGTGAAGAGGAGGAGGAGGAGGAGTTGGCTTTTCTACCCCGCTTTTCTCACCCCTTTAAGGGAACTCAAAGTGGCTCACAAACCTTCTCCTCCCCACCACAGACACCCTGTGAGGTCAGTGGGGCAGTGAGAGCTCAGAAGAGAGCTGTGACTAGCCCAAGGCCACCAGGCTGGCTTCGTGGAGGAGCACGGAATCAAACCTGGTTTTCCCAGATAAGAGTCTGGCTCCCTAACCACTAGACTAAACTGATTCTAGCAGCCCTCCAAAAAGAATACAGTACAGGTCAGGTGCCTTTTACAACTGCACAGGAGACAGAACTTTAGCAGGAGTCTAAACTCAAAGGTCCCCCCAAATTATACTCACTGCAGGCTGAATTTTCTAAGCTTTTAAGTTAAGCATCTATAATAAATCAAATAATTGGGAGGTAAGAGAGAAGGAGGATGAAGCCCTCTGGGAAGAGGGCAGCATTTCCACAAGCGGACTGAACTGTGACAACCTGCCCTAATGTTTCAGCATAGGCCACAGGTGTGACTAAGGCATCATGAGGCAGAATCACACCTGCGGGGACCAAAGGATGGGATGGGAATCCAAGGAAAGCCTTTGCGCCATCCAGGCAGACAGGCCTGGGGAGTGGGCAGCCAGCCCCCTTTGCAGAAGGACTCCTGAAGATATTAACAGGTCATTCTGGGGGGGGGGAGCAGGTCTTTCAGATACAGCATTCGCTTGGGAGCCTTGTGCATGGGGCAGGACCCCTCCCTGAGTGACCCCAACCTTCCACAGGGGTGCGGCGTCTCAGGGTGTGACCGGCAGATGTCCAATTTGTAGCCGCTTCCCACTTTTTTCAGGCGATTTGCTTTTGTATTTATTTTCGCATTTGTATCCCGCCCTTCACCCAAAGGTCCCAGGGCGGGTTGCAGCATGTGACAAAAGCACTAAAGCCTATTTAAATGCCTCC
Source organism: Aspidoscelis marmoratus (assembly GCA_014337955.1). Lineage (NCBI taxonomy): Eukaryota > Metazoa > Chordata > Lepidosauria > Squamata > Teiidae > Aspidoscelis > Aspidoscelis marmoratus. Next base: position 284,507 of record MTQE01003491.1, read on the forward strand.
CACCCACGCTGCCTTCCCTTTGCCTGTCCGATTGGTCATCGCCTGCTCCCTCTCCGGAATTCTGTTTGGCCGGCTGCCTTCCAAGGTTCTGCCCAGAATGCCTAGGTGGGAGAGGAGGAGGAGGGAGGCACGGGAGGGGGTCGCCGTTCCCATGGATGGAAGGAGCCTGGCCTCAGTATAACGCGCCAAAAGGGTCCTGGGAGACGAAACTGCGCAGCCCTCAATCTTGCCCTGGCTTTCGCAACCGCTTCCTCTGCCAGAGCGGACAGGAGAAGGAGAGATTTCTCTCTGGAAAGGCGCCAGATGGCAAAGTCGCTGCTGATCTATCTGGGAGGGACCCTGAAGACCCTGTGAAGACAGAGAATATCTGACGTCGCAGCGTCAGTCGGGACCAGTATTAAAAAAGGGGAGGCTTAGTAGCCCCTTCAAGGCCAGCGGGGAGAAGAGGTTGGGGCTTGAGCTTCCGTAGACTAAGTCCGCCTCATCCGATGCCTCCTGGTAAGCGAGTCCTGCAAGTCTTGGCATCGAAGGCCCGGTCTGACCGGCTGCTAAAGTCCGGGTCAAAGGGTCATTGCGAGACTCCTGTCAAGACAGAACCTTCAGGGCCGCCGGTCACCTGTCTGTGCGGCTGGAAATTTCAAGCCACGTTGTAAAACACACGTTTAGCATTCGTTCTATAAATACTTCCACCCCCTTGTCCATACCTTGGGTTGTAAAGGATTTCTCTGTTTTGACCCGTGTAGGCCCTTTACTTCTTGGTTTCTCAGACATCCCAAAGGGGCTGACTGGCTCTGCCTTTATACGGCCACCCAGTTACGTGGCCCAATGTGAGCCTGGGAGGGGACTTTTCATAGCCCTCCCCCGAGGATTAGGAAGAGCCTCTTTCCAAAGAAAACCTGCCGGCAATCACCTTTAAAGCAAATCAGGCGCCACTGCTCCCCCAAGTGTCCCCCTGATGCATTTATTCCTCGCTTTGGGCAAAAAAGTTCCCGAAGCGCTGAAACCGGTTAGTTAATCGGATTAACACAACTCTGAAATAGAAGAGGGCAGAAATACCGGCCGAGGGGGCTCGCTCTGTCCCCCCCACCCAGAAACCCTCCACTCTCGCCGCCTTCAAAGGAAGAAGCCCCTTTCGTTCCCAAGGAAAGAGCCGGAGCTTTGCGCGCTCCCGATCCGTCCATTTGCGGGTTGCTTCAGCCTGCGTCGTGGCGCGGGGCGAGAGGGAACTCCGGGGGGGCGGTGAGGGAGGGGGCACGCGGGGCTGACGCTGCTGCGTGGCTGCCTGGGGGGCGGCAGGTGTGTCCCAGGTGGGAAGCGCCGGCTCGGCGCGCCGGAGGCTTGGCTTGGCTTCTCGCTATCGCTGCGCGCTGCGTTGGCTTCGCCTTGTTGGCAGTCTGGGCTGCGACGCATCCCGTACCCGGTACTTTCACACTGCGGGCGCCTTCGGACAGGGAGCGGATTGTGCATCCATCCAGGATGCGGGCGCAGCGCAGACAGAGGGGTCCGCGGAGGGGAGGGGAGCGAGAGCGGAGCCCGTAGGAAGGTCGCAGCCCGGGAGGGGGCTATGGAGGAGGAGGGGGCCCTGGGCGCCGCCCGAAGGGGCGATCTCTCTCCTCCCGCCGCTGGGCAAAGTGTGGGCAGAAAGCGACTTCAGGCGCCTGCAGCTCTTTGCGCGATTGCTTTGGTCATAGGCTTGTGCGAAGTGTCAGGATTGGGCCCTGAAGGAAGAGCCCAGAGGCAGTTAGACGGGGTGGGGGAGGGGAAACAAAATCAACACCGTTCGGCTCGTCCGGAGTCATCCGAGGCTTCCTAAGAGCAAACAGCGCCTGCCCGAGGGCCCTGGCGGCCTCTAAACGAGCTCCAAGAATGCAGCGGAGCCGCCTTTCAGGGGCAGGTGAATCCGTAAATTGGGGGCCACGCCAGGAAAGGCCTTTCCCCTCGGGTTGCAACATGGCCACAGAATGTGCGCTCCCGGGAAAAACACCGGAAAGCAAGAGGCAGCCTCGTTAGGATAAAAATTGAGGCAAAAAAAAAAAAAAAGGGGGGGGGGAAAGCAGCTAGCAGAGAGGGTGGAAACCAACACCGAATTCAGCAGTCAGCCAAACCGGATCGGTTTGGCTTAAATTGGGAGGAGGTAGTCAACTTGCAGCCCCCCAGGTGTGGTCTCCAGATGCTCTTGAACTACGACTCCCAGCGTGCAGTTCTCAGGAGTCCGTGCCAAGCCCACTGGGAACCGCAGTTCGGGAGCACCCGAAGGAGCTCCGCCAGTTGCACCCCTGTGGTCCCAGGAGCGAATCCGCAGGGCGGCAGAAGGGAGGCCGATCGGATGGTGGCCCAGAAGGGCCTGAGACCCCGGAGCTGGAGGTGGGCTTTACCTGGAACACCAACCATGCTAACAGCAGCACGGCTTCTCCCGTTGCCTCTTCTTTGCAAAGCAGAAATGCCGGATCTGGGCTCAGGAGTCCAGCCGTGGCCGCCGCCACCGCCTCTGAGACCAGCGGTCAATCTCCAGCCGTGTCTGAATGGCCGTAGCTGAGCATTCCGGCCTGAATAAACAAATAGCTTCCCCAAAAGCGGTCGATCGATCGGGTGACCCCGGCCTCCCTGAGCGAAACAAGTCGGGGCCCAGAAAGAAGCGGCTCCTCCCAGCCCTTGGCCTGGGCCAGGCTGGATTCTTGCTGTGCTCTCGCCGCCCCCTCATTCCGCCGCCCTTCCTCGAAGCACCGAGTTAGGGAGACACAAAACAGACGCCTCTCTAGCAAAACAATGGCTCAGCGCAAGGTCTCCGGCCAAGAGGCTCTTGAAGGAGGGGAAGGGAAAGCAGAGGAAAAGGCGGATTCCGGACCCAGGTGGCCATCTGTGCCCACAACACTGCCAAACCGGAAGTTGGCTGTGGTCCCCAAGCCCAGGAGCCTTGCCTCTGGGCACCTCCTAAGTTTGCTACCCTGCCAGCAGCCACAATGCCATCCTGTCCCCCATGCCACCCCATATCAGCCCTGCGCCAGCCCCCTCTGGCCACCCGCAAGCCACGTGAGGGAGAGTCCAGCGGCCTGCACCTCTGTCCCAGGGCTGAGCTGCTGAGGGGTCCAGTGATACTGTAGCGGCCTTCCAAAAATCTGTCAGCAGCTGCATGTCCTCCGCTGGGAGCGAACGCAGAGCTCCGGAGGAGCAGAGAGGCAAGTGACAGCGGGCGCCCCGCCGCTCCTCCCCTCCTCTAGAAGCGAAGGGCCTGACAGCACAGGCAGGGGTGCCTTCGGCCGTCTCCCTGCCTCAAGGGGCTGCCTGGGCCCTTGCACACCCAAGCCCCATGTTGGTGGGCCTGTATCAGGTCCTCCCTCTTCAAGCAAAGACCAGACAGCTCCGGGGTCCAGAATTAACCACAAGCAGCACTAGATGGGATACCGGGGGGGGGGGCATGCCCATCCCTCCCAGTCCAGGGGACTTTCTGCCCTTGGCCTGTGGAGCCATCCAGGCCACTTGCTGGACCCCTCCACTTTGGTCAGTTTGGCCTAGTGGTTGTGGTTAGGGAGCCAGACTCTTATCTGGGAATATCGGGTTTGATTCCACACTCCTCCACAAAGCCAGCTGGGTGACCTTGGGCTAGCCACAGTTCTCTTCTGAGCTCTCACAGCCCCATCCACCTCACAGGTGTCTGTGGTGGGGAGAAGAATAGCAAGCTTTGTGGACTGCTTTGAGTCCCCTTAAATGGTTGAGACACGCGGGATAGAAAAGCCAACCCTCACTCTTCTCTGTCCACACCATTAACCTGGAGCTCCCTCAGTCCTCCCCAGAGCAATCAGGCAGGGGATGAGTGAACAGCAGTTCACAGGCTGACGAGCAGCAGCCGGATGACCCCTGGGGTGGCAGGTCCACATATCTTGTGGGTGCTGCCCATTGAGGTGGCGTGGGCAGTGGCCAGAATGCCATGGCGATGTCCTGCCTTGCACCGGATACTGGTTTGGACTTTGCCATGGGGATTTCAGCCACTCGGGGCCAAACTTACTTTGCCTTTCACGGTCAGCCAAGGGTCTGAAAAAGAGGCCTGGAGAAATGATGCCACAGCCCCGATGGGAACCCCCAGCCTCAAAATGCGGATTGGGTAAATGCTGTGTGAAGGCTCTCAGGCAGAGAATCCAGGCTCTGCTCTGGCCAAAATCTGGTTCTTCAGTTGCCTCTGAGCTGCCCACCACCAGTCTGACTGGCAGTGAAGAATGAAGGGAGTTGGAGTTCAGCTGGACCTGGAGGGCCAGAGCTGGGTCATCTCTCTGCCGGCCGTGCAGACACATCGGGCAGCCTATGGGCTTCTCCGAAGGGTCATTCTGCCCCCCTGCCATGCGCCCACTGTTATCGCCAACCCCGCCTTACCTGATGAAGACTATGACTCCGACTCTTGCAATGTCCTTGTGCAGTGTTTTCCAGGACACCCGGACGAGCTCCTTCTGGGCCTCTGAAAGCAGCAACGGTTCCGGCGTCCTCCCGTCTGGCGCCTTTGGCTCTCTCTCCTCCTCGTCTGAATCCAGCCGGCCTTCTCGCAAGGAGCACCTTTTCTCCTCTGAGGCGCTTGGGTCCTGCACACCCTCTGAGCCAGATAAGGCGCATCCCATTGCTTCCCAGAGCCGGGGGGGGGGGGTCAGCAGTTCTATCCCTGTAGAAAGACCGGAGCAGGGAAGGTCTTTGAAAGCTACCCCAGGATGGAAGGAAGGAGGAGCAGGCAGCACTCGGCTCTCAAAGACGGCAGCTGGCCCTTGGATACCTACAGTAAACTGATTAAGTCTGATGACAGTCAACATTTTTTAATTGCTGCTGTTGGTAATAAACAAAAATAGAAGGTTCTCAAACTGTTCCTGGACTGCAAGTCCCAGCTGTACTCTGCTAATAGAGCCCTCGCAAAAGAGGAGCGATGGTCATTTTGCATGTTCTGTAAAGCCCTCCAAAGAGCCTGTTGCGCACCTCTCCTTGTTTCTGACACAGTCTGGCAACATGGAGAAACGTTTCTGAATGGTTGACGACCCTCAACAGTTTGCCATGGTGGCCGCGCAATCTGTGGGTGATTCTCTGAACAGAACACTGGAACCAGAGATCGTCCAGGGACAAAGAAAGCCCCCCCCCTTCCTTAACCTTGCAATTCATCTGCTTCAAAGAGGGTTTGGAGCCGTTCAGGACCGGTTCCTTAAGGAAAAGGGGCGTCTACAGAAAGCAGGATTAAACCCTACCAGGGTCCAGTCAGGATGGGGGATTCCCACTGCTGAGAAATACGACAGAGCTTCCTGCCTGGCAAAATAGAGCACCAGCTGGCAGCATGGAGGCTGGAATGATGCCAGTTTGTGCCCAGGGGCTTCCAGACGTAGAGCCGCCAGAAGGGCCACAGAGGCAGGAGGGCAAAAGACACAGCAACAGGTTCCCAAACGTGTAAGGAGCAGAGAAGAGGGAAAGTGCTCTTCAGTGCCTCAGAAAGCAGCGTGTTACTGACCTTCTTCATTAGGTGGAAAAGAGGCCAGAAACTCTGCACCAAGCTCAGCAGCCAGCCAGCCATCTGGCCTGCTGGCCCTTCTGCACAAAGGGCCCCATTTCTTCCCATGGTGCCCTGGCAAAAATCCAGCCCCCTTTCCTTGCCTGCGTTGCTCCAGGGCGTGCAGGCCTGAACTCCCTCTTCCCTTTTGCGCTCTGTTCTAGGTTGCTCTTGGAAGAAAAAAGCAACGCCATAAATCTCCTCAAGCACTAAACCAGCGGCCTCGCCATTGATTTCCAGGTTCTGTGCAGAGGGCTGTGAAGGCAACCTTTGCAGTTCTGCATGTCTGGGGCCTGATATCTGGAGGAACATCTACTTCCAAATGCCGTCCTTAAGGCCACAGCCCCACACACCGGGTCCCTCTCTAACCCAGGCAGGGAGGGTGGATGGAGACCGAGGGTCAGGGCGGGCGGTGGGGCTCCTCCTCTGTCGATCTTTCTCCCCAGCAGGGAAGCTTTCGCTTGGGCCAGATGTGGCTGGTTTGCCGTGCCTCTTTCCCCCGCGGAGCACATGGCGTCTAGGGAGAGCCCTTGCTTTTTGCAGCGTATCATTAACAAAGGATTGCATTTTATTGGTGTCATTCTTTTCGTCCAGCGTTTCTATTTTTTTCCTTGTTTATCTTGGGTGGCCGTTCTGGGCGTATTTATCCTGCCTTCTTACTGTACAGTGTTCTGGTTCTTTTCAAAAGCGATTATTTCTTATTGCAGATCAGCTTGGGCTTTAATCAACTTTCACAACCGCGAGCCAGACCAACGCGCCTGCAGGATAGGCACTGTTCTACTTGCAGCGTAAGGCCAGGTGGGACCGCGGAGAGGGGCTCCTCTTCCCTGAATGGGGCCTTTGGGGCTCTCTATGCAGAGAACGCGGCCTTAACCGGGTGAGGCTTAGAACTGGGGACCCCTAAAAGTGCTCCCGGTTTGGGGGGCAAAGTGTGTGGGGGTGAGCAGCTGGCAGCCCTGCAGAGGGCACCGAATTCCAGCATCTCCGAATGGCGGGACCCTCGGTGAGGGATAAGGGGCGGCAGTTCATCAGCAGAAGGTCACGAGCTGGATCCCAGCGTGGCGTCTGCAAGGGAAGCACCACAATAAACCGAACAGGAACGAAACCGAGGAAGTGCGGAGGCGGACTGGATGCCCTCCCGGACCCCTTCCAGCCACAGAAACAGCCAGGAAGCGGCAGGCTGGCAAAGGGCGTCTGGTCCCGGGCGGACCACGAGCTTTTGCCGGGCAGGCGCTTCTTTACAGGCTCTCCAACGCGGAGGGGAGCCTGTCCGGGGGGGGGGGGCGGCGGCGGCGGCGGCAGACTGGGCGAAGGGGGCGGGGAGGAGGGCGCCTCCCCAAAGTCCAGAGGTCTCTGCAAACCCCGGGCAGGCGGCGGGAGTCGCACCGAGCGCCCGAGCCGCTCGCTCGACTCTGCTCCGGCATCATCTGGCGGCTCCACGCAAACCTCTTGGGGTCTGTGGTCACACTGAAGGTTTAAACCGGCTTCAGTCCACTTTCGGAGTGAGAGAACACACTAGCAAGTGACAAGCTGTTTCCTTTCAGTGTTAAATAACTCAGAAAATTCCCCTTAGGGACAGATAGTACCGAAAGGAAATTTCCGGCCGCTTTGCTTCTGTGTTGTCCTGCTCTGAAGGCGGACTGAAACTGGATTATGTTTGCTTCGGAAGAAGGTGCCGTGGCCCGCGGCCAGTGCTGGCAGAAGTATCTTGCCCGCCTCCCTCCGGGCCATCCGATGCGCGTCCACCTCGGGGCAGGGACCCTTTTTCGCAGCCGCAGCCGCTTACTTACGGGGCAGGTTCCTCTGCGGAGGCGAAGCGGCGTCCTCGCAGGCTCCGTCCGGCCGACGAGTCCGCCGGGGGGGGGGCGAGAGGCCGAGAGCGCTTCGCTCCGCTTCCCTTTCGCCTTCGAGCTGCTGTTTCTCGGGCAGGTGAAGAGGGATTCCCTGTCTATATACAGCCAGGGGGCTACGTGGGTTTCCTCGGGGTCCTAGTGTCTGGCGCCGACGCCTTCGCCTTGAGGAGCTGAACTCCGCCACCCTCGCGTGGCCATGCCGCTCTCGCGCCCGTCGTTCCTGCCGCCCAGCCCCTGTCGACTAATGGCAGGAAGCAGCCCCCCCCCCAAGCAAAGGGCCTCCTAACCTGTGACCGAGAAAGCGGTGGGGAGGTTGGGAAGGACCGGGAATGCAGAGAGAAAACCAACCCTGCAGAGAAGTCCTGAAGACAGAGCACACCTCAACACCCCGCCCCCCGTGCGCGCCTGGAGCCCTTTTGCAGCCGGAATCGCTGCAGGCCTCACTGGAGCCTTCCTCACAACAACTCGGCCAGGTAGGGCAGAAGTCGGACAGCCCTGCTTCAGGGCCCCGTGCTCCAAGGGCTGTCCACAGGTGCAGACGAGCCGCGCGTCAGGCACGCCCACCAGCAGAGAAGCCTTCCCTTCCCGGGGCGTCTGCGTGTGTCTTAAGCATAGGGGACAACGACGCATAAGGCAGGAGGCTGTGTTCACACCTAAGTTTCAATCCAGCCTCAGTCCACTCTCAGAGCCAGAGAACAAATACATCAGCAAAATGACTGCCCGTTTTTTTCCACTTTATCCAACCCAAGGGTGAATTTTCTGAGCTAGACGATGCTGAAAGAAAACAGCGTGATGCTTTGCTGATGCGTTCTCCCACTTTGAAAGTGGACCGAAACTGGATTATAGCCTAGGTGTGAACACAGCATTGAACTCTATCTGTGGCCTCACGAGCTAAAGGCGTTTACAGGCAAAATCTAATGGGGCCAGCAGAGAGGAGGCCACGGCACAAGGACTTCATTGTACCCTAGAGGGTTAAACGTGCCTTCGTTCTCAATGTGGGACCCGCCGCAGCCACAGGCTGGAGGCTGAACATGCCGCTTCCTTGCAGCGCGATCAGCTAACTCAGGCAGAGCTGGCAGTGGAGCCCCATGCGACTCCCACGTAGCCCCAAGCCGGCCGTTTCCCATCCAGCAGAGCCGCTTTCGCCTGCCGCCCAAGGGCTTTGCCGGGGGCGAGGGTGGCGCTGGGCTCAGGGAAGACGGTGCTGTCGGAGTTTAGGTCAGAAACAGACAGCGTGTAAGCGTGTAAGCGGAGTATTGTGGCATACACACAGCGCACAAGGCCCAGAATGGTGTTCCTTCGCAGCTCCCCCGTTTCCAACTGGGCCACAACTTTGTTCACCTGGACACCAGTGTGGATTAGGGACGGGCACAAATGGGCGTATTTTTTTGCATCTGATTAGCATCAAATCGAATGTGAGAAAATCCATATTGGTTCAAATAGATCCCCTTCGAATGTGGTGGGATTCTATTTGATACAAATGTATTTGCATGAATTTGTATGAATATCCACTATGAATCAATACATAATGTGTCCACTCCGAAAGCGTGAAATCTGCCCTGAATCCACTTTGAATCCACATGAGCCATTGCCTGCTGGTGTGAAAAGCCCCAACTGTGTGCATATTGTTGTTCCTAAGACTGACCAAGGGAGATCCTGGGCCAGATCCCGTGAATCACGCAGCAGAAAGGCTGAGTCAGCAGTTGTGCACAGGGAAAATTCCATTTTAGGGATGATCAGGGAAGTGACGGGAAATAAATCGGCTTGCTGTTTAAATGCCTGGGGCACAGCTGGAATACGGGGCTCAGTTCTGGTTAAGGCAGAAACCATTGGGTGTTACCTGAATTCAAGAGAGACATAGAAAAGGCTTTTCTTTTTGTTGGACTGTGGCGTGGATGTGACACACCATCTCTTAAGAGCCAACAGTGGTTTATAAAGGTGTTGGCCTCTTAAGGTAAAATCGGGTTTAAATATATCCCAATTGTGCATTTTTTGTTTTATGTCTCCCATTTTTTACTGTATATGCAAACAAACAAGCCCCAGGCCTGGAAAATGTGCAGAAAAGGGAGTCTGAAGGTGAATGTGAAATTAAGGCCCAGTTCCCATTACAAGCTTAAAATGCTTTCCCTAAACCGAAATAACAGAACCGGATGCAAACGCGAATTTGCCTGATCCCATTACTTTCAACTTAATCGCGTTCAATCCGGATTCTGATGATCGTGCGTGGCGTACGTGACTCAAGGGGGGACACAAGTGGCTACTTTCTAAAAGCCACTTTTCGAGGCTGCCCTTCCTTCTTCCTCCTGGCGTGAACGCACCACCCATAATGTACCCCTTCACGGAGCCTAGCTGGGTGGCTGCCGCTTGCCTGGATGGATGAAAAATGGCACCGGGCAGCCAGCAATTCTTTCCCCTCCTCTCCCCATTGCCCAGGGCACACAGCAGCAGCGGCAACTCAAGACCCCTTCACCCAGTCACCTCCACAGCAGCCTTAAACATTCACACATCTCCCAGAGCCTGCAGCTGCTTTCCTTTCTTCCCCTTTCTAAAGGTCGGAACTCCAAAGAGCCAGAATTGTGCAAAATGGCAACATTGTTATCAGGTGTGAAGTGGGTAGAT
>MTQE01003491.1:295013-310073 GCA_014337955.1 Aspidoscelis marmoratus
ACTGCGAGGATCGAAACCATTTCAAAACCGTTTTAAGCTTGTAATGGAAACACGGCCTAAGACTTCCAGAGGAAATTGTCCAAAGAAAAGGCCTTTAAGTGAGACCCTGTATGACCACATTACACCTGGTCAGTCCACATAGCTGCCCTTTGCATAGCTGAGGCCTGGAGGGCAATGCACGTGGGTGGCCACTGCTGGCTTAGACAAGCAGCATTTAGGGACAGAAATAGAATTATTTATGTCAGGAGGAGATTCCACACCATCCAGACACGCTCGCTGGAACCAGACCACGGAGTTGCGTGTGGGACTGGCTATTGCAAAGACTTTTTCTTGGAGAGGGTTTGGAAGCCGTTTTGAGTTGAGGAATCAGGGAAGGCGAGGAATTTGTGAGCGCTCCAGCACCCTCCTCAAGTGTGCCTGCTGTGCCTCCGCAAAGGGGCTGCCCTGCCCTTTCCTGCCTGACAGCCGGTCCTGCTCCTGCCGCTGCTGGTTATTTCAAAAGCAACATGGAGGGGCAATGGAGCCAGTTTTCCCTGGGTGCCCTGCATGCCTGCAGGGAAGCTCGCACTCCCCTCCTCCACCTTCAGTATTGTATTGGGGACCCCTTAAACCCACTGGCTTGGCCTTGCTCTGAGTTGTACGCCCTTCCTGTTGCCTCAACACTCCCCCCCCTCCGGCGCTGGGCCAGGTCCGGCAGGGGCTTCGCTGGGGCTCACAGCTGCTGCCTGCGGCTCACGTCTTTGGCGGCGCTTCCAGGGCGCTGCCGTTGACCTTACGGACGCTCAGCTGATCGGGGCTGGCCAGGAGGGGGTGGGTCAGGCTGACCTGGGCCTTGCTAAACGAGGCAATTCTCCCGCTGCCCCCAATCTGGATGTTCACTGTGGTGGAGTAGCTGGCCCTCTGCTGGGGCGTCTCTGAGAATGGAGCCGAACTGGCCAGGAGGGAAGAGTCTGGCGGGAGGCCCCCTCCTTCTTCCTCTGGGGGCCTCCGCCGTGCGCTCGGCCGGCACTCCCTGCTGCCCACGTACTTCAAGCGCAGGCCTGGCACGTTTGGCCACTTGATGCTGTCCAGTTCATGAGAGGGGGGGCAACTGGCAGGCGTTGGGCCGCAGGGGTCCCCCCCATCGGCGGGCAGGCTGTCTGTTGGTCTGTTGGTGGGCAGACGGTCGCCCTGTGATCTCAGTCGTGCAGGGGGAGGCAAGACGGTCCCTGCTGCAGCAGCCATGTTGGGCATCAGTGGGACCGGGGAGGTGATGGCGGCTGGCGGCTGGCTGTGCGGGTGGGCGCATAATGGTCTGAATGCGCCGGTGTGGGACGCGGCTGGAGGCGGTGAGAAGACCCTGGGCCTCGTGGCAGAGGGGGAATGCGCCCTGGAGTTGGGCTCGGAGGCAGAAGAGAAAGCACTGCTGCAGTGGCCCAAGGCCTGCACAGCGCACGACAAGGCCTGGCGGCAGGTTGGCGACAGGGCCCTGGGGGGGCTGAAGCTGCAGGGGGGGCCCTGGGAAGCCTCCCTGGAAAGAGATGTTTCTGGCTTTCCCGGGTGGCCGTGGGCTCTGGGTGCCCCCGTGGGGAGCAGGGACAAAGGGTCTGCTGGTGGCCTGGGGGTGTTCCGGCCGGGGGAGGCCAGAGGCCTGGAAGGGACCTGCTGCAGCTCCTCGTGGGGTGGGGCGCCGTTCTTCTTAGCTAAGCTCTGGCTGATGCAGGAGGCGGCGAGGTACCTGGAGATGGCTGCGGCGCTGGACGAAAGGCGCCTGCAGACGGGCGAGGTGGGGAGCGGCCTCTGTGGGGCCACCAGGGGCTGCCGGTCTTGGCCACGGGCTGGAGGCTCCTCCGATGTCAACTGGAGGCCAGCCTGCGTCACCGGAGGGGATTCCTGGCGATGGCTGCCCGGGCGGGGAAGAGCGGGGACGGAGGAGTGGCTGGATACAGGTACCGCATCCCCGGAGGAAGCCAGCGGTGGGGGAACTGCGGCCTCTGTGAGCGCACAGGCAGAGGTGGGGGGTCTGCAGTCGTGAGCCTCAAGGGCTGATCCGCCAGCTTCACCGCCCAACAGCGCCGCCTCGGCGCGGCTGGGGTCTCTTCTCCTGGAAGCGCCCTCTGCTGGCTGCTGGGGGAAAGACCCTTCCTGCCCCTGTGGCGAAACCGTTCTTAGAGCGTGGGGAGGCGGCGGGGGGAGCCCCGGCTTGGGTCCTTCTGCGATGCAAAAAAGGCTGGCAGTGCTTCTGCCCTCCGGGCCCTGCTGCCATTGCTGGGTGCCTTCAGAAACGTCTCCCTGGCTGCCAGGACCTCCAGAGGGCTGCGCCGATTCCTGGATTCCTCCGCCAGCCTTGGGTGGGCGTCCACGGTCTCCTGCGTTTCTGACTCCAGCAGGTGTCTTGGTTACGAGCTGCGGAGGCAGGTGGCACCCTTGCCCTTCTTCACCCTCTTTGGTAGATTCCGCTGGGACTGGAGGATCCAGGTCGCGTTCAGCCAACCCGGGGCCCTCGGAGCTTCCCCTGCTGCTGCTGCTGCTGCTGCTGCTGCTGGCTACTGGGGCATCCCGTTGGCCGACGGGAGACTCAGGACGTCCGCACAGGGACTGGGAAACGGGGTGCTGCAATTCCTGCCGCAGGGGACCCAGGAGTTCTGGGCAAAGAAGCCGGCGGGGTTTCTCACTGTGGAGCTCCTGGGCGGTCCCACGGGTGGCAGCGGCCAGAGGCAGATTTTCCTGGACACCGATGACGTGGCGGAGGGGCTCGTGGATGATGACGTGGCCGTAGATTCGTGGCTCACCTATGAGGAGACAGAGGCAAGATGCAAGACGCAAGAAGCAAGACGCAACCCTCCCCCCCATTCCCAACTGGGCTGAGGAGCAAGCCGATTCATCTCCAATGAACTACAGGGCACTCTGTTTATCCTCAGAAGCTACTGTCTTTCCCATGGGCTGCTGGGATAAAGGGCAGGCGAGCAGGAAAAAACAGCCTCTCCTTCAAGCCCAGAGTGCCCCAGGCTGGTTCAGTCGCAGGGTATCTCACAACCTGCCCCCAGTAGCTAAAGAGGAACCCTTGTGGTGGCAGACAGGGAGGGCAACGCATGGGTGGAGCCGCTAGAAGAAACCCTTCCGGATTAAAAGGGCAGCTGGCACACAGAAACCTCCCCTCAGCCTTTTGTCGGAAACAGTGGCAGGCAGCAGGCGTTGCCCTGGGGAGCCACAAAAGACGGCCGCCCCGGAGCCACGACCATCGCCCTCCCGGCTTAGAGCGCCCTGTGGCTCCCTCCCCGCTTCATGCGGCCATCCGGACACGGAGTCACTGAGGCCCGGAGAATGTCGCCAGCGGGACACTCAGGTCCCAAGGCATCATCTTGGCACTTGGTCACCCAGGCTGGAGCTCTTACGGGCCCCATTCTCCTGACAGCCCTGAGCTGGGATAGAAGGGAGCACAGCGGTCAGTCCAGCAGCCCCTGGCCCCCTCCTGTCCTGGGCTGCAGTCTGCTGAGAGCAGGGCAGGCTCCAAACCGGCCTCCGCACCTGCTGCCCAGGGAGCCAGAGTGAAGGCTCAATGGGGGCCACCTTAACACCGCTCTGCCATCATTTCTGACTGGAAAGTGTTGCCCCCCCCCCAACGGCAGAGGGACGCCCTGTTTCCTCTCTTGGGCTCCATTCATAAGTGGTAAAAACCCACTTGTGCCATGTGGACTTCGAAGGGAGCTTCAAAGGGGGGGGGCTTCTGGCCGCACTCACCTGCTTTGCTCCCCCCCCCGACTAGAAGTGATACCCCTCCCTCGTGGCCCTGAGGGCACGGGAGGAAAAGCTCTGCCAGGGCCTGCAACGCTCTGGGGGGCAAGAGGGAGAAGGCGCAGCGCCAGGGCCAAAGGAGGTTTCCGTGGAGGAGGCGCGAACGGCGTGTGTGTGTCACTCACAGTGGGGGACGCCGACTCCTGCTCTGCCCTCCTGCTCCCCCACCATGCCGCTGCCCAGTGCCCTCCGGTGCAGGGGGCGAGGGCCCGTCTCTGGCCTCTCCAGCCCCCTCCGCTGGGCCTTCAGCCTGCCGATCTTCTCGCTGTACATCTTGGCCAGGGCCTGCACTTTGCTGAGGATGCGCTCCGAGTTCTCCAGGAGACAGGGGTCGCCGCCGCTCTCGTAAAGGTCCAGGGAGGAAAGGTAGTTGGGGGAGGTGTCCTCCGCCCCGGCTGCCTGCCTTCCCTTGGCCCCCAGGCTGGGGGCCTCTTCCTCCGGATCCCTGTTTGGGACTGGCGGGGCCTCGAGGTCAGAGTCCTCCACAATACGCAGAGGCTCGGTGTACATCGGCATCTCAGGAGAGGGGGCCAACACCGTGCTGGCTCCGTTGTTCTGGGTCTTTGGGGAGCTCAAGGTTCTCCGTTCCTTCTCCTGCCAAGCTCGACGGATCTCTGCGCAGGATCTGAACTCGGATTCCTGCTCCTCACTGAATTGTCTATTCGTCTCCAGACACTCCTTTTCCCTGACGGTGGCACCATTTGATTGGATACCCTCAGATTTGCTCCGCCCCTCATTCAGATTTTCACCACCGCCGTGCGATGATTGGACCTCGGGGCCTCTGGAAGAGCTGGAGCTGTCTGGCAATTGGCCCCCATCAGAACGGCTCCGCCCCCTCTTGGCAGGCTCCCGGCTAGAGGGCCTCTGACTCCGCCCCTCCTCGGAATCCTCACGGCTGGGGAACTGCTGGGTGCGACACGATTGGCTGCGGCTGCGGCTTGAGTTCTCGCGGCCGGGAGAGACATCCTGTGGGCGGAGCCTTCTGAGCTTGGCACAGCCCCCTTCCCCGTCCCGGCGGTCGTTTTGCTTCAAGATGCTGTTGAACCGGAGGACGGACTCTCGCACCACGCCGGCGGGCACAGGGGGAGCGCACTCCCTCTTGCTCGGCTCTGGCAACTTGCTCAGTGCCCCCACCCCCTCATAGTAGCTCCTGATCTTCTCAATCAGCAGCCAGTCTTCCTTGGCGTCTCGCCGGTTTCCGTCCTCCGCCTTGACCCTCTTCTCCTCTCTGCTCCAGCCAAAGAAAGCCGACTCGCTGGGCTGTCCAGCCTCCCCGGGAGAGGCCTGCTGCCCTAGGGGACCGGTGCTTCTGCCCTCCTCTGCCTGCCCAAAGACCTCCCCTGAGTCCAGATCTTCCAGAACGTGGAGAGGAGACGGGCCGCCCGATTCCCCCTGCGCCTGGTGGTCCTCCTCCTCCTCTTCCGAGGAGTCGCAGGTGAAGGTGTGGCGAAGCCTCAGAGGCGGCTGTTCCTGGATGCCATCTTCTGGGCACAGAGCGTATTCTTCCTCCTCCTCCTTCCCTTCCTCTCTTTTCTCCTCCGTTTCTTCTAGGGTATCACTTTCTAAGGGCTGATCCTGAAAGAAAACAGAAACACAAGATAGGGCGTTCTGGAAAGGTATCCCAGGAAGCGCCATGCCATTTTGAACGCTGTTCGCAAGCCGCCTCATTAGGCCAGGAGCACAGAGGCCAACAAGCCTTAAGCAGCACCCTGCTCACTCCGCCAGTGTCACGCAAACAGCGTGCGGGGATCACATTTTGCCTTGGGCTTTCAGGAGGAAAGTGCTGTATAAAAGCTGTACCTAAGCAAAGAAAGAAGCCCTCTGCCTGCTCTGGATCTCCTCCCACCCTTTGAAGGCACCGCTGGTGCTCCAGGTCTGATCTTAGACCCCACCTGCCCCTTTCGGGTTACCTGTGGGGCTGCTGTGCCGCTCGCCTCCACGCCGCGTTCCGAAAAAAAGGGTCCCTCCTTTTCTGCATCCCGGTCCAGGCCACGCTGGCTGAGCAGTTCCAGGATCTCCTCGGTGATGGAGAAACTGGTTGGGATCGGCTCTTCAGCGAGCGAGAGCTCGCCTTCCTGTTCCTCTGGGTCTGATTCCTGAGTCTCCCCTGGCACCCGGCTGAGCGCCAACAAGCCGGGACTCCTGGGAGGGTGGAGGGGCGCGGCGGCCGGGAATAATTCTCCGTTGCTGTCAGCGTGCTGCGGAAAGGGAAATACGGATTACGTCCTGTCCCTGGGGTGGCCTCCCTGAGCAGGTGGAGCCCCTGGCTTCCTCCAACGTCCATGCATCACGGCAAGTTTGTGGCAGAAGAGGCCCTTCCTCTGTGCTCACCAGCACTGCCCGCCGCCTGACAAACCGAGCGCAAACAGATTTCTGGACTTTTCTACTTTTCTTTGGAGGAAACACAAGGACTAATTGCCCGAAATAGGCAAGGAGCCCCTCCCTATGGGAACCCCCACCATTACTACTAGGGATGTGCACAGATGGCTGTTTCTGGTTTGGCTCAGTTTGAACCTTTTTTCTTCAAACAGGCATGGCTTTGGTTTTGATTCAGACTCCGAACCCGGATCGAGCAGGGTGTGTTTGAAAGGTCCAGACCCTGTCTTCACGCAGGCAGGGTGTTTGGTTCAATTTGAACCAGTTTGAACTTGAATCGGTTTGGTGCATCTCTGACCACCGCTGCCCAAAGCCAAATGCCCCCCCCGCCCCAGTGGCATGCATACGGACCTTACCTTTAATCTGGTCACGTCTGAGAGGTCCCCATTAGTGAGAAGGGAAGGAAAGTGCAGGAGAGAGAGAAGAAAGAGTGTGGCGTCATAAACAGAGGCTGCAGCAAGGCAAGTGACCTGACTGAAAAGCAGGTAAGATCCCTTCCAAGAGGCCTCTGGGTTGCCCTACAGTAAAACCAATCAGGATGCTCTAGAATGGAGCCTGCAAGCCTGTCTCTTCGTAAGCCAGTGTTAAGAAAGGGCAAGAAAGGGTCTTTGCTTAACCCAGCTGCCATTTTCGTCACTGCAGAGCACAGGCTAAATCGACCCACCCAGACTTTGCAGGGACCTGAGGAAGAGGCCAGGCCTCAAGGCCTTCCCACTTGCCATTTGGAGAGTCCCTAAGCCTCCCATGGGATGTGCTGGTCTGTGTCCCGCCTAGTGAGCACCCTGAGGGAGTCTCTCTCTCTCCTCCCAAGAGACCTTCAGGGCTCAATCCTTGGAAAGGGCTGGGTGGACGGCGGTGGAAGCAGAGCTGGTCTAATTCCTTGCAAAGGGGGGTTGGGAAGGAAGTGCTCGTCTGCTGGCGGGACCAGTGCAGGGAACACCCCCATCTCCCACACAGCATTGCAAGGAAGAGCAGTCAATATTTTTATTTGGGGGGGGGAGGCTGTAAAAGGATGCAACAACTGAGTTGTCTAAGACTACCCAGAGGGTCCTGATCAGGAGAGACATCTCAGCTCAGCATCCTTTGGATCCAGCCTCGGACCAGTGTGGATTCCAACGTTGCAATTCAAGATATGCTGGACGCTTTGCCCGCCTTCCCAACGTGCACGCGAAGCAAAGTGAAGGAAGACTTACTTGCTTGATGAAACAGGACTGGAGACTCTTTGGCGGGTTCTGTGGAAGACAACAGAACGAGGAGCGTTAATTGATATAACCCTACAGACTAGGAAGGTGCACAAATATTTGTAACATTCAAAATTTGTCCAGATTCGCCCAAATTGGGACATTCGAAAACATAAAAACATAAGAGGAGCCCTGCTGGATCAGGCCACAGCCCATCTAGCTCATACGAACCTCAGGGGAGCCTGCTGGATCAGGCAACAGTCCACCTTGTCCATAAGAACCTAGGAGGAGCCCTGCTGGATCAGGCCACAGCCCATCTAGCCCATACGAACCTCAGGGGAGCCTGCAGGATCAGGCCACAGCCCATCTGGTACATAAGAACCTCAGAGGAGTCCTGCTGGATCAGGCCACAGTCCATCTGGTCCATAAGAACCTAAGAGGAGCCCTTCTGTATCAGGCCACAGCCCATCCAGTCCATAAGAACCTCAGAGGAGCCCTGCAGGATCAGGCCACAGCCCATCTGGTCCATAAGAACCTCAGGGGAGCCTGCTGGGTCAGACCACAGCCCATCTGGTCCCTAAGAACCCAAGAGAAGCCTTGCTAGATGAGGCCTCAGCCCATCCAGTCCAGCCTCCTGTCTCACATAGTAGCCACCAACTGCCCATGGGCATCTCAAGGAGAGTCAAGGGCAAACCTTCTCCTGCTCTCACATCACAGCAAATGGCCTTAGAGGCACCTGAATTCAACTCAAATGCTTTGCAACATTCATGCAAAGATTTGTTATATCTGTGACCCTGGGGAGGCAGGAAAGCAGCTGTGCTAGTCTCATCTGCAATGGATCCAGAGGGAATTCAAAGCGGATTCAGGGTGGATTTGACACTTTTAGAGTTGATACCTAGGGGATCCGTATTGGATACCTGGGGGATTCACATGTGGTTCAAATCTAATCCTACCACATTCAAAAGGGATCTATGTGAACGAACATGACTTTTCTCCCCTGGGCACCTGCTGCTGCAGGCCTTCTTCCAGGGGAGATCTTCTCCCAGGGCCCCCTGTGGTTTGGGGTGCAAAGAACAGGGGGCTTTCTGGATATCTACTGCCCTCTAGTGTCGCTTTCCAGGATGCACAGCTCCCTTGGGAATAAATAGGCCTGGACCCTCCTGCGGAGCCCTTCGGGCACCTGTGCGTGTCTCCAGCGCGCCCTTACCAGACTGCCGGCGACCACGACGATAAGACCCGCTTTTTTCCAGCAGCGAGACTGGGCAGCTTCGCCGGGCTCTCTCTGGACTATACACGTACTCAGGAGGTTCTGGAGGAGGAAACAAAAGGCCCAGCCCTGCATGACCGGTGCTTTAAGGAGACCCGTACTCACAACCCAGCACGCAACACTGCTGTGTGACGTTTCCACCAGCAGCAGAATGTTCACAAACAGCCGCAAGGCAGGTAAGAAAGCAACAGTGAATAAAATCAGGTTAGAATCCAGAAGATCTTAAGAGCAAAGGCTGAGCAGGAAGGAAAAAGAATAACTGTGGCAAGAACAATTAAAAAGCCTCGAAAGGAAACGCATCTGCCACCACGCAGCAGCACAGAGAAGGAACATCCGATTAACCCGAAGCCTGGGGGAAGAGATGCGTCTTCTGCCCAGGCACTTCAAGGAGCACAATCATTCCTGCGCAGTCTGAAATCTGGCATTTTGGAAGGAAGGAAAAGCTGGTAGGGGCTGCCTATTTGCCCGGCCCTGCATGCCCGAGTGCTTGGCGTTGCTCCGAAGAGGCAAACCGAGGAGACGCGCAGCTGAGCTTGTGGGGTTGGCAGCCAGGTCACCTTTAGGGCGATCAAGAGTTCTCACCCGACTGTCGCCGGTTGCGGGCGCTCGCTCTCTGATCATCCGGCTGCGGGGAGGGCAGTGGCTTCTTGGGGGATTCTGGGCTCAAGAAAACCTCTGGAGAACCTGCATGAAATGGGAAAATGGAAACCTCAGGCCTCGAGAGGTGCGAATTCAGTTGGTGTGCGGACAGTTCAAGTAAAATTGGTGGTTTGAACTGAACCGAACCGAACCGAACCGGCCCCCATTTGAAAGGACTTGGCTTGACTGGTTCAAAACCAGTCTGTCCCTTTAAATGGGGCTTTTCTTTCTTTCTGTTTCTATCCTGCCCTATACCTGAAGGTAACAGGGCAGGTAACAACATTTAGAATCAGACATGTTTTAAAACAACAGTGTCTGTAAAGTGGGGAGAGACAGTATATTCCCATTTAGCCAGAGGCCAGGGCAAAGAGGTGGATCTTCGCCACCTTCTAAACACATACAGTGAAGGAGCCAGACACACCTCAAAGGGGAGACTGTTCCATGGCTTAGGGGACACCACTGAGAAGGCCCTCTCCTGAGTGCCCACCCCTTTTGCTGCTGAGGGTGGTGGGACAACCAGG
The DNA here is from genome assembly GCA_014337955.1 of Aspidoscelis marmoratus. Lineage (NCBI taxonomy): Eukaryota > Metazoa > Chordata > Lepidosauria > Squamata > Teiidae > Aspidoscelis > Aspidoscelis marmoratus. Next base: position 304,772 of record MTQE01003491.1, read on the forward strand.
AGGGCCTCCCCTCCAGATCTTAAGGCACGGGCAGGTTGATATGGGAGAAGGTGTTCCTTCAGATATTTGGGGCCCAAGTCATTTAGGGCCTTATAAGTCAAAGTTAACACCTTGAATTGGGCTCGGTAGCGAATGGCACTTAGTGTTTTTTTAAAAACCTTTGTGAACTGTTTCCAAATGGTTGGGATTTGAAATCCCGCATTGAGCAGGGGGTTGGACTTCAACACCCTGGAGGTCCCTTCCAACTCCATGATTATATGATTCTAGGACCAGTTGAGCTTGTTCAGCCTGGTCCTAGATTGAAGCAAACCAACAAACAACCGTTTGCATGCATCTCTATAAAGAACTGGAGCCAGTCTAGAGTCCCCCCCCCCCGCCCCCCGGCCTGAGGAAATCCTCTGGGCTGTATTCTCATGAAAGCCAATGGGACGTGGCAGCTGAGAAGCCTTCCTCCTGCCGGAAGCCTGCGTGGCTGGCGTTTGTCAGTGTTTTCTGCTGCTTTTCTTCAGGCACTATTAGCCACGGTGGGCCAGGGGACACCCTTGGAATTTGAGGCCAGCCACACACAGCCCTCCGGTCACTTCCAGTAACTGTCTTCCACTGGAGAAAGCCAGTCTGTGCAAGAGGAAGCCCAGAAACCAACATCCGGGGGGGGGGGGGTTACTTCTGGCCAAACTCACCCCCAGTGGCCCTGGGGTGGGGATGGGAACGCAGATACTCACCCTGGAAGCTGTTCTCCAAGAGGACTTGCTTAGCCTAGAAACAAGGGAGAAGGAAGGAGATCAGCCCCATCACCGCACAGCCACTTAGCCTGGCTCATGAGAATCTCCAAGCAGGCTTAGTTGAACAGCCACACAACCCCAGGGCTTAAAGCAACCTGCTTTCAGTCTAAGCCTCCTGAGAGTCCCAGAGCAGAATGCTGGACAGAACTCTGCTTGAGAAAGCACCCTGGAACTCAGAGGAAGCCGAGTGGCTGCGTGAGATGCATCCCTACCGAGACTCAAGAGTTTATATTGCATAGATTTGTCACCTGACATTTTTTATTGTAGCCGTATCCACGGCTGACCAAGTTGTACTAATTCTCTTCTATTTCCCAAACTCACCTAAGAAGATAAGAACCTGAGAGGAGCCCTGCTGGATCAGGCCACAGCCCATCTAGTCCAGCATCCTGTCACAGAAAGTGGCCCACCAATTTCCCATGGGCATCTCAAGCAGAGACAAGGGCAAACCTCCTGCTCTTGAATCCTAGCAGATGGCCTTAGAGGTGTTCTGCTTGTCCCCCCAGCCTGGAAGACGTACCTCGGCATTCACTCTTGTAGCCATTGATGGCTACACCTGTCATCCATAAATTTGTCTAGCCCTTCCGTAAAGCCATCTAGGCTGGTTGCTGTCACCACCTCTTCCGGCAGCAAACTACATTGACCGATGACCCTCTGGGGTAAGAAATCCTTCCCCTTGTCAGTTTCATAGATGCCCCATGGTTCCAGTGTTGTCCATCCTCTGTCTACCCCCCTGACGCTCCGATCTTTCACGGAGGGTGGATGTGGATCCCCAGACTTGGAGAAAACTCTGCCCCTGGAGTGCCTTCAGACGTCCTTGGGTGATGCTCAGGGTGGGAGGGAGAAGCACCCCAGGTGGGGCGTTCAGATGAACCTCCACTTGGAGGGACCCCAGTACCAGCCTGACTGGCCCAGGGCACGTGGACCTCAGAGCAGGGTCTTCCAACCCAAAGTAGCCTTTGGCCTTGATGGGCTGCTGTGTAGCTGAAGCAAGACAAACCGAGGGGATGCAGCGTGCAGGGGAGCTGCAAGGGAGCCGAGCATCAGCCTCCATGCGCAGGTGCAGACAGATGCCGAGACAACTGGCCATCGACTAGCCGTATGAGCAGCCTCACTTGACGGCTGGGGCACCAAGGCCGCCTCCCCCACCTAGGGAAGCGCACAAATGGGGTCTCTGACGTTCGATGTGTAAGGAACTGAATGCTAGAAAATCCGTATTCATTCAAACGGGAAAGTTGCGGTTGGAGTCTATTCAATACAAATGTATTCCTATGAACATCTGATACAAAGGAGTCCGTATCCCATAACATGTCCGCACTATGAAAGCATCAAATCCAACCTGAATCCACTTTTAATCCACTCTTGATCCGTGTCGAATACAATCTGGATCCGTCACAGATGTGACTGGCAGCCGCTTTCCCACATAAACTATTTGTATCTGTACGACTGTTAATGGGCGGATGTCGTCACATTCTGTTTGTGTACCAATGTCCCAGTTTGTGCAGATGTTACTCATACTCTGCACCTCCCTACATAAGACGCAGAATGAGCCCCATAGAGCCTCTGGAAGGCAGGTCAGCAACCGGCCCCTCGCCCAGCATTTCCACTTGTCTGTGCGCTCCCTGGGGACGCTCAGGAGCGTCTCTCACCTGTTTGACTGGCGTGAAAAGTCTCCTGCTCCGTCTTCTCTGCCCTCCAACCATCTCCCCAGGCCCCAGAGGCCCAGGGTTGGGCTCAGGCTTAGACCCCAGGCTGCCCCCAGCGCCAACCAAAGTGCCACCCACAGCCCTTGGCAGTTCCAGTTACCTTTTGCGGAATGGACGCGGGGTGATTCTCCACTATCAAGCGCTTCAGGTAATGGATCCACAGTCGTTTCTCCTCCTGGTTCCTCACCTGCACAGTGAAAGCACAATCTCCACGTCACGCTGGATCAGGTCCTTCTCTGGTTTCCTCGGGGCCTGTCAATTACTGTCTGCAGCGCTGAACAGCCGCAGCAACCGTCTCTCATTGGACGTAACTGCCACGTCTCTGGCTTCTCAAACCTGAAGCCCGTCAGTGCCCCCCACGGATAACCCTTTTAAAGGCTAGAGGCTCCGTTTGGGTATTGAGAATTCTGCCAAAAGAGTTGGCTTTTCTGCTCCGCTTTTCTCTCCTCATTTAAGGGGACTCAAAGCAGCTGATAAACCTTCTGTTCTTCTCCCCACAACAGAACACCCTGTGAGGTTGGTGAGGCTGTGAGAGCTCAGGAGAGAGCCTTGACTAGCCCAAGGTCACCCAGCTGGCTTCACGGAGGAGTGTGGAATCAAACCCGGTATTCCCAAGAGTCTGGCTCCCTAACCACTAGACCACACTGGCCCACCCAGGGGTCTCCAACTGCGGCCCTCCAGATGATTCTGCTACAATGTATCACATGCCACGTCTGAGGCTCCTGATTTAACACCCGCAAATTTCACAGACTCTCTGGGGGCATCCAGAGGCTAATTGTCCCAGAAAATTACTGCAATTTTTGCTCCATAAGACACACTGATAAAAATCCCCCCCCCAAAATGGGGTGCATCCTAGGTTCCAGTAATTGCAGGGCTGGGGGTGGGAGAGCCCTGCAGCTTTCTGGTGAGCATCCAGACATTTTGTTTTATTAAAAACGACGTGAAATAAGTGAGGGGCGTCTTATGGAGCAAAAACTACGCTAACTGCATTCGCAATCTGCATTCGCAGTCCCTGCTGCACACACTTGTACCAGTAGGTGGCAGCACAAACTAACAGGGTTTCGGCCCTAGGAAGAGCATCTCCCAATTCTGGGCCATTTTAAAAATGCATTTTCAAAGTGAAGATAAAAGCATCGCCAGGCTGGAGGAATCTCTGCCTGAGGAGGATTAAGACTGCTCTGTCCCTCCTGGATGGTGGCAGCCTGGACCACCCTGCTCCCTCGCCTGGGCAAGCAGTGAGCTGTGACTGAGACATGCTAATCAAGGATATAGTTTGCCCTGGGTGGAGGAAGTGCGGGTACTTTAAGTACTAAAAATAGGCGCTGGCTTCATACTGTAAGGGACCCCGGGACCTCTCAGTGAAGGGTGGGGTATAAATGCAGAAGAAGATCAGCCCTTGGATGCTGCATGAATAAATCCACACGGTTCTCCCGGAAGCACTACAGACGTGACTTGCTATTTTCTTCTTCTTGGTGGTCTCCCATCCAAGGGCTGATCCGGCCCAGCCCTGCTTAGCTTCTGGGATCAGACAAGGTTGCTGAGGGGCAGCCAATAATACTCTCCCTAAATCCAAGAGCTTGAGGGTCTTTACTCCCCGGCCTTGGCAAAGCATAACCCCAGTGAATGCCCCGGGAGGGCTGCAGCCTTGTCCTGTGTTTCCTCCTGCCTTCGAGCTGCTCAACTGAGCCCAGCCGTGTCCCCCAGCCCCGTGTGGCCCTACCTGGATGACATGTTGCTGCTTGGGGATGGAGAGGTCGGAGATCTTGAAGCTCATCGGGTCCTTGGTGTTCTCCTGCAGGGCGAGGTTGCAGCACTGGAAAAGCGACAGGAAGCGTCGAGGGTGCGTGCAATTGCCCACGCAAGCCGGGATTTGGACTCTTCGCTTCCAAACCTGCCTTCGGGCTGCTGGATCAGCTCCCCCAACCCGGATCCTGTACCCGTTTGGACTGAGATGCCGTTTCCTTAAGCAAGGACCACGGGCTATAAGATCTGAGGGACCTTGAGGTCCTCTAGTCCAGCCTCCTTGCTTCAAAAGATCCCTGAAGATGCCTAAAAGGCTTCCCTGCAAATCAGGTGCACCAAGGTTGTTTTTTCTTCAGCGCACCTGCCTACTCAAGAACAGGTGGGTGGAAGCAAGTGATGGCTTCTCTGGGGAGAGGAGAGTCAGTGATCCCCGCTCTTTCAGCAAACCAGGCACAGACGCAGCGCAGGTGCTGGGCAGTTATGCCGAAAGGCGGGCTGCATGTCCAGCGCCTGGCTCTGCCCTCCCTGCGCCATTCACCATGTGCCTCTTCCTGCCTTCGGGCCAGGTGAGCGAGCTAAGGACATGGTGCTCTTTTGTCACAGTGAGGTTGGAGGAAACGGTTGGAGCACACCTGTGCATCTGCTCTGCCTGGAGAGTGCCAAGACCTGCAGAGAGGGGAGCTCCTTCCCCCAGGTATCTCTGTTCCCTGTCCCCCTCCCCTCTCCACACGCCCGTCCCCACTTACAAAGATGTGGCTCTTGTAGAGGAAGGCTTCGCCGCGTCGTTTGGCAATCAGGATCACCTTGCTGAGGAGGAAGAACACTCTCTCCTTGCGCGCCCGTGGGACCCGGAACTGCCCTTCCAGGACCAGCTCTCCAAAGGCACCCAGCTCTGGGCCCGTCCAGCCCACCAAGAGCCTCTGGATATCCTGCGGAGGGCAGAGAAGGGCGTGAGAGTCAGGAGGCGGGCAGCAGCTCAAATGAAGAAGGAAGAGAAGAAGAAGAAGAAGATGATGATGAAGACTTGGCTTTTCTACCCTGCTTTCTCACCCATTTAAGGGGACTCAAAGCGGC
>MTQE01003491.1:310163-371368 GCA_014337955.1 Aspidoscelis marmoratus
CGGCTGACAAACCTTCTGTTCTTCTCCCCACATCAGACACCCTGTGAGGTCAGTGAGGCTGTGAGAGCTCAGAAGAGAGCTCTGACTAGCCCAGGGTCACCCAGGTGGCTTCATGGAGGTGTGAGGAATTAAGAGCCCGGCTCCCTAACCACTAGACCAAACTGGCTCACTGAAGAAGGAGCAGAAGAAACGGAAGCTCAGAGGATTCAGCCAGTGCTGTGAATACACGGATGTTCCTTGTGCAACACAGTTCTGCGTCCCGTTATGCGCACTGAGGGGGCTGCAACCCGCCTTGTACGACTCAGAGCTTGCCAAGTACAGCCACACTATGGGAATTATAGCTGATATTCATAAGCTAGCACTCAAGGAGAACCTGCTATAGCCTACGATTCTATGGTCGTGGAACCACCACATGACAGAAAATGCTCCTATTTTGTGCAAACAGAGATCTTGATGCTGGATGCAAAAAACAGCATCCTAACAGTCTGTTTGCCTTAAGCATTGAAAGCGTTTCTTGAGCCAGAATTTCTGATTTGTTAATGAATGCTTGAAATTTGTGGGTCTGAAGCTGTGTCACAAACCTAAAGAGCTGCCAAATACAATCTGTGGGGTTTGTGCTTTGATGGCTCTTCCGCTTTTCCCTGGCTGTGCAAGAATAAATTATTTAAAATAGGCAAACATATATTTAGACAATTTATGCAGCACAGGGCACTTGAATTAATCTGAAGGAATTAATCTCAATTTCCCCCACTAAATATTTTTCGGCAACCTCTTTACATCATAGATATGCTATCATGGTTGGGGGGAGAATGCAAATGGAAAATATATAACATGCATATAATTTTTTTATGAAACCATGAAAATTACTGAATCCCCACCAAATAATTTTGTTAACTCCTTGGTGGACTAGGGGAGAATCTGTATGGGTGAAATAAAAACACTTTAAAAGGTGCCTTCCAGGTGAATTTAAGTCTGTAACAAGAAGTAATTCCTCCCTTGCAATTGCTTTACTCTGAGAAAAACTGCCTCTTTAACATTGGGAGTTTCATAGCTCTGGATTTTTTTTCCTGTAAACCAAATAGGGCGGGAAACTGCATAAGCAAAAAAGCAGGATTTCCCACCAAGTGACCAATCATCAGTGATGAACACCTGTAGTCAGGCTAGACACTGCCCAACTCAGAAGCAAACATAGACTGCAGTGTGGCAAAATGATGTAAATTTTCAGTCACACATTCTGTCAGCTTTTTGTAAGGCTTTTTTAAAAAAGAGGGATGGAATGCTCTTTCTTAAAAAGGCTACTGAAAAAAGCGCCTGTCTGACTGCACCCGGTAACTACTTTAAGAATCTAAGCTCTGGTGGAAGTGGTCAGCTTTGTTTCGGGTGCCATGCAGTTCCCCTACCTGCAGCCGGGTGGCGTGCTCCTGTTTGCGTTTCATGTCATTGATGTACCAAGCCACAGCCGTCATGGTGATGCTCGCCTCTTCCACAGCTTCGTAGCCTGGGCTGCTCTTGTCATAATGCTTTGCTAATTCCTGGGAGGCAAGAGGGAGTCACAGGGGAAGAGAATCAGACAGGAACTGAAGGAATCTGCAAATCTGGAGGCTTTGGTTCCTCCCAGGTAGGATCTTGTTTCTAGTCCTCATGGAAGGAAGGCTTTAAAAAGCTATCCATCTCTGCAAGGTATACTTGCTTTGCTTATATGAGGGAAGGCTTTGGGTGGGGTCTTCTTTTGGGGGATTATGACTCCTTAGCTAAAGCGGGAGACTTGTCGCCACCCCTCTGAAAGGGTAGTTCAACCCCCAAAGGGGGCGCCACCCACAGGTCGAGAACCACTGGTCTGGGAAATCCTGCACTGAGCAGGGGGGTGGGCTACATGACCATGGAGGTACCTTCCAGTTGTAGGAAATAAAGAGTTGGCTTTTCTACCCCGCTTTTCTCACCTATTTAAAGGGACTCAAAGTGGCTGACAAACCACCTGTTCGTCTCCCCACAACAGACATCCTGTGTGGCTGTGAGAGCTCAGAAGGGAGCTGTGAGTAGCCCAAGGTCACCCAGCTGGCTTCGTGGAGGAGTGTGGAATCATACCCGGTATTCCCAGATAAGAATCTGGCCTCGTAAGCACCAGACCGAACTTTGGAAAGTGCCTTGAGATCTCCTGCTGACCTGCAACAGAAGGTGGTACTTCAGGATCCGCTGCACGGGCTTCAGCAGGTAGGTCTCCAGGGGCAGGAAGTGCGAGAGGGTCGCCTGTCTCTCGCGGAAGAACCTGGCCAAGGAAGGGTCCTCCATACACTCCCGCAGCACCGCGATGGAGCTGGACAAGAGGGAAACAAGGCGGTCAGTCGGCTGGGAGGCCGAAGAGGGGGAGGGCAGGTCCCTGCCCATCGAGGATTTTATTGGACCAAAGTCATCCCGGTCTTTCTGTTCTTAAAGTGTCTAGTCCTCATTATAAATGCTGCTGCTAAGGTGTGCGGTTGATGCAAGCAATTTTCTGCGCTTGAAAGGAGAGACAAGCTCCCTGTTCAAACCCCAAGGACTTGGCTGCTCGTAGGATCACAAAGGTAGTGATGGGGAAGGGAGGAGAAATTTGGGGAGGGAAGAATCAGGGCAATGGGAGTCAGAAAGCGACAGGCCTGCAAAGGGCACCTCTCTCCAGGCAATTCCAGTAGGGTCGGAGACTGGCAGATGCTGGGAGTCATACTTACTTGGGGTAGTTCATGCAGTACAAGGTATAGATGTCAAACTCTTCGCTCTGCAAGAATTAATTGGACAACCGTCAAGTGTATTGAAGTGCACGAGGAGCAAAAAGGCTGCAGCACCAGGACCTTGCTGAGCCTGTGGCTTATGCAGACCTCTAGCCTATTCCTCAAAGAAGCGCACTGGGCTTTGCTGGCAGGGTCCTGGCTGCTGTGGGAGCAAAGAGGTGCGTCCAAGAGCACTTTCGGAGTCCTGCCATTGCACCGTGAGGGCCAATCCAAACAGCCACTTTTAACGTTCTGAAACCACAAACGATATGGTGTGTGATTCCGTGGGACTGGCTGGAAAAGGCCTCAGGGACAGCAGTTCCGTATGGGGGATGAAGCCCTGAAGACACTTGACAAATCCAAATTAAACATTATAAAATGCTCAAGTGAAAACCAACTGACATGTTAAAGTGTAAGAAGAGCAGAACCACTAGTAGACAGGAAGGAGGGAAGGAACAGATGGAGGGAAGGAGCTAATTCATCTCAGCTGGTGGACTCATGATAGAACAAAGAAGCCTCCAATTAGGAATGAAAAAGTGGCCAAATGAACCTGTATTGGCCAGGTGGAGGTGCAGGTGAGAGCCCCTCCCTGTGCCCTGCTGATTCCCTGGCTTTTCTGAAGATCCCATGGAAAGTTTCCAAGGAGCTGGCGTGGTGCAGACCTTTTGCCTCAAGCCCTCTTTGAGCCGCTGCTGATCTCTGTCTTCTCTCGTACACAGTCCCCTCTCATAGGAGCCCTGCTGGATGAGGCCACAGCCCATCCGGTCCAGCATCCTGCCTCACCTGGTGGCCCCTGTGTTGCCCACGTGTTGCTTCTGGGCAGCTCAAGCAGAGGTTGAGGCAAAAACTTCACCTGCTTTGGACTCCCTGCAAATGGTCTTTAGAGGGCTCCTGTCTGTCCCTCCAACCTGGAGGTGGTTCCTGGGCATCCTCTGTAGGAGCCTTTGATACCTCTGTCCTCCATGAATTTGTCTAACCCTTCCTTAAAGCCGTACATGGACCAAAGGATTGCTGGGTGAGTCCCAACCCTCCTGCCTATCAGCTTTGCTGCCTCTAAGCCTGCCGGGATGCTGACTTCCCTTGCGAACAAAGGAGCCCAAAGCCCAGTAAGCAGAAAAGCCAGCCATGCCGGCCTGCCAACGGGCAGTGCCAAACCAGCTGGCAAAGACTTGCACCCCGGATCTCACGATGCAGATCTCTGGGGAGGCTTTCATCCGTCAAACCAGGAAGGAGGCCGTCTGCCCTGGCGGACGTGGAAAGGGACGGCGGGCGAGGGGGCACTTACCCTTTGAACAAAGCACTCTGCAACAGCGGCGGCACTGGGGTTTCGCTCCAGGTCCTCCAGCAGCTCGCTGCCCAGGGTGACATGCAAAAGAAGAAAGGTTTCTTGGGACATGCTGTCCGTCGGCCACAGCTCGACCCCTTACCATCTGAGCACGCTGTAAGTGATGCATCCGCCTGGGGGGAGGCACGGGCGCAACTGTGTGGCGACCCTGGAGCGTTTCTCTTGGGACACTCGGGTTCCAGCGCTTGCCCTGAGCATCGTGGGAAGGAAGACAAACCTCTCCTGAAAGGGTTAACCAGTCACGCTCCAAGGGGGAGGCGGATGGCGCCTTCCGAGCCGAGCAACCATTCAGCCCTGGGCCTCCAGAGCCCCCCCATTTCATCTGTACCCCCCCACGGGGGTTTCCTTAAGCGCTTAAACATACCCAGATGGAAAAGCAGGTTGCCTGATGGAGAAGCTGGCAGGAAACCAGCTTTGTAAAAGCTGAAAAGCGGCAGCAGGAAGTGGAGGCGGCGGCTGGGAGGGGAAGGGGACGAAGCCAGGTGAGAAACTTTAAAGGGGTCACCAGGGTTGGGAATAAGTTCCTGTGCCTCTTAGGTCCACCTCTCGGGGCTCTTCTTTGAGAGGGGGCACTAAAGGGTGAGGGGGGAGAGAAGGACAAATGCCTCCGTCAGCCCATTGAAGCTTGGGTGCCCATATTATTGAACGGGCAAACTAAGTCCTGGAGGCCAAAATCATGAGTCTCCCATTTTGTTTTTCCAAACTGCAGAAGTCTCTTTACTTCCTTCGGCGTTTCTGCATGCTTCACACATCTGAGAACAGATCAGCTGGACGAACAAGATCTTGCAAAGAAGCAGGGTTTGTCTGAAGTTCTGGTTAAAGAGAGATGTTGAACTAAGGCCGGAGGACCATCCGCATGTGCCGGGAGGAAAGCGTCCCCAAAGCGTCCATTACCAGCCTGGAATGCGAATGGTCCTCCCGTTTACCAGTCCACGCCAATGAGTCCGGAGCTGGAGGTTCTGCCTCTTTGCTGCCGCGATTGGCCACTCGGACGCCGTGGCAAGAGGGGCATGTCCGATCACAGGCTAACCCGCCACTCCCGGGCATGGGCGACCGATCGATCACAGCATGGGTGAGTGGCCGATCAGCACTGGCAACGACACTACGCCTGCGCGGACGCTGTGTTCCCCGCCCACCAAATGCAGCGAAATGGAAATGGAGCGAATGGTCGCACCACCAGACGCTTCAGGTAAAGCGGTAAAGGTGTGGAGCAGGAAATCATGCTCCACACTTAATCAACCATTAGTGAGCTTCCGGGGAGGGTAGGCTCTAGCAGCCTAGTGGACGTGCGGACGCTCTTCCCCGTAAGTTCACTACTTGCTGACTAGGGGCCTAAGTGTGAATTGACCTTGGGTTCAGCAGGACTCACACTCTGCGCACGGGCAGAGAGGTGCCTCTGATGTCTTCTGTTTGAACCTCCACAGCTGCAACAGATTCAGACTGAATGCAGGCCTGACCTTGACGAATGGCACAATTACACTTGGAAGTCACGAGGACGCAGCCTAAACCCCCCCTGGGACGGGAGGCAGAATGGGTGAGGAACAGCTCACCTTCCTGCCCCGTCTCCTCAGCACCTTGAACTGAGCCAACCAGCCGCCTTCCGTGAGCCGCAGGTTCTTCTAGACGAGGTCTTTCTCAGGCCTCCATTTCCCCCTGTGCCTCCAAAACCCCCTTCCAAGCCCCTCATCGCCACCCCAAGCCCTGCTCGTATTACAGCCTCAGCAAATTCCAAGGCTAAAAGCATTTCCTCTTCAAGGGACCCTCCGTCCGCTCCTCGCATGTTAATTGCTGCAAAAACAGAGCGTGGATCACACAGAGCCCGGGAAAATGAACTCTGTGGCTGAGCGGCTAATTGATGGGAAGACTTAAGGCAAGAGCTAGGCCAGAGGGGCGAGAGGCTCCGGGTTCTCCAGAAGTCTTTGCATCCCCCCCCCCCCCAATCAGGCAGGGAAAGAAAGCAAAAAGGCCTCACAATCCTGCTTAAGCTACAGTGGTAGGAGCAAAAGTCTCGGTGCTAAATCTTTGTTCCTAGGGACGCCTAGTCTCAAAACCCATCGAGACCCCAGATACTCCAGCTCTTACTGGCTTCAGCCATGCTGGCTGATGGCATCTGTAGCCCACAGTCTATGGAAGGCGCTACCTTGGAGGAGCCTCAAATGGAGGAAGGTGCCAAAGGAACATCTCTCGTATGGTCTCACCTGTGCCTTAAGATTTTCCAGGGAGGCCTTCCTGCTTGTACCATTGCCTTCAGTATCTAAAGGCTAGGGGACTCAGGACAGGGGCTTTTTGGTGGTGGCCCCCAGAAAATGGAACAGCCTCCCCTCCTGAGGGGTACCAGGAACCTTCACTATATCCATACAGAAGATCGGGAAAGGCACGCCAACTTCCCACGGCCTCGTAATAAGGTCTAGGATTGGAATTTCAATTTATTTTATTTTATTTTTAAAAACAGTGTCATTCTGGTTTTTTTACTGGCTTTTATTTGTGTTTTCTCTCCCATCTGCATCTGAAACTGTCATTGCCTTCTTGGCAATTGCCCTGAGTCTTCTGGCTATGGGTCAACCGTTCAAAAGCTGTGAATGATACAAGCGAGAGCCTCCTCCTCCTCCTCACCTGGAGTCCCTGAATCTTGGATCCAGACTGCGTTGGGGGGGGGGCAGAAGGGGGAACTAGCAGGAGCTCTTGGTTTGTGTGGGCGGAGGGCGCTTCTGTTTGCACCCACACCCACTGCCCACCCAGATGAAAAGGTATGTAAAGGAAAGGGTGAACAACTCCTCTCCTCGCACCTTTTCATTCTGCCTCCAAAGACCCCCAGGCAGTTTGCACAGTAATTAATGCAAGGGGGGGGACTCCACCCCACCCCCAGGCAACTCTGGCACAATAAATCTGCTGTGTTTTTGGTGGTCCAAAATTCTTTGGCCTCAGTCCAAAACTTGCTGGCTCACTAGTAAATCCCAGCGAACGTGTGGTTGAAAGTTTCTTCAGAGAGACCCACTCTGGACTCACTTCACTTTGATCTAAACACTCATCCCCCATCCTCCAGCTCTCAACTCTGCAGCGCTGCGCAACAAAATGAAATGAATATAAAGAAAACACAGTCGATCAAACCACGGAGTGAATCAGTGCCGGCAGTGGCTGGGAACAGCCTTGGCAGGAGTTTGAATAATCACAACAAGGAGGATAAAGAGGGATAAGTTACCCCCGACGTGATTTAAAAGGTTTATGCGGAGATGATGGGAATGGACCTACATGTGCTTCCTTAGTGGGAGCATCCCAAGGACCGCAAGAAAAGGGCAGTTTCCCCCTTCGCTTGTCAGGCAAATATTTAAAAAACTGATTTTTCTGTTTTTTTCACCCATCAGAACCTTTGCTGCATTTGAATGGCTGAGCCAATTCGCTCCAAAGCACAATCTGCGTTTCTGATGGTGTCTTTTCTACAGAGCAGCTCACCACCACATTAATATAAAATCATGCACGCTATAGAAAAGGTGGATAGAGAAAATTTATTTATCACACAACACTAGAACCAGCGGGCATCTATGAAGCTCATGCTCAAATGCATGAGGTCCTGTCACATCCCACCTTTGAGTTCAGAAGGGACCAGTGACCAGCAGCCAGGATGATGGAGACCCTGAGCATTAGAAAATGGTGTCTCTCTTTCCCTCCCTCCCTCCCTCCCAAAAATATGCTCACGTAGGTTTCCTAAACAGACCGTGGCACGCTGTGAGGTTGTGCTCTTCGCTATACTTATCTATATATTTAACCCTCATCCGCACAGGAAACGTTGTATCCCAGCTGAGTGAAAGTGTACATGTGTTTTACACACACAGTTTAAAAAATGTAATTATGTACTGTAGCAGAACCTTGCAATTTTAGGACCCCTCCCCAGGGAGAGGTCCCTGCAGAAAGCAGGTCAGTAAACATACGGTTTGGCTGCAAGAATTAAAAACATCTGGTGGCAGACACCTATTACGGTGCTTAAATAAGGGAACTTCAGTTCCTGTCAAGTAGGGATGGACACAGTTTTTATATTCGATTCACGTTTGTTCAAATTGATCCCCTTCAAATGTACTAAGATCCAAATGTTCAATCCCATGCAAAGCTTCAGATGAATGGATCAAAACATTAGATTCAAATTCAAACGTAAGTCTCTGAATATGTCAACATTAGATTGAATTCGAATGTCCAAATTTGGCCAAATTCGTACAAATTTCGAATATTGTGAATATTTGTGCCCATCCTACTGTCAGGCTTATTGATCACTGTATTTGCATTTGGGGGGAACATTTCAGGCCTTGGGGCTAGAAAGAAGGTAACTAATTCATATCGCCATGCTGCTTAAGTTTTCATCCGTCCTGCTGAGACGGAGGTGAATTAATACAGCTGCCGGGTAACCAGAGTTCTCTGGATGGCTTATAAATACATTGTAGAGCCATTATAGATGCCTCTGGGTATGTATGGAAAAGTAAATAAAACATTAATCCAGTGCAAATCAGAAATCGTAGGACAACCCCAAGCGTGGCTCTCCTGGCCAGCCTGGCCTGGCGCTTCTCCCCTACTGGCCACCACCCACTGGCTCTGGACAGTTCTAAGGCCTTTTCGCACGCGTCTGCGACACAGCTGTCCCAAGGCATCGTAGATGCATTCGAGTTTCACAGCACAAAAAAGTGCTCTGAAACCGTTTGGCCCGAATGCGTCTAAGACATTTTACCATCCGCACATAGGCAGGTAAAGGACGCGTTTGCAATGTGTCCTTTACCTGCCAATGCGGATGCCAAAGTGTCTTAGACGTGTTTGGGCCGAAGCGCTTTACAGCATTTTAGCTGTAGTGCAAAGAGGCCTCTGGTCGCCACACCTCAAAATGGATCTTGTGGAACTAGAAAGGGGGCAGAAAAGGGCAACCAGAATGATTAAAGGTCTGGAACAAAATCCCTTATGAAATCAGACTGCAACATCTGGGCCTCTTCAGTCTGGAGAGATGGCGTTTAAGAGGGGACCTGACTGAAGTATATAAAATCATGCATGCTATAGAAAAGGTGGATAGAAAAAGCTTCTTTTCTTTATCACACGACACTAGAACCAGGGAGCATCTATGAAGCTGATGGGCCCGAGAGTCAGATCAGACAAGGGGAAGGATTTCTTCTCCCAGAAGATCATTGGTCTATGGAATCTGCTGCCAGAAGGGGTGGTGACAGCAACCAGCCTAGATGGCTTTAAGGGAGGGTTGGACAAATCCATGGATGATAGATGTATCAGTGGCTACTAGAATGGAGGCCTAAGTCCATCTTTCAGGCTGGGGGGCCAAGCAGGAGGCCTCTAAGGGCATTTGCTGGGATTGGAGAGCAGGAGAAGGTTTGCCCTTGTCTCTGCTTGAGATGCCCATGGGATCCTGGACTAGGTGAGCTGTGGCCTAATCCAGCAGGGCTCCTCTTAGGTTCTTAACCTTCCATTTATGCAGGTAAGACTTCTGCAACTTATATTCTCTGGAGGGCTCAATGGTAATTAAAAACAAATTTTCAGCAGGAGCATTCTAAGGTATTTTGGAAAAGCCTTCGATCACGCTGCAAAAGAAGAAATGCCCCCCCCCCAATCGAGATCCTTTTCAGAAAGCAGCAGCTCACCTGTTGAACTCGTAGATGTCTTCAATGTTGCAGAACAAAGCACTGACTTGCTCTCGCTTGAGCGGCAGCTGTCCACAGTCGATGATGCAGCCCAGATAATCCTGGTTTGATTGGACAGAAGGAGAATTAGCCACACAAACTACTGCCCTTGCCTCCACATCTGGCCCTAATTGGCTCCTTCCAGGAGACAGCTTTAGCTAAGGATTCTGGGAGTTGTGGTCAAATTCTAACCTTAAGCAGAGGCTCGAGGCTCAGCAGCATGTGGGGCAAAGTGTCCCAGGGTCTGGGTGGTGCATTTCAAGTAAGTTAAACCAACACTGCAGTCAAAAGCCTCTGTTTCCATAGCATCTGCAGCTCCGTGACCACAGCTATTGTCCTTGGCCTCGCAAGGGCTGTGTGTACCTCAGAGTTGTCATTGTTCACATTACTATGGAGAAGCAGCTGCAGCCATAAAGTGCTTTGCTTAGGGCCCCGGGACAAAGTGCGGCTGAATCTTTGCTCGGCCACACTGGCACAGCCACTATTTCTCCTAGCTTGTCCTCCCTCACAGGGATGCTGTACAGACAGAAAGCGGCATGCAATACCTTGGTGGCTCATAAGGAAAGAGAGGAAGGGAAGGATTCGGTTTAGAGGGACGCACAAATGCATCTTTGACATTCAGTTAGTTATGAATCAGATGGCTGAAAATCCAATTCGTAAGAATAGATCGCATTCGAATGTGGTGAGATTCTATTTGATACAAATCTATCCGTACGTATTCATATGGATATTCTGTACTTATTGGGTCTGAATGAATACGTATCTGATATATATCCAGTACATACCTGTAATGTATCCACACTCTGAAAACAACACATTTGACCCGAATCCACTTTTAATCCGCTGTCGACCCATGTCAAATGCAGTCTGGATCCATTGCAGATGTGACTGCTGCTCCATTTTTCCACACCCCCAATCTAATGAAAGTTACTATTCATACGAATGTTAGTATACCAATATGAATCCGTACGAATGACTAACGTCAAGAACATCCATGCACATCCCTAGTTCACAGACGTGGGACGCAAAAGGAAACTGGCCGTCCCGATGTGCAAATAGGTCTGAATGAGCGCAGAGGCCACGGACTGGCGGAGGCTAGAGGGAAACGTGGCCCGCCGGGGCTTAACTGAGGGACACGGAAGGAAGGGATGGCATTTCTGCAGCCAGACAGACCCGGTCCGGCTTTGCTGTCCCTTTCGTCAGTCCCAGGAGAGGCAGAAGAATTCCAGAAATTCCTGAAGCACCGAAAGCGAGGGCAAGGGGGGCAGTCCTGCTGGGAGGCGGCAGGAGGCGCCGCTTCTGCCCAGAGGCGAAAGCTGGCTACGAGTGCAGGAGGAACGCTGTGGTGCACAGAGATTTTTAAGAGCAACATCAGACCTCGCTCCCCTCCGCCCAGTCTGGGACTCTGCCGCTTCAAAAAGCAGAGGAGGATCCTTGGAGGCTTATCCAGGCGAGAGATTAAAACAGCAAACAACCGCCGTGCGTGGAAGAGCGGAGCGCGTCGGACGTCCTGGCACGCAAACTCCTGAGCAAGGGTGTTTCCCTTTCGCTGGGATCTTTGTTACAGGGACTTTCAGCAGGCGTAGCTTCCGACAGAGGCCGCCCCTGACGAATTTCCCTCTTCTATGTGACTGTGAAAACTATGGGAACCCTGACTAGGATTCCATGGGGGGCAACAGGACTCCCAGACCCACTGCTCGCCTGTCTTCACCTTCCGGCCTGCTGGCAGAGCCAAAGACAGAGCACCCATTCTGGGCAATCTTCAGGCTCCCATTATGGTCAGCTATCCGCCTGCCACCGGAAGGGGCCCTGAGGGCAGCAGAGAGGGCAAGGCTGCGGGCACAGAGGCCTGCCGTCAGACAAACTGAAGAGCACGCAGTTGGCTTGGGAAGTGGGAAACATCTGTTCTGCCTTCCCTCTTTATCAGAACAAGGAACCGTGGGGAGCGCAAGCCTCACAGCCTCTTCCAGGCTCCCTCCCAGGGCAGGGGAGACCTCTCGCTGCCAGAGTTAACTCTGCTCCCTGAAGCGCGAGGGGGGAACTGCAGAATGGCGGCACTGGAGAAGGCGGCGCTCAGGCGGCTGGGTGACAGAGGGTCATTTGCTGGGTCCAGTGCCGCTCCTGCCAGCCGCCCATCGTTCGGCCGGCCTGCTTCTGTGGGTCCAGTGGGGGTAGAGATGGGGCCACAAATGGGCCCCCACTTGGGAGCCGAGTGGGGACCCCCGACTTACCTCCACAATGCTCCTGAGGTCCCGGACGTAGGCTTGCTCCGTCTCAATGATCTCCAGGACCACCCGGTCCAGGTGGGAGAGTTTCATCCGCCGTTCCTTGGCACGGCAGGGACCCGGTGACCAGTTGCGGCGCTCCTGGGGGCCCTCCAGGGCCTCTCCCTGGCCGTCCAGGAGGGCCACAGGAGTCAGATCCAGGCTGATGTCGCTGCCATTCTGTTGCGCGTAAGGTGGCAGACAGGCGCCCAGTCTGCCGCCGCCGCCGCCGCCACCACCAAAGGTGCTCTGGCTGTCCTGCAAGGAGGCCGAGGAGGCCGAGGAGCTCAGGCTGACCGGTCGGTCGCTGTCCGAACACACGGTGTTCATAGAGGTGCAGCTGCCCAGAATGGGGTCCGATGCCATGTTGGCAGCAATGCCACTCAGCGAGGAGACAGAGGCAGGCCTGGATGCTGCTGCTGGACCAGGAAAACAAGAAGGAAGCGGGGGGGGGGAGGCAGGGTGAGGGGAGCCGAGAGAGACCGAGCAGGTTGGAAATAGATTCACCCACTTATTGCAAGAAAGAAAGAAAGAAAGAAGGAAAGAAAGAAAGAAAGCTGCCACCACACCCACCCCCGACCGGCCTCGGGAAAAAGTCTCCCTCACCCTGGAGAAGAACCAGTCCAGAAAGGTGGGTGGGTGCTCGCCCAGGGCCCCCTCCCTGCCCCTGGCCTTTCTATGCTCAGAAGGAAGAAAGCGCTCCTGCCTCTTCAACATCCTTTTGTGGCTTTTTCTCACCTTTTGAAGCTGTGGTTTCTCTTGCAGTGCATTCTGGGAGGAGGCAGCGTGCAAAGAAAAGGAGGGCGCACCTTCTCTGCCCTCCCCTCCCTCCCTCCCTCCCTCTCTTCCCCCTCCCTCCCCACCAGCACAATCTAACATCTGAAGCTCTGCAGCTTATGGGGAGAGAGAGAGAGAGAGAGTTGGGGGGGAAGAAAGGACCTCCAAATGGCCGGGCTTTGGAAGCCACCTGCAGCCAGCCGGCTGCGTCCCAAGTTTCAGGCAGGGCTGCCCGCCTGGGACCAAGAGGGAGTAGACCCTTCTGCGGGCGGTGCAAGAGCCGGAAGGCTCCACACAGAGGATGCTGACCCCTTGGCGGGGGGGTGGGGGGGCGGGGTTGAAGTTGCCTTACCTCCTTCCTTGGCTCTGGCCCTCTGGGCAACCTCGGGCATGGTGCTGCGGTCACTGGCAACTCTCCTGCAAGGGTGGGAGGGGGACATGTTCAGCAGAGCCCCCAGCAAAGACTGCAGCCCCCTGCCCCCAGGGCCACCGGCTCCCGCTGTGCTTCAGCCCTAGAACCTGCCCTTCGCCCTTCCCCTGCAGTGTGGGGTCTGAAACTGGCAGCTATAATAAGAATAGCCACAGAGTGGCAGCTTTTAGAAATGTTAAATTAAAATAGCTTCTCTTTTGCACGTTGTTCCGGCAAAAGGTCTCCGAGAAGGAGGCGGCTGAAGATCCCCAGAGCAGCTCAAGACATTCCTCTCCGTCCTGTGGGGAGTTATCCAAAAGTCGGGCCCAGGTCCCTCTCCGGGTTGGGTGCACTCTCCGTGAACTTCAGCGCCACGTGGCCCGAGTGGCGTGAAGCCCGCAAGACAGATGGGCTCACCGGGGGCCACTTCTCCCCCCTGCCTTTCTTTTACGGACCCAACCCACTTCGATCCTTGTGAACCTTCTGGTTAAGGTCCAGACGCAGCATGCAGAACTGGGCAGCTGATCCCCACGGGAGGCAGACTGAGATCAGGAGCAGGAACCAGAGTCGGGTCCGGCAGGAAGGAGGGAACGTTCAGCGTGGCCCTGTGATGACCACGACAGGGGGGTCCCCGCGGAGGAAAACAAATTCAGGTGCCAGGCAGCATCACATTCTTCCTCCATTCACCCACAAAGAAACATTATGTGGAGCCCAGAGGGTCCTGCCCGCACCACAAGAACAGCAGATTTTATCTCAGAAAGTTTCTAGACCTCATGGCTGGAGACAGAATTGTGGCAAGTGATGGAAAATGTATCATACATTCAGGGCCCAGGACCTGACTAGTGAAGCCCGGTACGAGAGCTGTTTCACTCTGCAGTTTATGCTGCTGCTGCTGCTGCTCTACCTGCATCATTGTCTTGTGGAACTCACCGTCACATGACAGGAGGTTAGCTTCTCGCTACGGATCCAGCAACAGACATGTTCCACCAAAGCTCTCAGCAGGGTGGGGGTGGGGAGGCCCTTTCCCACATGGGGCTGTGCCAAGCCTGTATCAAGTCTCTTTCTCCTCTGCCCACAGCCTCCGATTCCCACCCACCACTCCAGGGGAAAATCTGCAGGCTTAAAGGACCGGTGACGGTTCCAAACAAAGCTGAAAACTGAGAAGCTTGGGAAGAATAAGTAGGAGGAACCTAGCAACAAGGTGGGTCAGTTTTTGTGCTACAAAGTTTAACTGAACATCGGCAGCACAAACTGCAGGAAGAACAGTTGGTTTTTCTGCCCCATTTGCTGGGATTTTGGAGCAGGAGGAGGTTTGCCCTTGTCTCTGCTTGAGATGCCAGCTGGTGGGCCACTGTGTGAGACAGGATATGGCCTAATCCAGCAGGGCTCCTCTTATGTTATTATGTACCCCACTTTCCTCAACCATCTAAGGGGACTCAAAGTGGCTGACAAACTTTGTGTTCTTCTTACAACAGACAACCTGTGAGACAGGTGGGGCTGCGAGAGCTCAGAAGAGAGCTGTGATGAGCCCAAGGCCACCCCGCTGGCTTCATGGAGGAGTGCGGAATCGAACCTGGTATTCCCAGATAAGAGTTCGGCTCCTTTATCACCAGACCAAACTGGCTCACAATGGGGCTGGTGGAAATATCTGGAGAGCACCAGGCTGGGGAGGTTTCTCTTCCTGGGCCCTTTACTTTGCCCGAGCGGCATTTCCACTAGCAAGGGAGACCCAGAAATGCTCTGTTGGCCCTTTGGAGAGCGCCCCCTCCATCCTTGGCGCAGCCTCCAGTGCCTTGGGCTGCCCTGCTCCTCCTCTCTCCCAGCCCCCTGGAAGCCTTGTGAAAACCAGAGCGGTTGGATAAACTAACAGGATGCGTCACTCCATACGGCGGCCAAGAGGGCAGAAGGTCCCTCCGTCTGGGAGAAAAAAGGGACCCACGCACACAGCGGCCTAGGGGGGGGGCAGAGCCTCCCCAATACTGTTGGGAAACCTCCAGCCCTGCTGTGGGAGGGAGGGTGAGGAGGGGGCAAGGGGAAGGACAGGGTCGCAGAGGAAGGGGGGCTGACGGCGCTGAACGAGGGTCCCTCACACTCTGCTCACGTCCAGCAAGTCCGCAGAGGACAGCAACTGGAGTGGCTGGGTGGCCTCACCCCCCAGGGCTCCCCTTGGGCTTGCATGTAAGGCATTCCTTGGAGCACCAGACAGTTATTGCTAATACTAGTATCGCTCAGGTAACCTTCTTTAAATTGGAGAGCCAACGTTATTGTTGAATAATAAACAGGCGCAAGACTGGACCGGTCTTGGCTCCATGACCAAATGCAGTCGGTCCTGGGGCCCTTTGGTCCCTGGGCCCCTGACCTTGCAGCCATCTGCAATCCTTCCAAGCCTCCCACACAACTGCCTGACATCTAAGCATCGAAGGAGGTGAACAATGTCCTCATTCTGAAACAGCAAGGAGAGCACACAAGCTGTCACTAAGAGCAGTAAAATAAAATAAAACTCCCAGCCCTAGTGAAAACAAAAGAAGTGCCACTCAATTACTTTTTTGTTCCTCTTTGTTGATCTCGCAGAATCTGCAGAGGAGGAAGATCTTTGCAACAGAATATTTCCAGTCGCCTTGTCAGGTCTGAGGAGCCAGATCCTGCTCCCAGAGCAAGAGACTTTGCAGAGGGCGCAGCATTAGTCTGGCTGAGTCCAAGACAAAGTTCTGATGCTCCCATTATATGGGTGAACGAAGAAGAAGAGTTGGCTTTTCTCCCTCACTTTTCTTACCCTTTAAGGGGACTCAAGGTGGCTAACACACCTTCTGTTCTCCCTGCCACAGTCACCTTGTAGGGTAGGTGGCGCTGTGAGAGCTCAGAAGAGAGCTGCGACTAGCCCAGGGTCACCAAGCTGGCTTCATGGGGGAGGGCAGAATCAAACCCAATATTCCCAGATAAGAGTCCAGCTCGCTAGACCAAACTGGGCAGGAACCAGACTTTTACACAGTCTGTTCTGATGCACAAGGTTGCCTAGAGAAGATCACGCAAATCGGGGCCCTTTCTGCAGTTGGTTTTATTCTAGAATATATCTCAGGAAAAGGGAATGCTGTCTGCATTCTAATGCGGACTACGGAAGGTCCCACCTGGAGCCTGCCATAGTCTGCACTAGCATGCAGAGAACAGGTCCCATATCTGGGATATATTTCAGAATAAGACCAAGTGCAGGAAGGCCATGGGTCTCCACGGCTCTGGACACATTGGCTAGAGCAATGTGTGTCTCCTGCTGGCTCCTGCAACACCTTGATCTACAGCTGCTGCCGTAAAACTTGCCTTCCACTGTGGGACCACGCAGAAGCGGCTTCCATGAGCTTCTGTTGGGGAGAGGCTGGGAATCGAACCCACGAACCTCACTGAATCGCAGAGAGAGCTAAAGGCCCCCTGAGGACAGAGGAACAACTCCGTACAGCGGCAGTTTGATCCTGCCCGGGGCAGAGACGGTGGGAATCAGTGGAGCTGCGCGCCCGTCGTGTGTGCGCCCAGGACCTCTGGAATGAAGCCCATCCCGGTGACAATGGGGCCTGATGAGATGCTTTTCCTCTTCCTAAAGGCGCTTTGATGAAAGAGGCAGCTGGGCTGGGGGAGGCGGAGGACACGGTGAGACACGTTTAAAGAGCGGAGGGTTTTCTCTGCAGGATCCAATCTGGCGCGCGCTTGGCAAACGCCGCGTTCCGGAAGCAGAGCGGCAGCGAGGCAGCTGCCCCCTGAGGCGTGTGCCAGCCCAACATTTCGGGGGAGGGGATGAGGGAGCTCCTGCAGAGGGAAATGCTGAATGGGCAGCTACGGGCCTTCCCCCAGGGGACTGGAATGGGCGGAGAGAAGAATGTCCCCTCCCTTCAGGGCAGGGCATCTTTGGTGGTGTTGCCCCAGGAGCCGCCTGCCCAAGTGGTTGCCACACAGCCGGCAACTGCCATCTGGGGTTCTTCCCTTTGAGGGCTGGAAAGGGCGCTGCCCAGGCAGCTCCAGCCAGAGGGCTAGAAAAAGGCTTGGGCTCCTCCGCAGGGGCCACAGGCGAGGCCAGCTCGACCCTGGGTGCAAGGGAATCTGCTCCGTGGACCCCACCCCACCCCACCCCACCCCTCTCCTGGCTTCCTTTCAGCGCCAAAGTGCCCCAAGGCTCAAGGCCTGAGCAGCAAAACCGAACTGCGGGCTGAATTCAACATAGATCAGGTAGAGGTGCAGATGACAGGAGCACCTTTGGCTGTGGAGAGGCAGACACACTTAGCCCTCGTATGCACAGCTAAGCAAGATGGATTCTGGCTAGTTCTTGGATGGGAGACCATCAGGAAATCCCAGTGTTACAAGTTGCTTCCGGGCGTCAAGAAACACCCTGTCTTCATACCCAAACCATTTATGCAAGTCTGGGATAAAAACGTATGTAGCCTGCTTGACAGAGGGCTGCTGGCTGGCTGGCTGATTGATTACTTAAAGTACTGTACCTAAAGGGGGCAGGTTCCTACTTGGGGATTAGCACTCAGGGTGACCCCAGTCCCGGTCTATCACCAGGAGCCCTGGCCGGAAGTGACTCATCAGTGCCTTTGGAAGGACGCAGCCAGACTCAAGGACCGCTCTGGGAGGATCAGGCAGAGGGGTCCGTCCTCTGTCAGCTCAGCCAGTCTCCCCAGTAGCCGAGCCAGGGCTTCTTCCACAGTCTGTCGGCTTGCTGGGGAACAGAGAGAAACTCCCAGCCGGATCGTTTCACAGCCCGATATTTAGGCCTGACCACGCGGTCTGATCCACAGACCACAAAGCTACAGTAGCTGCTCCAGTTGGTAATGCAGCCAAAGCAGAAACGCAGCCACTTTTTAAAAATGGCTCCACCTTCTCGGTGCCGCATTTTGGTGCCCCTTTGGCCTCGCGGGGTCACGAGAGGCGGCACACAGGCAGGCATCCGATCAGGCTGCCCACGCCTGTTCACACCCAATGCCTGGAAGACTGGGCAGACTAGCTCCGCCCCAGGAGCTCCGCTTTGCTCCACCTGCGGCCATCTCGCTCCAGCCTCCTAACAAGAAGGGGCAGGGAAAGGGTAGAGTAGAGGCGGGGAGCATTCGGCTCCTGCCCCCAAAACTGATCAACAGTTCGCATCTGTGACCGTTTGTCATGAACCAAACAGGCAGCGCACTGGGCCTCCGCTCGCAACCCTAATTTTTGATGGAACGGTTTGTGACCACTTTGCTTTTGTCCTTGGAAAAGGGATATTTGCAAAGGAAAAATTGGAATTTTTCATTTCCAGACAAATTCAGACTCGAAGGCGAGTGATGGTTCAGCACTGGGTAAACAGGAGTTCAATTCAATAGTGAGCCAAATTGCACGAGAGATTTTTGAAGGTTGCACGAAGCACAAAACTCACATTTCACCAGCGTGCAAAAGCAAAACTATTCCACAATCAGGACGTACCTGCCTCTGGGCATGCACAGAGCACTCTCCCAGCTCAGCTAACTGCAGGCATTCTCTGCGTATCCCAGATGGGTAGAAGGAGACTCCCAGGTCAGAGGTAACTTGGACGACCCGGTTTGGTATGGCTTTTCTCGTAGGTTTGTGTGCCTAGGACTTCTCTCTCCCCCTCTGTGGGTTTGGCTCTGAAAGGTGACTCATAAGGATGGAGAGATCATATGTGCAACTTCCCAGCGCCCCTGGAAAGGCACCGTGGCACACCCTTGATTCTGGAGAAAGGTGTGGGTGTCTGGGCACACGCGGGCTGCCAAGGGTGTCTGAGGGAGGCAGCTGAGCTCCTCGCCCTCCTTCTGGGAAGAGAAGGGAAGTCCTGCAGGAGCAGAGGGAGTCAACAGGGTTACCGGACTGCCAAACCGGATGGGAAAACGGGAGGCGGCGGCTGGAGGAAAGGCAAAGGTCGGTTGCCTTCTTCTGCGACTCCTTCCCAGCCCCTCTCCCAACATTCCGGGTTTAGCCACGCCCTTTATAACCTCACACGCCCCTTCCTCAAGTCCAGGAGTGAGCCATTTTCTTCCTCCTTTGTCCTCTCAGAGGCAGCTGCCTTTAAAAACGTTTCTGAAGCTAGGTCCCTTTAGACTCTCTCTCTGCCTCTCTGCCTCTCCCTCCACTGAATATATGGCCCTCCAAAATGAAGAGCTGCATTCCACTCCCAGCTCCTGGAATGGATTCCCTTTCTGCTGTCACAGTTGCTCCAAACTCCCTGCCCGACCACCGCCACTGAAGGCCCCCTGCCAGGCACCAGATCGCCCCCCACCCCAAGACTCAACACAAACATGGCAAGGGGCAAGGCAGACTGCTCACCAACCCCTGGATCTTGGGACTTTCCTAGATCAGATTCCTGGAGCCAGAGCCAAGCCAAGCTTCCCATTTCCTCAGAGTCCAGAAATAGTCCTTCCCTTCTCAAATAACGGTGCCCAAAGTCCACGTAAACTCTGCCCATGCACAAAGGCCAACATCTGTGCAGCTGGTACCCTGACACACAGCCAGCACCAGGGGACCTCCATAAAGCTGCCTTGAGGCCCCAGGTGAGAAGCCCCCAGCCAGCCCCCCTTCCCTTGACTTTTGATTGACCCTGGTGCTCCCATGACCAGCCCCCCCCCCCAAGCAGCAGCATTCAAAGCCTGAGGTTGCATTTTGCAGCTGACTTGTGGGGTGTTATCCCTGCATGGACAATGGGGGGCTACACAACCACAAAATTGCCTTGAGTAGCTTAAGAAAGCCCACCAGGGCTGTGGTCACATCAAAGGTTTAATCCAGCTTCAGTCCACTTTCAGAGCAGGAGAACACATCAGCAAAGGGGCAACCTGCTTTCTTTCAGTGCTAAATAACTCCGAAAATTCCCCTTAGCGAAAGAAATGTCCTGGTCACTCTGCTGATGTGTTCTCTTGCTCTGAAGGCGGACAGGAGTTGTGACCATGGCCAGGGAGTCCCACCTCTGAGTCAGGCCTGAGCTCAGCTGCTCTTCCCATCAGAAAGGCGGAGAAGGCAAAGGCTTCCCAGCCCTGCAAGGCCCAGTTCCTCCAGGGTCTCCTCCAATAACGAGTTGTGGCCACATCTAAGGTTCAATCCAGCTTCGGTCCACCTTCAGAGCGGGACAACACATCAGCAGAGTGACCAGTGATTTTCTTTCCACGTTGTCTGTCCCAAAGGGGAATTTTCTGAGTTATTTAGCACTGAAAGAAAGCAGGTTGCCCCTTTGCTGATGTGTTCTCCTGCTCTGAAAGTGGACTGAAGCTGGATTAAACCTTTGATGTGACCGCAGCCCTTGAAACACCAATCCAGTGTGCAGAAAAGCAAGGAAGGTCGGCGGCGGGAGGGCGGTCTAAGGACAAGGTGATGCGCCAGATGTTTGACCCGCAGCCCACACGAGGAGGAACCCGTTGGGGCTCCTCCAGCGGCCCACCCAGGAGGCCGGCGCAGGGCCGCCAGAGCTGGGGCGAAGGGTGTTCAAGTCCCACAGAGACACGAACCGAGCTGCTCCTTCGCCCAAGCAACCATCGGCCTGCAGTGCCAGCCGAAGCATGGCTCTGAAGACCAGGGGTGTTTTTCCACTGAGCTCCTTTGATCTGGATCTAAGAAGATCCGGATGTAAGGAATGGGTACTGTCTACTAGATCCGGATTAAGGGAAGCACACACTGTGTTTCCATGAGTGGTCCAGCACGCAATGGCACTGAGTGCTAGCCTGCCTGCTGCGGAAACACCAGAGCACCCATCTGCGAATCCGGGTCTACCCACAAGGGGTCTGCCTGTCACCCCAGGAGTTTTGGGGGACAGGGGGTGCAATTTCGGAAGCTGCCTTCGGCGATTAGCGCAGGCTCCACAGAAAAGTCCTCCAGACCCTTTGACAGCGGCATTGCTCTCGCAAGGGGTTTTTCTGCACAGCCTGCGCTAATTTCCCAAGGCAGCTTCGGAGCCGGCTTTGGAGGGGCTCCGAAGTTTTGAGTCGGGGGTACCCCACCCCCATGGATGCATCCTCCCCTGAGCCTCCTCTCGACCCCATTGCCGAATTGTAGTGGAAACAGGCCGCCTGCAATCCGGATTGGAAGGCTGAAGACCCCATTGTGGACCCCTTTAATGGGGTCTACAGGAAATCCGGATTATAGGTCCTGAAGGGTCTTGGCTTAGATGTGTCTCTAATGGGGTCCGTACTGGAAATGGGGTCCTCCGGCTCTCAGCCAAATGGGCCCTTAATGGGTGCTTCCATGGGTACTTCGTGCTAGTGGAAAAAGAGCAGGCGAGCGAGGGCAGCCGGATGCTTTTCACCAAGCACGGAGCGCCCTGCCCTTCCCTTCGCTCCCGCTCGGGCAGGCCGGGGGCAGGCTGGGACCGCGGCGGCGGCGGCGGCGGCGGCGAGGCCGGCCGACGGAGCCAGAAGTTAAGCCTTCCTGCGCTGAAGATGAAAGGCCGGGCGCGGGAGCCGCGGACCGAGGGAGGGGCCCTTCGGGGGGAGGGGGACGGTCCCTCGCCCGCCCAAGGCAGCAGAGTAGAGCGAAGCCATCCTGTTTTACGACCCCGCCTTGCATTCTTGCTGGGTTCGGCCCCCACCCACCCCCGCCCCCCGCTCCAGGCGCGGCTCCTCGTCCCCAAAGGCCGGGCCGAAGGGTCGCCCAGGGAAGACGGATCGATCCGGGAGGCGCCGGACAGACCAAAGAGTTTGGTCGGAGCGCTTCTGCGAGGTCCCGGAGCCGGACGGAGCGGACGAGGCTGCCCCCGCCGCCGAGCAGGAACGGAGGCTGGAAGGCTGCTGGGCGCGCGCGGGGGGGGGGTCAGGGCGGTCCTTGGGACCTGGCTGCATCCCCCGGGGCATGTGCAGAGAGCACCTCTGCAGAAAGAAATTCCAGCGCGTTCCTTCCTATCCGCTCCCTTCTGCTGACCCATTGAGCACCTGGCGTTACGTGCTGGCTTTAAAAGGCCCGGGGGAGGGGCGGGGGCAGTCCAGTGTGGGCCCTTCGGAACACGCGTCCTCCTGAAGCCCCGAGCGCCCCCCTCCCCCGCAGCCAAGACTCTCGGTCTCCGGAGCACGAACGGCGGGACTGAGCTGCGCGCGGGCCGGCGGCGCTCTCGAAAGCCCTTGCGGCGACGCCGGATTCAACGCGCAGGCAGCAGCCCCCCAGGTACAGCGGCTGCCCTGGCACCGAGGGAGGGAGGGGGGGAGGGACAGCCGCCGCGATCCCCAACGCCGCGAGCCGCTCACCTTGCCGAGCGCGCGAGCAGCAGCACAGGAACGTGGGCGCTTCCTCAGCGGCGAAGCGAGGGTCGGCAGCAGGGCGCTCGCGGGCTCCCGGGCGCCCCTATCGCGGTCGCCGCCATCCCGTATCCCAGAGGAAGCGAGGACGCCCGCCGCTCGCCGGCGCGGCTCTCAGTTCCAGCCGGCCACCGCCAGTTCCGCGTGGGCGCCGCTGCCCCCCGGGCCGGGCTCGGCCTCCTCCATGCCGCCCCTCGCCCAAGCTCCAGCGGGCTCCGTCTGGGGAGGGGTCCGGAAGGCCAGCAGCCCCCGCCCTCCTCCGGCCGGGGCTCCGCCTGGCCAGTTCCCCGCGTGCGTCGCGCGCCCTTTCTCTCCAGCGCCCCGGAGCCGAGTGGAGGAGGCGGAGGCGGAGCGGAGCGGAGGCGGGTCGGGGGGAACCGGGGAAACGCAGCCGCCGCCCGCGCGAAGCCCAGCTGGAGGGAGGAGGGAGGGAGGGAGGGGCGGCGAAAGAAGAAGGGAAGAAGGATGGGCGAAGGGGGGCCGAGGCGGCGCGTGGGGCGGCGGGGGCGCACTGGCCGAGCGCGGGGCTCTCGCGGCTGCCTTTCCTGGTCGCGGGCAGCCCCGGCGACGCGCCTCCCGGGAGAGGAAGGGGCCCTTTAACTCTTCGCCCTCCGACTCGCCTTGCGGCCGTCGAGGGGCCAAAGGGGGCTCGGCGCGTGGTCCGGCGGGCGGATTCCCCGAGGGCTCGATCCAGGGAGTCGTGGCGGCGCTCGCCGTCCGGCGGCCGGAACGGAGCGCGGGTCGCTGCCCGCTGCCCATCTCCCGCCTGTGGCTGGGCTCGGAACTGGGGAAAGGCTGCGGTGTTTCTGAGCGTGTGCAGAGCCCACCGCTTTCTCTGCCCTGCCCCTTTTTGCCGACGGATGATCCCCGCGAGGACATTAACAAGGCGAGCTTCGTTCCTCCTGGCCTGGGAATCCGCAGAAAGCGTAAAGTACCGACTCCTAAGCGTTTCCGAGACCCTGAATGCTTTTCGGTGGTCCTGGGGAATAAGGAGTCCTCTGTGTATGCTCAGAGAACCTCTTCGCTTCGTTGTTATTACTCAGAAGCTGGGGGAATCATTGGGGCCGGTGAAACTCCTGCCCCGGTGTGAAGGCTGCTGAACCTCCCCACCTGGGACAGCTGCCTGTAATTCTCTCTAGACCTGTGGGATACCTGCCCAGCAGAAGACATCTAGGCAGCTACTGAAGCGGAGGGCTGTCCTGGGGCTTCCGAACGGGGCTCCCTTTGGGCCATGCCTTTTATGAGCTCTTGGAGGGCATCACCCACCGGCAGCATGTTACTCCTGGTTGACTGTTTTCTCCTGGGCCAACCAAGAGGGGCCTGGAAGACATACCGAGCCCTAAATGACATAGGACCATCTGTGCCTCGTCTGGAGGATCTGTAGTTTCAAGCAAGAGCAGGGCCTTTTCTGCTTGGCACCCAGTCTGTGGAAATGCAGCCTCTGCAAATGCTCTGGAGGTTTTGGCACATGCTTGAACCACGAGTCTTCACCCAGGCATTTACTGGCTCCTGAAATGCTTCTCCTTTGGCTCACTGGTTATCACTTTTATTTTTTATTTTTTTTAAAGTTCAGTTATTGCAATCTGCGCTGGGATTTTTAGTAAAGAGCAGTAAATATTTCTAATAAAACAAGCAAACACACTAAATCCCTGGCACCTGAATTCTTTTCCAAGTTGCAGGAGGGAAGAGAGTTTTGGCAAAATGGAAAAAGTGAAGGCGATTTGGGGCAGGTTTCCGGGCGGCACCGGCCAAGTGGACGCAGGACTTGTGCCGTGGGAGAGCCTTCCAGGGGCGCCCCAAGCCCACCGTGTGAACAGAAGCCGCTCGTGCTGTCTTGGACGGGAGCGCCAGAAAGCCACAACAGCTCTGAGCCGGCTGCATCCCATAACCCCCATTTTCTGCAAGGTAACGGTGGTTACAGCCAAGTTACAGGCCTCTGCAGTAAAGGAAAAGAAATAAATACATTCCAGATGGATGGGGAAAGCCGCGCTCCAGGCCCACCTCCCTTGTTCCTATGTGTGCTCTCTTGCATATTTACACACACACACACACACACACACACACGAGGGGCAGCTAAAAGAAGGCAAATTTCTTAGGACTCGTGTTTTAATTTGGCTTTGTAACGCCCTCATCCACCTCCCTTCAGGGTTATTCTGAAAAGAAAAGTGGTTTCTAAGTCCTTTCTCAGTCAGCTGGGTCCCAAATTATCCCTAGTCCTGGATTTCCACTTCTAGCGTGCTGGGTAGTAAACACAGGACACAGTGCCTCTGAGCACATCCAGAGTGCCTTTCATGCCTTGCAAACAAGTATTCTAGCCCGCAGACCGCTGCAATTCTCGGCAAGCACTTCACGTGCAAGAAGGAACCAGATTCTCAAGGGCTCAGAATGTCTCCAGGGGCCCTTGGCGTCTCGCTCAGAATATTCCCCCGGCAAATAACTGGCCACGTCGCCCTACGATGTTACCTGCAGACCAGGTAGAGACAGACTGTCGGAACAGAGAGAAGGAAATGACCAGGAGATGGCTAAAGGAAAGAGCTCTCTGGAGGGTTTCGAGAAGAGGCTGGCTGCTGTTCTCAGACTGGGAAGGGCTGGACTAGGGGATCCTTTGGGGACCTTCCAGCCGCATGACTCTTTGACTCTGTGCCCTTTCCTTTGGAGCAGCTTCAACAGAGCGGTTGTGACCCAGAGCGCACCAGAGAGGCAGCGCATGGATTCCTGCTCCTGTTCTGATGGGCCACAAATCATTCTGTGATGCCACCTGGACAAGCACTTCAGCGTCAGGCAAATCTGTGTGCCGGCAGTTCAGGTCTGGGGGCCACACCAGGGGTCAAACCTGCAACCTTCTGCTTGCACAGCAGGAGTTACAGCCCCTGCCACAGACCACCAGAGGGGCTGGCCGACTCGCTTAGAGCGCAGCGGACAGACAGAGCCGGCGAGCCTGGGAAAGTCCCTTTTCTGGACTACTACTCCCATGATGCTCTGCTGCAGTGACAAGGAGGATCATGGGAGCTGTAGGGATCAAAAGGCAGGACGGAAGGCTTCCAAGTTCCCAAATGAAGCTCCCAAGCGTGGGTGGCTGGACCTGCGAGGAAGCCATAGTCTCTCTCCAGACGCTGCCACAGGCTCTGGGGCTCCTTGGGCCCCTTGGGTGGAGAGGAAGCCCCCCCCATTCCTTGCACCCCCCCATGCCAGCAAACCCCTGTGGCCCCAGCCCATGGCATCAAAGAGCCACACTGTGTGCCCGCGTCTTCGTCTGCAGGCGCCTCTGTGGCAGGCCGCGACCGCCCCTTTCTCCATCGCCTGGCAACCTCGTCTGGGCTTCCCGGCTGTCACCGCCTCGCCCGGAGCAGCACAAAGGGCCAATTCATGGCCAGGCACCTTTTCCACCAGCGAGGAAGAGGAGGCACTGCCCTGCCCAAGCCCCTGGCCCCTCCAGAAGCTGGACAGCTGCCCGCTTGAGGAGGGTGGCCTAGCGGTTAGAGGAAGGAGTGTCACTGGGCATCTGGCTGGGGAGATGGCTCTGGTTTCTGTGAGGGGAAGGGCGCTGCCCGTATAGGGTGGGGGGCTCAGAACTCTTCTCCATACTGGATGCTCAGGCAGAGAAGAGGTTAGAAAGCAGAGGAGTCTCACCTTTTCCTTGCCCTGCTTGGTGCTTGAACGTTAAAGAAGTCACTCCATGTTCTGCTGAGCACACAGCTTGTGCTTGAATGGCCTGGCCCAGAGAGACTTCTTGCACGAAGGGGTTACAAAGCACAGGCAAGAGGAACAAGAGCGAAGACAGTTTGGTGCGAAGAAGAGTTGAAAGGGACGCAGCTGGGCTCCAGTCGCGACGGCGGCTTGAAATAACTCTCCCTGCCTGGGCACCGTGCGCCCTGCGCCCCTCCCGGCGTGGGAAAGAGCCACGTCAGGTGTCGTCGTCGTCGTCTGCTGCTGCCGCTGCTGCTGTAGTTCCCTCCTGCGCTCAACTGACCACTCACGGCCCTCACAGCGGCCGCAGGGCAAGTTTGCTTCCCAGAAAAGTTTCCCGCAAAGAAAGTCATTGCAAATGTTTCTGTAATTCAGAAAGAACTCTGCTAAGACGTGTCTTTGGAGCCATCGGCGTCCACGCCGAGCAAGTTTGGGCTGTATTTGAAAATGTGGTCAAATAGTTCGTGTCTGTTCACATTATGGGGAACAGACAGGGACTACGGTAGGTATCCAGAACCACCAAGCCAGTCTGTGGTCGCTGCTCTTTCAATGGAAGAAATGGCATTTTTTTGTTTCTGAACAAGACTGAAATTGAACGCAATCCCCCTTGTCCGATTAAACGGCTCGCTGCCAAGCCAGACAAACTGGTGGTCGAACCCGACGCGTGTGATTTCTGCTCGTTTCCCCACCGCTTCCCTGTGACTTTCAGGGGCGTAGCCGGCTGCCCATCACGGAGGGTTTGGGCCCAGGATCGTGGGCAAGGTTTGCTGCACAGGGCTGCTGCTGCTTCCCTGCACCGGAAGCAAGACCAGAGAAAATCCGCTCTGCTGCTGCTGGACCAGGCGGCCGCAGAAACAGCCCCAGAGTTCTTCCTCCCGACTGACTCGCTCTCCTGCTCCACTGTGAAGTCACTGCTCAGGAATGCGCTGGGCCAGTTTCCTTCTTCTTCCTCTTCAGTAATTATTCTCTTTAAAGAAAACACGTGTTGCCTAAATCCTCAGGAGTCCAAGGGGAGCGGAGGGGAGCAGAGAGAGGGAGAGGGAAAGAGAGGGCAGACGATGCAGAAGAGGCTCAGCCTGCCCCCAGCCACACTCGGGCGTCTCGGCAAAGGGAAGAGATCTGTGTCTGGCAAGGGGAACAGAGGGGCAGGACCATCACGGACCCAACGAGCGGCCCTGCATGGTGGAGGGAGGCCCAGGTCTGTCACAGACAGAGGCCCTGGACGGAAGGGCCTGGGCCTCACAGAGGAAGAGCCAGAGAAGTGGCTGGATCCACTTGCCTAGTTCAGCATTTGCCAGACCTGCCCAGAAGCTGAGAGGCACCCTCCTTCTGTTCCACAGCAACCCACAATCAAAGGTGGACTGCTCTGGAGCATGGAGGTTCCTCATGGACACCCAAACCAAGAGTCACATCAAAGGTGCACTTATTCAGGCCTTAGGCCATTTGAGGGGAGTCCAGAGCAGGCGAGGGTTTTGCCTCGTCTCTGCTTGAGATGCCCAGAAGCAATTGGTTTATCACTGTGTGAGACGGGAGGCTGGACTGGATGGGCTGTGGCCTGACCCAGCAGGGCTCCTCTTAGGTTCTTATCTAGGATGGTTGGGGAGATGGGCAGGATGTCTCTAAAGGTCACCTGCAGGGAAGTGAAAGCAGGGGAAGGTGTTTTGGGGTCAAGATCTGCAGGACGTTTCAAGGACGGCTACATTTTTTTCATGGACTCTCCAAGGGGACCAAATTTGCAGTCCCTAAAGAAGAATTTGGAAATTGTCAACAGGTCCTGAAACAAAGTTTGTCAGACACTCATTAGGTCTGTTCGCTGCCTCAAATGTTGCCCCATTTCAGTGGTTTCCACAGCCGCCTCCTCGGGCCTCAGTCCTGCTTGCCATGGCTTTCCCCATCCCGCCTCCGTGAAGGGATTCCTTGCCCCTCATTTTCTCTCGGAAACCTTTCGGAGCTTCGGTTCCCCTCACGTGAGTGGGGCCAACGTCCCGCAGCAGGCGGCCGCTGACCCAACCCTGGGCTCCTTCTGGAAAGCGACCGGCTGCTTCAGAACGGCCGAGATCCTCGTGGGAAGGCTTCAGTCCCGGTGACCTCCCGGCCTGTCGGGGGAAATGGAGGAACAGTAGCGGCGGAGGTGCCGGCGGCGGCTTGTTCACGTCTCTTCCGGCCTCTCCTTGGGTTGAGTCTCTTTCCAAGTCAGCCAGCCATCGAGAGCCAGAAATTGGCCCCGTTCATTTTCAGTAGGACGGGGGAGGGGAGACGCAGTGCAAACATGACATTTTTTCACGTGCCTCTAATGTCTCACAAGAGGGCCAAGGCTTCTCCTCCTCCTCTTCCATTTCCTCACTTGCGGGGGGGGGGGGCGGTGTCCAAACAGTTGGGTGCCCGGCTCTTTCCTCTGGCTCACCCCACCTTTGCTGCCCCCCCTCCTGCCCAAAGCTAGACAGGATTCCACGGGCGCCCACTCTAAAGCGACATTCCAGCCACCGCTCCCCCACCGCTCTCCATCTGGGGGCAAATTAAAGCGTGTTTTGCCTTTTTAAGGCCGAGCTCGGAGAGGTCGGCTCGCTCACCGCCTGCCCCAGTGTCGTGGGAACCGGCGTCTCCGCGGCTGCCTCACGAACCGCCCCGCGCCTCCCGTGCAGGGTTCACACCAGTGCAGTTCAGAACTCTGTGACCGAGGACTCCGCAGGGATCGTGGGGGTCATTTGGCCTAGCCCCGCAAATGGGACCCACCGAAGGCGCTCGCCTTTATTCTTCTGGACCCCGAGGGCTGACTCCGATACAGCGTAAAGTCAAAAAGCCCCTGGGTTGTTTTGTATTCTTTTACCTGGCTGGCAGGTCCTTCTAAGAGCGCCTCCCTCGCGCCCAGCCCTGGCCAGCGGTGCACCAGAGGCCATGGGAGGGATCTGTTGTGCAACGCCACATTCTTTTCAGAAGAAGGAAGCGTTGCAGCGTCGCTCCAGAAAGCCACGGATGAAAGGCTGGCTGTGGCGGACCCCGTGTGGCCCGGAGGAGTTTTCCGGGTGTCTCTCCATTTTGCTCCCATTTCGACGTAGGAATCCATCACCTGCTTGTTCCAACGGCTTCCCCCAAACTAGGTCAAGCTGCTGGCTTGAGAAAAGATGGAAAAGGGGCAGAGCTGAGTGGCTTCCTGGAAGGCTGCTCACCATTTCCAAGTTTGGTATGGAAAAAAAAAACCCTCTACAAGCAGAGGAACTAAAAGAGCTTAAAGAAACATATAAATAAAGGAATTATTTTGGTCCCTGCCTTGGCTGGGAGGCACGGACACAGCATGTGGGCTGAATAATCCAGACGCATGGGAACGGAGTGGAAGGGGAACTGGCCGTGAGGATCCCAGCTCCAAAAATGGGCTTGCCGTCATCTGGAAGGCACCTCAGAGGTCGTGTAGCTGAGCCCCTGCAGTGGCCCAGGGGGAGCTGAGAGCGTCAGGCTAGTGCTGATGGACCGGGCAAAAGCGGATCCGCCCTGAGCAGCGGCAGAGTTTTAAAAGAAGAAGAGACGGCTTTTCTACCCCACTATTCTCATCCATTTAAGGGGACTCAAAGTGGCTGACAAACTTTCTGTTCTTCTTCCCACAACAGGAAAGG
Source organism: Aspidoscelis marmoratus (assembly GCA_014337955.1). Lineage (NCBI taxonomy): Eukaryota > Metazoa > Chordata > Lepidosauria > Squamata > Teiidae > Aspidoscelis > Aspidoscelis marmoratus. The sequence goes on from MTQE01003491.1 coordinate 339,897, forward strand.
TGGGGCTATGAGAGCTCAGATGAGAGCTGTGACCAGCTCAAGGTCACCCAGCTGGCTTCGTGAGGGAGGGTGTAATCAAGCCCAGTTTTCCCAGATAAGAGTCCAGCTCCTCAACCACTAGACCAGACTGGCTCGCAGCTTCACAGCTGGACATGGGTGCCCCCGGGAGAGAAGCAGCCCACCGTCCCCGGTCACCCCTGGCGTTCAGAAGGCAAAACCTTTGCCTGCTCCGAAGTCCCTCCGACCAGGAAGTGGTAGCCAGGCATCCATCACAGTAGCCACTAAGAACCTCACAACCCCCTGCTCCAAGCCCTCGTCCCATGAGGGGCTGGCCCATAAAGGCAGCCTGCGTCGAAGGCTGCACCGGACGGACGTCGCTTTCTGTTATCTGACCAGTGTAGCCTAGAATGGAGGAGTTTCTCAGTGGTTTGATCTTCCCTCCCCAACTAGCCCCCCCCCCGACTCCCTACAGTATTCCGTGTTCCAGTATTTAATGTTCCTGCCATCAACCGCGCATTGTTGGACGCCATTTCAAAATGAATCGATTAAACAAGGTGGGTGCCACATCCATCAGCTCCACATTCGCAAAACGCACTTCTGAATTGCGGTGGCCGGCTGAGCTGGGCACAGCCAGCCCCGCGAACCAGGAAAAGCCCCGGCTGGGAACCGCCGCTTCCCTCTAGCCCCGGGGGGGGGGGGGGCTTTTGTGAGTTGTGAGGTCTGTTAGTCTTCTTTCCCTGGGCTCACAAAAGGGAAATAGTCTTCTTTTATTTTTCTTGAAATGAGAGAGCTTTTTTGGCCTAAGAGCAAATAAACAAACCCCTGGGGATAAACAGTGACAAAGTTTCAGGAATCCTGTCTTGCGTCCTTTGGCAAGGTTTGTTGGTGTTTGCTGCTGCCGGGCCATAGATGCAGCTGCCGATCTGGAGGTCTGCTCCGACCTCTAGTGGGCAATGAGAAATTCTTCTTAGAAGAAAGAACCCAAGGGGAGCCCTGCTGGGGGAGGCCACAGCCCATCTAGCGCAGCGTCCCGTCTCCCACGGTGCCCCCCCCCCGATCGCCCGTGGACATCTCAAGCAGAAGACAAAGGGAGAATTCTCTCCTGTTCTGGACTCCCTGCAAACGGCCTTGAGAGGGATCCTGCCTCTCTCTCCAACCCAGAAAAGATCTCTGGGCATCCATTCCACGTGAGAACTTGAAAAGATCCCCAGTTAAAGCAGGAGGTAGAAGCGGGAGGAAAGTTTGCTTTTGCTGTCTTGCTTTGGCTGATTCTGCAGTGGAGAAAAGTGACCCCAAAATACATAACAATGTATATTAGAAAACAAATAACGAACAAACAGACAATCATTTAAATACAAACCGTCCTGAATTATCCAGACTTGTTTTAAAAAAGGAAAAGACTGTGAAGAGCTCTCAAAAATGGGTGGATGTTTAGCACAAATGTAAAGCAATACAATATTGTTGCTGTCAAATCCTCTGATCTCTTTTTCTGTGCTGGAGCACAATTAGGAGGGGACTGAGAAGGAAACCATTAATGTCTGTAAGTTTGTCCTGTGACAGTGTTACTATTTTAATCACTTTTAAAATTTTAATTACAGTTTTGAAATGTTCTACAGTTTCACATAGAGCAGGAAAGAGAGGGAAGGAGGAAAATGCATTTCCGTTTAGAAATACTGCATCTTTTTGGCACACAAACTCACATTCTGGTGTGATTTTAACTTCAGCTAAATCTGATTTAATGCACAGTAAATCCTGTGACTCATAAATCCAATGCGTGTCTGTACTTTTGCCTATCTGTAAAGCATTAGAAGTGGTATGTGCTTCTACCCGAGTATTCAAGACAAAGGAATCTTGACCTGGTTTGCTCTCTGTAAAAACAGTCACGCGCCGTCTTCCTGTGCTTTTTAAGCAGTTAATGAAGAAGACCAATTAGCAATACTGAAAACAATGAAGAAGGGGTTTGGTTCATTTCAAAACATTTTGGGGTCCCAAGTTTCTCTTTCCAGGATTAAAAAAACCCCACCAGGCAAATTCTGGAGGCATCCTTGTGAAGTTGTCTGTGGGTGTTTTTCCACTGTCCCTAGAAGTACCCATTAAGTACAGGGTGGAAAAACACCCTGTATTCCCTATCTTTAGCAGAGAGTGGTTCCCCATCAGGAAAAGTAATGAAGAAACCCAGGATGGCTCTGTCCGAACAGACCTTACAAGCTGTGCCAGGACTGGGATGGGGCGATTTCTCAACACCTCCACCTTTCATAACAGGGCTGGCATATGCGGCTCAGAAGAGGCTTTGAAGTGCCTCTGTGGCTCTCTCGCAAGCAAACGTGTCTGTATCCACACTTGACTACCCTAATGTCCCGAACACGCCACTTCGCGTCCTGGTCAAATAGCCCCAGTGAGAGTCCCCTTCTGCTAAGAGGCGTCACAAGATCTCCAGCAAGAGCCGATTCAAGAGCCAAAGCCCAAAGTGGCCTTCCAGGTAGGTGTCTTATCTCTGGTTATGTGGTAGGGAGACAGGACCAGCAGCCCAGGACAGAAGAGCTTATCCGTCCCTCCCCAACACTCTAATTTGATTTTTCCAATTTAATTTTTGTTGTTTTAACACAACTTAAACTTCATCTTGGTGTGTGTACATTAATATTACATCTTCCTGTTGTTTATTATTGAGGACTTCCTCCGTTCCTCAGAATCTCCTCTTAGCATCTCTTCTTGTTTCGCTCCCATCGGATATTTCTATTCCTTTCAGCTGACCGCCTGATCGTCAGCCTCACCTGACAGTTATTGTGCCAGTTTTGTGTAGATAATCGATAAAGGGTCTCCAATCTTTTACATATTCAACAATTTGTTATAAAGCTTGTGAATTTGTCCATCAGTTTAATTAACCGTTCCTCCACCAGGGAATTTCAGTGTCCTTCCATTTCTGAGCATATAAAATTCTTACTGCTGTTATCAAATAGAAAATCAAATTTTAAATTCCCTTAAAAAAAAAATCTGTTTAATTATTGTAGTCTGTCCCAAGACCTTGTAGTGCAGGGCAGAATATTAATATGAATAAATAAAATAAAACTATGCAAAAGTTGATCTAAGGTGGCCGGATGGGAGAGAAGAGGGGGCTTTCTGCTCCTTTAGCAGCGGCAGCCAAGAAAGAATTTCAGAGCTCCAGCACCTTACTAATCGCACAGGTGAGCAAAACTCTGGCTGGAGGGGCTTCCGTGTGTAGCTAAAAGATCCTTTGGGGAGATCTGGAGAATCCATGGTGATGATTTACCTGCAGATCCTGTGCTTTGCCCTGTAGTCATGGGTTCCCTGGATTCTCCAAGCTCATGATCAGCAAAAAGATCACACCATCCAGCAGGGCAACCTGTGAATATCAGGCTCCAACAGCAGTGCCATTGAGGCTTCGCAGGCTTCAGGCACGTCAGGAGTCCTGCCACACCAGCTTGACTGCCTGCCTTGCACACAAAGGCCACCTGCCCCCAAGGCAACCCACGCGTGACCTCACCTGTTGGAGCTTCTCCTGAATTCACGCACCGCTGCAATTTCTTTTTTAAGACCAGAAAATTCAAGTGCAGTGGGAGAAGAATGAAGTTCTTTTAACAAAGAAAATGAGGGTGGGAAGGAAAGAGAGACAAAAAAGGGAGCAAGAACCAAAGATAAACCTAGCCGGAAAAGCAGGGAGAAGCCCAGGCGGATGCTGGAGGCGCCTACAACTCCTGGCAACGACCTCACTCACAGACTCTTCAGATGGCGCCCGGCCAGGTAATCGACACACTGGCGTGATGGCATCCTCTGACAGGTGCAGCATCCCTTAAAGGGCCCGCAGCGCGCTCGAGAGGCCTGGCAGGAGGAGAGCGTGTTGAGAAGCGCGCGCTCAGTGGTCACGGCCAAGCGCAGAAGATGGAAGGAAAAGGTGACGAAAGAAGGAGCAGAACAGGACCGGCCTTTCATAACCCCAACCAAGTTTGGCCAATCCTTTTGCATGAAACGCAACAAAAGAATTATAAATAGAGCTTAGGCAAAGATTCGTGCTTAAATAAAACTAATTACAGGACCTTTTCCAAACTTGGCTGCGTTTACACTTAATTTTTAATCCACCTTCAGTCCACTTTCAGTGTGAGAGAATACATCAGCAAAGTGACCAGCTGTTTCATTTCAGGGTTAAATAACTCAGAAAATCCACCTTTGGCAGAAATAATGTAGAAAGAAAATGACTGTTCACGTTGCTGATGTGTTCTTCTGTTCTAAAAGTGGAGTGAAGCTGGATTAAAAGCTAGGTGTGAACCCAGCCAAGAGTTTCTTTTTTAATCCCAATGGGGCCAAATAATTAGAACTGAGAATCTACTCCCTGCCTCTTCTTGGTCAAATTGTTCATATTTCCAAACGGTGATTTTATTCTTGAAGCTGACAATTGTATAGCCCCCTTTCCTGCTTTTCTTTCCCCTTTTTCCTTCCAGATTTTAGGAGAAAAGGAAAAGAAAGAAAATGCTAGAAAAGAAGAAGGAATCCGTAGCGTTCAAGTGGAACTCAGTGGTTTCTTAAGTGCATTTGATGGGGACCTTTGGGCTTCCTAATGGACCATTAAGTTTGCTCTTGCACCTCCACATTGAAGGGAAGGTTGGCAAACAAACCCTGCAGAAGGAGTCCTTGACCCACGATGTTGCTTTCTCCCTGAAAACAGTTAATAAAATTCTGATTCAACAATTTAATTTAAAAAATTAGGAGGGAGCGAGATTCAGGGAGGGGGAAGTCTCCCAAGATTTTTAGCTGTGTTTCTATCCTGGGCCATTTTGTGCCGCCCCATTCCGCCTTCCAGAACCACCCTGCGAGGTAGGCCAGGTGAAAAGACCGCCAGTGGCCCAAAGTTGCCCAAGGGGAGCCTTGAACTCCATGAACTTCAGGGTGAACCTCGGGTGACGTTTCTGCTGATCTTCCACACAGGAGGCCAAGGAAATGCCTTTGCGGTGGCTCATATTGAGCGCAAGGGAAGCACCTCATGCAAAGTTCCAGAGGAATCAGCTGGCCCTGTTCGAGGGCTCTGACTCTGTGCAAGCCCCCAGGCACTGGCCACTCCATCCTGGACCTTTGGTTACCTGCTATGGAGCAAGATGTTTTCTACTCACATTGAGCAAACATGTCAACAGACTGCAGACCAGAAGGCTTAGCAACAGCAGAACTTGATTCACCGGCTAAGAGGAGGGAAACGATGCATTATTCATCTTGGCTTTGCTAAGGTCTCTTCTCCAAGCGTGCTGGGCTGGTTTGGGGGTGTTGGGTCCCGCTGAATCAGCTGACTCCTGTTTGACTGTATGGTGGCCTCCATGCAGGTTTCTTGGCAGAGATACAGAAGTGGTTTGCCATTGCCACTTGTGGGGAGAGGCTCAGAATTGAACCAGGTGGTTTGCTGGACCAGGGCCCCCAAATGCCCCCAGATTGTCTGGTTCACACGCTGTCCTGGCTTAGTCTGAAGGCCTGTTTAATTGCCCCACGACCAGGGCGATTAAGATGCCTTGGAGAGAGAGATGAATGGGTCGTCACAAGGTAGGAAGTGACTCACAGGAAGAAAGATATGTTCTAATAAGTGCCGTCCTTTTCCAGAGGGAGAAGAGAGGATTTGTTCCAGAGTGCTCCAGCCACTAGGCAACACGCTCTTTCAAAGGTGGTTGTTTCTGCTGGCCTGTATATGGGTGCCAAAGGTTCACCAGGGAAAAATCTGGGAGTTCAGGGGTAAGTACCAATTCTGTGCAATCTGGTGGGGAGGCAGCTCCAAGGACAGGATTAGCAGCAGTCGCCCTTTCAGCTGCCGTGCAGAAGTAGCATGTGGAACTCTCTGCCACAGGATGTGCTTTAAGAATGCTTTATGAATGTTTTAGACCAGTTCTGAGAGGAGGAGAAGCCAGCCGGGTGCAAGGCAAGTAGTGGGTTCTCCTTTGCTGGATGGAGGTCTTCAAGCAGAGGCTGGACCTACATCTGTCTGAGATGGTTTAGGGAATCCTGCATTGAGTAGGGGGTCCCTTCCAACTCTATGATTCTATGGCCAAGTTCTCACTTGGTAATTTAATCCAGTTTTAAACTTTTTTAAAAAATCAGCAGCAAGGTGGGATTTTTTGCATTCCCACTGTTTTATAATGTGGACTCACTCTCCTTTCTTCAGTGCCCAGCAGGAGAGAAACCTCCTCCCCTCAGCAGAACCCCCTTCCCCATGCAGTCAGCAATTGGACACCGTCATACCCTGACTTCATTGGGGTGGGCAATTCAAACCCCACCCTCTATATAAACCTGCCCCTGCATCAGACCATGGAGTCCTTCTGCAGCAGCTTTTGCTCATCACTTGCCGCCGCCCCCATCTTGTACCCACCTTAGCACAACTTCTTTCTCCTGTTAACAAGGCAGCAGAAGATTAAATATCACTTTCCCTTTTTTCTTAATTGAGCTTTGCAGTGGATCGTTATAGAAGGCAGGCAGGGCAGAGCAGGCGAAAGGTGAGGATCGCAGGAGCAATCAGGAAGGAAGGAAGGAAGGAAGGTAGGGGCAGATCAGCGCAAAATTGCAGGGAGGGAGGCAAAAAGCAAGGATCGTAGAGGTGGGTCAGAGGAAACTGAGAATGACCCTAAAGCAGGGTACCTCCCTCCAAAAAACTGCTTGCATTCTCATTTTACTAAATAAAACGGAATATTTCTAAATCCAGCAGCAAGACCTCTTTTGATCCAAATACAGATAATCCGCGTTTTGGGACCCTCAGTCCTCAGAAACTGTGGATTCCTTTAAAAACCTTGGGAATGGTCAGCACTCAAAATGATCACAAAGCTCATTATATTCTGAGTGGGAACAGGGCCTATGATTCTAAGCCCTAATTTTTGGTGGCCTTATACTGTAGCTGCTGAGAAGCAGCAACTCTGCTTTCCTACCATGGAATCTTGGTGGTGACAGCTGTCCCATCCATCCGTCCGTCTGTCCACCCACAGGCCTCGCTATACCTATGGGTAAAATTGTCTGAAGAATAATGCTATAATGAGGCCAAGAGTCAGATAGACCTCTGCTGCAGCTAGAGGCTCTACATGCCTGCATGGGGAGGGGATGCTGTCCCATCAGCCAGAGGCAGGGCAAAGAGACGCATTATCACCAGATGTCTAAATGCATACAGTGAGGGTGCCTGGTACACCTAGCCCATAGTCTGGGGGCCATTGGTGAACCACTTTGTGAGACGTGATGCTGTAGCCCTAGCGGCGGGGGGGGGGGAATGCTGCTGCCTTGGGATGCCTTGGGGTCTCCAAACCCCTTCTGGCTAGTGCTTCTTGTGGTTTCCTTTCTTTTCTGCCAAGCAGATGTTGAGAATCCTGAGGTTCAAACCAGCAGCAACAGCAGCAGCCCAGGAGGGAGGCACAAGGTGGAAGCCCCTCGTGTTAATTAGTCTTTGCTGATTAAAACTAGAATGTGCAAGGCAGCTTCGCTGTTTTGTTGTGAGCCCCAAGGCCAGGGAAATGTGGCACGGTTAACGTCACAGTGCCCCATCCTGTTTGCAGGCCACGGAGCGTGGGAGGCGTCCCACGGCCCCTGAGTCTCCTCTACCGGTGGTACATCTACGCCATCCACGGCTGTTTCTCAGAGGTGATGTTTACGGCCACATGGACCTTCGTAGAGAAGCATGACTGGAAGCTCCAGGGGGTGACCAGCATCTGGGCCCTGTTCATCTACGGGACAGCCGGCTTGGTCCTGGAGAGGCTCCATCTCCTGCTGAAGGACCGCCTTCCTCTGTTTGCCCGCGGCATCACCTACACCTTCTTCATCTACCTCTGGGAGTTCTCCACGGGCTACGCCCTGCGGTGCTTTGGCGCCTGCCCTTGGGACTACAGCAAGTTGCCCTTCAACGTCATGGGCCTCATCACCTTTGCTTACTTCCCCTTCTGGTTCATCGGCTCTCTCTTGCTGGAGCAGCTCATCAACAAGGTGCTCCAACTCAGGCTGGAGGTGGTGTGGAAGACCTTGGGCCATCCTGGCTCCCAGCCTGAACTTAAAGATCACTGATTTCTGGAGGAGAAAGAGGCTGCGATGCCAGGCAGACTCCATCCGCTGCCTCCCCTTGACCGTTCCTGGTGCCCTCTGTTCCCTCACTCCGTGGGGTCGTTCCAGAGCGTCCCTCAACCTCCGCAAAGGATGCTGTGAGATTCACTCACTCTCACACACACTGTGACCACAGTGGAGGGATTTCAGCTCTAGTCTGAGAATGGCTCAGATCCCGAGTCAGCATGAATCCCATGGAGGGCACCTAGCCCCCCTTTTGCCATCTAGCCTGCCCGGCAAGGTTGGTGGAGGACACCATATGGGGAGGCACCAGGGCACCAGCTGTGTGCAGGAGGTTGGGCTGTTGGGCTTTCTCCAGCCTGGATGGGGGGGGGGTCTGACTCTGTGCCAGACCCTCGCTCCTCCCACAGCTATCTCCCTGAGAGGACACCATACCGTTCCCAAGGTGCAATGGTGGGAAGTTGCTGCTCTGTAGGTACTCTTTGACACTGACGGCCTCGTTAACGGCTGACAGGTTTCATTATATGTGCCCCCCCCGTCCCCCACTCGGATTTCACTCAGAAAGGGAAAGGGACCACTGGGGGGGGGGGGTCTCTGCTGCTTAGGAAGACAATTCCCGGCAATACATCATCTCATTAGATGTCCTTGAAGAAAAAAAAAGGGGGGGATTGCCAGACTCATAAAGAAAGGAGCGGATGGTGATATATTTCTTTTCAAACCAGGAAGCCTTGCTGGACTGCCTTTCTTGCCTTGGCAGCCTGAATTGCTAATGGACAAATAACAGGTAGCGATTGCTTAGCAGAGGAGAATGCATCCTTTGCGCAAGTTTAGGCCCTTAGGCGTGTGGATGTTGACACAGACATCCGATGCTGCCAACGTCTGACTTTGGAGGTCCAGATGGGGCTAGGTGGCTTGAAGGAGTTCCTGTTGAGTCATGAAGCTTAATTTATTTGCTCCCTGGAAACAGGTACGTGGCGTCCCCTGACTGAAATTCCCAGGCTCTGTAAAGAGCTGAGAAGGTGAAGATCAACGGGAGTGACAGGCGGGAGGCCTCTGGCTGCACAGACTGGTCAGAGGTTTGTGTGGGAAGCCGGTGCCATTGGCACCTGCCCTTCTCCCAAGGGAGGGGCTTTGCCACCACCAGGTGTGGACGTGGCTTCAGGCTTTGCACTCAAGGGCTGTGTTTCTGTCCACTTTCTCATCGACTGCATTTCTGAGAAAAACAAAAACAAACCAAGTAACGTGCGAACCAGGGATCCCTAAACATCGCTGGTTTGTTTGTGACCCACAACAGACAGTGGCCTGCCCCTGCTTTGGAAAACAATGGGGTGCGTGGCCCATGGCTGTTGTTGTCCAGCCACCCCCGCCACCCCAAATTTCTCCATCGCATTAAGTGGGTCGTGACTCACAGTCTGGAAAACCTTGGCGTAAAAGCGAACGAGAAGCAATGTGAGTGCAAGCACGCAAGCTCACGTGCAGACGCACCGCCCAGTCCGCCTTGATTCCAGGCTGGATCAGTTCTTGATGGAATGGAGGTAGGCAAACAGGTGGGGCGCCTTCCCCAGAGTCACCTTGCCGTGGCGCCCCCTGGTGGCAGTCAGCGGGACTGGCTCAAGGCTGGCCATGGCCACATCCTGCAGCCCAGCCTGTATGTTGATGGCCCCAGGCTTTGGTCAGGATGCAGGCATTTTGATTGGGAGGGAGGGTTACCTTAACTGAAAGAGGACTTGGCGGCTGCTGCTGCTGCTGCTGCTGCTCTACAGCACTTGAAACAATCAGTGTGGACAGGAGCCCAGGACTATTAGAGCTGCCTGGGTCAGCCTCTCTCTTGGCCTGGCTGCCGCTCTTGGCGCTCTTTATGATGCTCTGTGCATGTGTTTGGACCCAAGGCCTTTTTGCGCTTGGCTTGGTAGAGCACGACTAGGGAACCTTTGGAGAAGGGCACCTGCCCTTGGGGGAGGCTGCTACAGCCCCCAGGCGCCCCTTGCCTGCCCAGAAGCCCCTAATCGTGCACTTGCCCTACATCCCCCCCCCCGATCACTTGTCTGCTGCATCCAGATGGCGAGCATCTGCCCACCTGCTGGACGAGGAGATCAACGGGGCTGCTGCAGAAGCACCCTGGCTGACCTCCTGGCACATCTGTGACCGTGCAGAGTGCCAGTGTCGTCAGGGCGGCCGTGCTGATGCATGCACAGTTGTGCAGGGCGCCACTACCAAAATGGCCCTGTAACTGACTCAAGGTAAGTCTTCGATTGCCTGGGGGCGGGGGGATGGCTAACATTGACTAGTGCTCCAAATGCGAGCGCCGATCAGTGCTGGGTCATCGCGCTCCTTTCTGGCCTGCTAGAAAGTGCGAAATTGCCCCCATCTGCCTTGCAGGGAGCACTCAGCCGCCTCCTCCTCCTCCTGTCTTGGTGGGTTCCTGAGCAAGCTTGGCTGTGGCAAATGATGACAAAGTGTCCAAAGAGGCCAGTGAACCCATTTTCAGCCTTTGAAAAAATCCCATTATCACTAACAACAGCAACCAATAATAATAAAAGTTTATTGATTGGCCAATATGGCCACATCAAAAGGTTTTCTCTTTATGCAAAGGTGTTTTATATTCTATGGGAAGAACATTGTCCTTAAAAGCCAAAACCCAGCAGCATCTCAGCCACGGCTTCTAGGGCTGTCGTCGTCTTTCCTCCGTCGGCCCAGCAGGTGGCGCTCCAGCCGCAACGGAGAATCTGGGTGGAGAAACGGACTGGTGTGTGTGGGAAGAACCGGAAGCGAAATGGACCTGGGGACAATTAGGGCTCGTTTTAATTTAACTGGATTGATCTTCCCTTAAAGAGGCAGAGAACTGGGAAACAGATAATACTAAAAACTAAATACCAAACAGTTGAAACAATAAAGCTACAATTCAGTGCAATGAAAATGATAAAAATGGTGATTGAAACCTCAGAGTCCAGGAGAATAGAGGCTCCTTTGCACTTCGGCCCATAGTTCACAACAGGGGTGCACCCCTGCCTTTCCTCTCGTGAACTAGCTGTGGTGGACAATGCCGTGCAACACGAGCTCACCAACCCTTACCCCACGTGACGGAAACTTACCTGCAAGTGTCCGGCCAGTGACAAGCTGCACCTCTGTTGGCTGGGAAGGTCATCGGAGTTGCCACGCAAGGCGCTGGCAGCTCACGAGACCCCGTGCCACAAGTGCGCAGAGCGTGAGCGTCACCATGGCGAGGTGCTGATGTACATGCAGTCGCACAGGGGGTCACACTCAAGATGGAGGCGTCCTGCAGAGGGGCGGCCCAGCGATGGAACGCAGGTGAAAGGTGGGTCGTGCGGGGACAGGAGCTGTCAATGAGCAAAGAGGTGTGTCTTCACCGCCTTCCTGAATATAGACAGAGAAGGGGCATGACGCACCTCGAGGGGGACACTGTTCCATAACCTGGGTGCCACTACTGCAAAGGCTCTTTCCTAGGTGCCCACCCATTTCACTACAGAGGGTGGTGGGACAACCAGGACGGTAACGCTTCCAGATCTTAAGGCACGGACAGGCCGGTATGGGAGAAGACGTTCCTTTAGATATTTGGGGCCCAAGTCATTTAGGGCCTTGTAAGTCAGAGTTAACACCTTGAATTGTGCTCTGTAGTGAATCAGCAGCCAGCGCAACTCTTTCAAGACCAGCACGATGTGCATCCGGCTAGCTCTTCCGATCAGCACTCTCGCGGCTGCATTTTGCACTAGCTGCAACTTCCGAACCGTCTTCAAGGGCAGCCCCATGCAGAGCGCATTACAGTAAGGCTTCAATTGACGCACCAGGACATGGTAGGCACTTCTGACCACGGCCTCCACCTGGGCTTCAATCATTAGGGCAAAATCCACCTGTCCCTTCCAGGGCATTGCAACCCCATCAAGGACAGGGTGTCTCCCAACTACATGGACCCGAGACCCTGTGACACCCAGCACCTTCAGCTTCAGTTCATTGTCCCCCATCCAGCCCATTACTGCCTCCAGACACCTCGACCTCCTCTCCCGATTCAGATGGCACAGAGAGATAGAGCCGGGTATCACTGGCATACCGATGGCACCGCACTCCAAATCTCCTGATGACTTCTCTTGGGGGCAGCTGTTGGGAGGCGGTTGAGCTTGGCCAATGGGCTTCCGTAGGCAGCAGTCTGTCTGTGTGGATGCAGGCAGTGGGGCTGGGGGCAGGACGTCTCTGAGGTTCTTGGCTTTCCTGTGTCAGGCACAAACCGTGCAAATGTTGTGCTTTTGGGGCCTCCATCCTACTCCGAGCGGAGGTTCTTCTGCAGTTCTGCCTGCTGCAAGGTCTGCACTACAAAGGGCCTTTGGGGGACGAGGGCACTTCCTGGAACTCTTCACACACTCATAGAAATAAGTCCACTACATTCCAGGATTTCTGATCTCACATGGCCGAATCCTCTCTAAAAAGCAGATTGGTCGTATTTATAGTGCCAACGTCCTGCAAGCGCCCTTCTCTTCTCCCCCTGTGAGGCAGGTAGGTGGAGGGAGGGAGGGGGGAGGGAGGGGGGAGGAGGGCCTGGCATGGAAAGATAAAGTGGATAAAGAGACAATAAGGCGTCACCCACATATCACGTTTCCCAGGTTGGGGTTGTGCAACCTCTTGACATTCCAGCCTTCTGAGCCTCGTCAGCTGCTTGTTCTTGCTTTGGCTTCGATCTGTTAAACGCCTTCTTGTAAACAGGCTGGCCATTTGGAGAAGAGGCTACGGTTTGCGCAAAGGAGCGACAGTGAATGAAAAATGACCTCTGCCCCAGTGCAGCTGGAATATCCATCCATCCGTCCGTCCGTCCGTCCGTCCGTCCATCCATCCCATTTTTATCCCACCCTACACCCAAAGGCCTCAGGATGGATTGCAACATTTAGAACCAAATATAAACATATTAAAACAATAAAAGTGTCTGAAGTGTGTGTGTGTGGAGGGGGACTATATCTCCATTTAGTCCAAAGGCTAGGAGAAAAAAAAGGAAGCTGAAGCGGTCTCAAGCTGGACTTAAAATAGGATGGAAGAGACAGGATGGACCATGCCTGAGCAATCGGCTGGGAAAAGCCAAATCCTGATGGGAAACCATCTTGCTGCTGCCCATGGTCTAACCAGAGGGAGATCAGTGCTCCAGAGCGCATCACTTACCAGGGAAGCGGGTGCAAGGCTGGGAGTGGCGCAGGGAGCCTTTTAATTACGCCTGGCAGCCTCCTCCTGGGAGACGTCCTGCCCCTGGGCTGCAGCCCTCCTCGCCCCTGAGCAGGGAGAGAGCCCTCGGGCCCCTGCCCAGGAACATCCCGGGCGCTTCGCTTCGCCCAGTGTTCTTAGGAATCCTAGGAAAGGCGGCGTCCTTCTCCCTGCAGCCCATCAAATTAGGCTGTCCCTGCCCCGTGGCACAGGCCTGCTCATCAACATGCCTTTTAGGAGGTGAGGAAACAGAGGCTGGAGGAAGTGACTCACAGCGCTGGGAGTGGTGCAGGTCAGGTGTTGCTCCAACCACTAGGCGTGATTCCCTTTCAGGCTCGGCGAGAGGGCCCGGGGTTTCAATGACTTTTCTTTTTGCCATCCTGGGATAAACAAACACACGAACGGAAGGCAGCCTGGGAGCCAACAGGAGCGGCAGTTCTGGGTAAGTGTCTTGATTTCACCCTAATGCCGCCAGCCCTTCCCTTGCATGGTGTTTATGCCTCTTGCCCACTCACCTGGGCACACGTCAGCATCTTGCCACTGGTGGCGCTGGGTGGGGAACGCAAGGAAACCCCTGGCAAGGAAGAGTTGCCCTTCGTGGTGGGGCAGAGACGGCTGTCCATGTCCTCCTTCCCTGACAAAAACAGATCTGTGCTCCTAATAGTGGGACCCTTTCCTGGAGTTTGGAAAGTCTGGCATTTGGACCACGGCTCCCGTGATCCTCCACCATGGGGGTCACTGATACATTTAGGGGAGGTGAAAGAAAGGACTGCAAAGCTCCTTGTCTGAGGAAGGCTCTGCCTTAATTGGGGCGACTCTCTTGGACGTCTGGACGTCTTCGGGCTCTTTTGTCAAGCAACCCCTAGGCAGAAGCCGGACCCTGGGCTGGAGAAAGGCCAGGTCACTTGGTCTGCAGGGCTCCCTGTGGTCTGTATGGCAGAGGGAGGAGACGAAGGGAATAAGCGAGCCAGTTTGGCCTGGTGGTCAGGGAGCCAGACTCTTATCTGTGAGTACTGGGTTTGATTCCACCCTCCTCCACGAAGCTAACTGGGTAACCCTGGGCTAGTCACAGATCTCTTCTGAGCTCTCAGAGCCCCACCCACCTCACAGGGTGTCTGTTGTGGGGAGAAGAATGGAAGGTATGTCAGCTGCTTTGAGTCCCCTTAAAAGGGTGAGAAAAGTGGCGTAGAAAAGGCAACTCCCCTTCTTTTTCTAAGCGTGAACCCACAGCAAAACTGAGTCTAGTGTGCAGTGCCGATCTGAAGAGGACGTGAGCCCTAAAGTCTGTGAAATATTTGTAGCTTAATCACGCTGTTGCTTAATCGCTTGTTGCAACCCCATCCTAGAGGTGGAATGTGGATTCTTGAGAAAGCCTGCTAGTTTACAATCAAAGCAAAAGTTTACTTCCTCGACGCCGTGTCCATCTGGGCCCGACATGCAACTGAGGGAGGGGTGTTTGTGAGAGGAAAGTTTTGGCAAGGGGGTAGGAATTCTGGGAAGAGAATCATTAATTCAGCTCCTCTGGCTGGAGACCGTCAAAAGGAAGGGTTTGCGTAGGGAAGATTGCGGGAGAGACGGACGCCGGGCCGAAAGAGGCCCTTAATTTCAGCTCCTTTTCCGGGAGCTTAATCTGATTCCGCCTCCCCGACAGGCCTTGTAAGCCTGCATGGATTCAGCCTGCCGCCGGCTGGTTTCTCGGCGGCGTTCTTAAGATCTGCATCTCCTCTTGCAACCTCCTGTGCAAAGGGAGGCAGATAGGAACATCGTTACGGGGAGCCGGAATCTTATCTGGGAAGACCGGCTGTGATTCACGCCCGCCTACATTAAGCCAGCTGGGTGACCCTGGGCTAGTCGCAGCTCTCTTCTGAGCTCTCACAGCCCCAGCCGCCTCGCCGAGGGTGTTCTGTTGCGGAGAGAAGAACAGAAAGCTTTGTCAGCTGCCTTGAGACTCCTTAAGGGAGAAGAACAGGTTTGTCAGCCACTATGAGTCCCCTTAAATGGGTGAGAAAAGCGGGGTAGCAAAGCCGACTCTCCTCCTGGTCCGTGCATCAGCTTCCAGGCTCCTGTTCTGTAGTTCTGCAAACCCATAGAGGTTCAGATCGGGGGGGGGGGGTGAAGGGGGAAGCAAAGGGGGCTTCCCGTTCTCTGCTGCCTCACGCCGCCCTCTCTTCCCACCCGCAGGCCATCCGCCATGGAGGGCGCCTTTGAGCCCCTGGGCCAGCTGAGCCGGGCGTACATCTACGCCATCCACGGGTACTTGTCGGAGATGCTCTTCACCGCCGTCGTCCTGGAGCGCGAGTGGACCTTCCACGGCGTCACCAGCCTGTGGCCCCTCCTGGTCTACGGGTCCTGCGGGCTGGCCCTGGAGCGCATCTTCCTCTGGGTGCGGGAAAGCTGCTGCCTGCTCACCCGCTGCACCTTCTACACCCTCTGCGTGTACCTCTGGCAGCTCTGCACGGGGCTGCTGCTCCGCGGCCTGGGCGCCTGTCCCTGGGACTACAGCAGCTTCCGCTTCAACCTGATGGGGCTGGTCACGCTCGAGTACTTCCTCTTCTGGTTCGTGGGGTCCCTCTTGCTGGAGAGGACGGTCATCGCCAACGCCCTCAGGCTCCGGCTGGGAGAGCCCTGGAGGCCCCAGAAGCGCTCCCTGCCCCGGTTTGAGCTGAAGGATGACTGAAGGGCCGGGGCGGCGGCCGGAGGACGGGCAGGCTGACCTTTGGAGGGAAGGGTCCAGGGGCGCCTCGTGGCTTTCGCTCATCGCACCCATCAGTACCCGTCCTTTTAAAAAGTTTCCGTGTGGAAGGCGAAGAGAAGCTGCGGCCCAGAGGCGGTCCTCGTCCTGCCCTTCGGAAGACAAACGGGCACCTTGGTCCCTCCGTCCCGTCCAGCACCAGGTGGCGCTCCTGCAGCGAGGGAATAACGAGGCCTCGGAGGCAGGGAGAGAAAAAGGTCTCAGGAGCGTTTCCAGGTGCCACCAGCAAGCAGGGCACGAACACATTCTGGGTGGTCGTGGAGGGGAATCCTGCTGCTACTGCACTCCAGGGAGTGGGGTGGAAGAAGAAGAGCTGGCCTTTCTGCCCTTTTTCTCGCCCATTTGGAGGGCCCAAAGCTGCTGACAAACCTTCTGTTCTCCTTCCCACAACAGACACCCTGTGAGGTGGATGGGGCTGTGAGAGCTCAGAAGAGAGCTGTGACTAGCCCAAGGTCACCCAGCTGGCTTCATGGGGGAGGGCAGGATCGAACCTGCTATTCCCAGATAAGAGTCCAGCTCCATAACCACTATACCAAATTGTGCGTCAAATAAGCTTTGTTCCCTTGGGTCCATCTTGGGTGATCTCAGAGGCCCTAGGGAAGCTTGGGGGGTACAGGTTATGTTCATAAGAACCTCAAACCCAGAAGTGACAGATCTCCTTCATCACCCTTCCATGAGCAGGGACTGGAGGTGTGCAAAACACTGTTTTGAATGCGGCCATCACAGCACAGCTCAACAGGATTTCCTGACCCTTACCAGGCCTCCTGGCACCTAGTTGCCCTCGCCCCCTCGGAGGGGCCATTCCAAGTGCCTCAGAAAGTGTTCCAAAGAGCATTTTGCAGCCCCCCTAGGAGAGCCTTCTCCTGCCCCTGGACGCAAACAGGTCTCAGCTCCTGCAAATGGCTCTTCCCTGCAGAAAGCACCAGGGCGGGGGCCAAGAAGTGCCCTGCGCTTGGGCTGCTGGTCCCTGCTGCGGGCCTCACCCTGTGCTCCGTTCCGTCAAGGCCTGAAGACTTCCGCCTCTGGATCCGCGACAGATGCTCCATCCAGGTCCGGAAAGGGTCCCGCCTTGGGGCCCTACCCCCTTCGCTTCACAGGAACAAAAGGGCTTTGTGGGAAGGAGGAGAAAGAATCCGACCTTTAAGGCGACTGAGATTCTCAGGGGCCCCCCTGCCTCCTTTCTTTCCTTGTCCCCCACGCCCCTGTTCACCTCTCCAGGCGACTCGCATCTTTAAGGAGGGGTGGATGCCCTGGGCTGCCCAAGGACGGACTGTGGGGCCTCTGGAGAAGGTGGAAAGCTCTTTGGGAAGAAAGCCCAGAAAGGGATCTTAAGGCCACCTAGTCTGACCCTCCTCTGGGCTCCAAAAAGCCAACCCACGTCGGGCATCACAAGGTTTCCCTCCACATAGAAACTCTCCGGCAGAGCCCTAAATCCAGAGCTTCACCCTCCCAGGAAAGAAGTCCCTAGAAGGGCGCCATGTGACTCTGCACGGGCTGGTACCCAGGCCTGCAACACCGGCCAGTGCGGACTCTCCCATAGTCTTCAAGAAAGCTCACGGGCCGGCCATCTGGGGCGTGGGGAGCTTCTGAATACCCTGAGCCCCTACTGTTGGTTCTCTGGCTGCAGCTTTCTAGGCAGATACACAGCAGTGGTTTGCCTTCTACCAAGGAGAAGCAGGGCATTAACCTGCAGCTCCACCCACACTGGCATGCTCACCTCCTCTCGCGCAGGGCTCCACCCCACTGGCGTTCCCATTACAAAGAAAAAGTCACCAAACGGAACACAAATAGATGTTCAAAAACTAGAAAAAGGAAACTTTTTATTATAAATGGACCGAGCTGAAATACATAAAATGATCAGCTCTGAAATCTCTTCAAAAAAGAGACTCGGCTATAAATAAAGACAAAACTGGCAATAAATTAATTCAGGATATTTCTCCTCCCCATCCACACACACATCAAGTTAAGACAGTTTTTTCTCAAAGTTAACTATACCAAACTAAGAACAGTGTATGCGCTTGTATTAAAAGAAAAAATATTTGGTTCCAAATATCAGAAATAATGTTCTTTAAAAAAAATAAAAAATAAATAGCTTACAATATATTAAGAATTCGGGCTGGAATTTTGCAGCACTGTCTCGAAAAATACTCTATTCACCCAGTTATCACCCAGAAAGTTCTGCCTCTTGATGTCCCGTCGAAGTTCCCCTGTGGCGCCTTGTACCTTCCTTTGCACCAGTGGCACCAAGTGCAACACCCAACGTGCGGAAGGCCGGTTCAAGAGCCTGTTCTTCCTATTCACCTGCTG
The DNA here is from genome assembly GCA_014337955.1 of Aspidoscelis marmoratus. Classification (NCBI taxonomy): domain Eukaryota; kingdom Metazoa; phylum Chordata; class Lepidosauria; order Squamata; family Teiidae; genus Aspidoscelis; species Aspidoscelis marmoratus. The sequence continues at coordinate 358,174 of MTQE01003491.1, forward strand.
CAGACTACAGCCCACTGGGGGCCTCCTGACGCCCCTGGGCATGTTCCCACGATCACCAGACAGTGCGCATGGATCTTATTTGCTTGCATGTGAGAAGGTCAAGGGCAGGGTTCTTCCCGTCGTCCAACAGCACATCACCCTAGATAAGGTTTGGGAAGAGCCTTTTTCGCCTGCACGCACAGGCACACGCGCCTAACCCTGATCCTGCCTGAACAAGAGGGAAACGGTGCGTTCCCAGGGGCACAGGTGGTTGAGCTCTTTATCAAGACAGCCTGTGATATAAGGAGATGAGACCGATTTAATCTGCAGGCAGACAAGAGAGCTCCCCGTGGCCTGGAGATCTGACGGCGAGCCGTCTCGGCTGGCCGTCCACCATGCTTTCACCTCGGGGCACAGGAGAAGATTCTGCCTAGTCCCTGCCAGAGATGCTTCAGCAAAAGGCATCTCCGGTTGTGGGCCCTGTGCTTTCGTGCCTGCTTAGTGATCCCTGCTGAGACCCAGCAGGTGTAACGATCGGGGCATTTCTAAGCTGGAGGGCACCCTGAGCGCCTTTCGGCACATGACAGGAAGAAGGCTTGAAGGTCTCTTTGCTTCCGGGTCAGAAGGACGCAAGTGTTCCCCAAAGGCTCCAGGGCCGCGAGGGCCGGTCGAGGCTGGCGTAGCAGGCCAAGGGGTCTTTGCGGGCAGGTAGCGGTGGATCGCCTTCTGAACTGTAACTCCCTGGAGCTGGATTCCAGAAGCAGAACTCTCTTGCCCCGGCTGCTTCCAGCTCTCCCAGTCTCCCCTTCAGTCATCAGAGACAGACAGCTGGCTGAAGATCGGGAGCCGACGCCCAGGGGGTCCCAGGCTAGAAGATTCAGAGCTGCTGCTGCTCCTCCTCAAACTTCCCGAATCCTCCTGGTCCAAGAGGGAGTCAGCTGAAAGGCTCTTCTGGAGCACCAAGGAGCCAGAGAAGGTGACTGGCCTGGCAGACGGCGGCAGAGTCTTGCAGCTGGCGAGGGCTCGGCTCAGGATGCTGCAGGGGGCAAAGGCTTCTGGGATTTGGAGGCCAGGGGGTCCGGCCAGGAGGGGCAGGGAGGCAGGCGGAGGGTCTGCAGCGCAGCCAGCAGAGGGCAGGCAGTGCGGGGGCCTCTGCGGCAGGGCGCGCCGCTCTTCGGCGTTGTGAATGAAGTGGCATCGGGCGCCGTAGGGGCAGAGGCCGGAGGTGTGGAAGGTACGGCAGGGCTCAGTCTTGTACTTGGGGTGGCGGCTGAGCCCACGCAGCTCTCTGGGCCCGTGGGCAAACTGGCACTTGCCGCCATACTTGCAGTGGCCACTCTCCTCAAAGGTGCGGCACAGCTCCGTCTTGTACCGCGAGGAGGAGGAGGAGGAGGAGGCCTCCGGCAGACGGCCTTCGATCGTACTCACAGAGCGGTCTGTCCGGAAGGGGATGCTGTGCAGGCTGCTGCAGGGCAACGTGGCCTCCCGGCACCACTGGGTGGGCCAGATTGGGTCACACTGGTCTGGGAGGGCCGTGGCTGTAGCATCGTCCGGGCACTCATAGTCGCCCTGCCTGGAAGCCGAGAGCACCAAGGGGCAGGCCGAGAAAGTCCGCTGGAACCCCCGGGGCGCCTTGGCTTCTGGGCAACGGGTGTCGCCCACATTCAGGCTCAGGAAGGCCTAGAAGGAAAGAGGAATCTGCTGTCAGGCAGGCAGGGACTGGCAAACTCCCCCCCTCCCTTACCTGCAAGGGCAGCAGAGAGGGCAATGCAAAAGAGAGGCGGTGGGGTGGAAGGAGGCTGGAGGGAGTCACCCACAGGGAGAAGGGAATGGCAAATGGGGGGACCGAGGGCAGCATTATGGGACAGAGGGAAGATGGAAATTGGGTGGGCAGGAGGGGGAGAAATAAGGAACTGAAAGGTTTCTCTTCCTCCTTCTGGATCCTCAGCTGCTGTAGCTCAGGGGTCCTCAAGCAGGCGCTCCCAGGGGCCCCTGCACAGAAACACCCAGCAGCCCATGCCAGGACCCAGAACATCATTTACACTTTGCTTTTACCAAATGCAGGGAGCGCCTGTAGCTCAGGGGTAGAGCAAACAGCCTGGAAAGCGGAGGGTTGCTGGTTCAGCCCCCAGCCTCTCCCCGGAAGCAGGCAATGGCAAACCTCTTCTGCATTTCTGCCAAGAAAGCTGCACTGGGGGGGGGACACGGGGTCGGATCCAACAGTTACAAAGCATAGCAAGCCAGCTCGCCACACCTGGAAATGATCTCAAGTGTGGAGTTAGAAAGACGCATCCCGGATTGCACCGGAAGCCTCCCCAGGTGACGCTCGCCTGGCCGACTGGCCGCTGAGCCCCTCCCGCGCTGTGGTGTTGGGGTCTGCAGCGGGGTCTTGCATCAAACCGGGAGCTTGGGCGTCCTTCGAGTGCAATCACATCTGGTGCAAAGGTCATCCCGGGGCTGACTTTAAACCACCCAAGGGGGGTCATCCATATGCTACAGGTCAGTACTTGCGTCTCCAAGGAGACAGACAGACAGGCGGGAGCAACAAAGGGGGAAGAGCCGCAGTCCTGCCCTCCCCCTCCCCTGAGTCGCCACCAACCTGTATGGACACTTCCACACTTGAAGCAGAATGCCGACACAGGGGTGCGGAAGGGGAGTCGCCCACCCACCCAGCCCCTGGGGACTCCCTCCTGCCCTGGCTGGGATTTCCTGCCTTGCCTCTCTCTGGGCTCAAGGCGACGCCTGTGGGTCTCTTTGGCTTTGCAAACCTGCAGAGTCTTGGGTTGCCAGGGCAGCTCTGCGGCAAGCAGGCCAGGCCCAGCGGGGCTTGGAGGGGAAAAGCGTCCAGGTCCCGGCCCAGGGAATCGGAAGGGGTCCTTGGCGTCAACAGCCAGGCAGAGGGCCCCAATGCCTGCAGGCCCCGGGCTATTACATGTCTAGTTAAAAGCTGCCCCAAAGGAACGGCAGAGCTCCCAGGGTCACCTCAACGTTGGCTCCCGGGTGGAAGGGGCTTTGCAAACGCAGGAACCTCCACACCTGGCGGAAACCTTCCGCCTTCAAGGAGGACAGCGTGGCCAGGCAGGAAGCCCTTGCAGTGGTCGGACCTCGCACGCTGCCTGTGCCGCAGACCCGCCTGCGCCCCCCCCAGGCGCACGGACAGGTCATCTAAACGCCCAAGGCTCGGCCACCAGGCAAAGGCGAACCCCTTCCACGTCCGAAGAAGTCACCGCGCGCAGCCCGGCGTGAGCGATCGCCCGCTCGCCCCACTGGATCAGACACACCTGGCGCCCACGTAGCACCCAAGGGCGGGGCCGCACTGGCCGCCTCCCGCTTTGCAGACGGGCACACTGTGCTGGGCCACCAGGATTCGCTCCTAGCCCCCAAGGGAAGGAAGAGACGCTGCAGCCACCCGGACCTTAAAAGGCCACGAGTCAGGGAAGCCTCAGCTCGGTCGCCGCAAAAGCTTCCCTTTCCGCCCCGTTTTCCAGTCCTGCGACCCGCGCTCGTCAGAGAAGCGCGTCTGCTCCGGTCCCGTCCGGAAACGCCCGAGATCATCCCGTTTAAGCCGCCTCCCAGGGACCCGAAAGCCCAGGCCAGACCCCGCGAACCGCCCCAGGGGATCCCGCAGCGATGACCTCGCTCGGCGCCTGGAACTCGCCACGCGCCTTCTTAACCGAATCCCCTGCGCCCGACGGCAGGCGCGCGCCCCTCCCAACGCGCCTCTTCCTCCACGAGCGGCAGGCGGAGCAGCTTCGCCCTCCCCTGGGCGCCAAGTTGCCTGTTCCCGGGCCGGGGAGCTCGCCGCTTCGCCATGCGGGCGAGGGGCGGCGGGACGAGCGGGCGCACCCAAAGGAGCGGCGCCACCCGGTGCGGGCTCCCCAGCCGAGTCCGGCTCCGGCCCTTCTGGGCAAGTTCCGCGCGTCGGAAGAGCCCCCGCCCCCCCCCGCGCCCACCTTGCCAAGCGCCCCCTCCAGCCCCGCGAAAGGGCTCGAGAGGTCCGAGGGCATCCTGCGTCCCGAGCGAGGCGCGCGCCCCTGGCTCTCGTCCGGCAGCCGCATCAGGCGGGGGCGGGACGCGCGCGGGAGACTCGATCGGGGCGCCCGCCCGGCGGCTCTTTAAATATCGAGTTCCGCCCGGAGGGCCGCTGCAAGCCCCGCCCCTGGCCCGAGGGGATGGGGCCGCCACGGCGCTGCCCCTGCTGGCTGGCTGGCCGGCCGGCCGGCCCGGGCGGGCGGGCGGGCGGCCTCGGTGCGGGGCCCCGGCGTTCCTGGAGCGGGTTCCGTAGCCCCGTCCGCCCCGTCTAGGGCGCCCCGAGAGAGGCCGAGCGAGCGTCATCCTCCCCAGCGCTTGTCCGGCAGGCCGGGGGGGGGGGTAGCGGTGCTTCCCCGCACGGCGGCGCACAGGATCAGGGCAAGCGCGCGCGCCCGCTGCGGGGCGGCGGCCGAAGCCGGAAGCCGCGCCGGGCCAAAGTCTCCCGACTCGGCCGCCCGGCCAGCCCGCAGGGAGGAACAGAGCGCAGCTGGGGGAGCCGGACCGTTCGGGCCCCCGGACGCCGCCGACGGACAGCCCGCGCTGAGGAGCAGCGGGGCTGGCAAGGAACGCTGGGAGTTGTAGTCCAGGCACATCTGGAAGGCCACTAGAAGGGCTCCCGCGACGCCCTGTGCTGCTGCTGCTCTGGGTCGGGTCTCCCGGGGGCCACCGGGCGTTTTTGGGGCGGCCTTCCTGCCTTCCCGCCTCTGGGCTCTGTCGAGGGCTGCCTGTGGCGGGGGGGGGGGAGAGGGAGGACCTCACGGGGGGGTCGCTGCCCTGGCCCAGCGGGCCCCTCCGTCTCCGCCGCCCTGATGTGCCTTTTCGCTCCGCTGTGTTGGATTCTCCCTCCGCTCGCGCACATACCAAGTTCTGTTTTGGGGGGTGGGAATCCTCTGACGTGGCGGGGGGTATGGTTGCGGAGGGGGGGCTCCGTGGCCAGGGGGAGGGGCAGCGGGGACGTGATGCCGGGAGGGCGAAGGGTCATCAGAGGAGGGGGGGTAGGTATGATAACACTGTTCCTCTTGCCCAGCTGGCAGGGCTCGGAGATGCCCTCGGAGCTGGTGGTGCTGCCCTGAATGCCAGCTCGGTCCAGCGTAAAGCCGCAGTTCCGCGGTGCGCTCCTCCTGGGGCTGCCCTCGAAGACGGCGCGGAAGGCACAGCTGGCACCTGGGCTGCTGACCAGAATGGCAGTGGGCACGCGCATGGCGGTGGCCAGTTTGCCGCCAAGCCCAGTTCGGGATGCGAACTTTAACCCGACCGTAAATGGCTCGGGTCTCAGATACCTGAAGGAACCCCGGGGGGCCCCTCGCCCCGTGTCCCCTTGGAAGTCGGGTGACAATAAGTCCTTCGGCAGACTGTGGGCGGTCGGGGGTCGCCTGGGAAACCGGCGGCTGTTGCTAGGAGGGCTGCGGGGGGGGGGGCACGGCTGTCTTTTGTGCAGGGCAGGGGACATATGGGGCGACAGGGAGCCTCGGCCCGCCTGCCCCTAATCTCTCGGAAGCCCGGGGGAGGGCGGCGCGGGGACCTTCTCGGTGGGAGCAATCCGCCTCGCTCGGCGCCGCCTCCCCGCCCATCTGGCAAATTCCATCAGCGGAGCCGGGTCGCCCGCGATGGTTCATTCAGACTCGGGGGCTTCTTCCTTCCGAACGGGCAGCGCTCCGCTCGCCTCTGCGGGGAGAGAAGCGCTAAATCGGCCTCGGCCTGGGCGCAGGCGCGGTTCGGAAGAGGGACGCCTGTCGGAGTTCTGAGCGGCTTCCCGGGCGGCTCGCGCGATCGGTGCCGGGGCCCACCGGGCGGCGCCTCGTCCGCCCGCCGTCGAGCCGAGCCGCGAAAGCAAAGGAAAGGGCCGTTTGCGCTTGACTGCAAACTCGTTCGAAAGCGAATCGAGGGTCCACACAGCGCGTGTCGTTCGCGGGCGAGGGGCCGTGCTGGCCCAGGGGCACTTCTGGGCGTGATGGAGTTTTCGGGGCTTCTCCAGCTGAGAAGGATACTAGATAGATTAGGCCACCGACCTTTGCCCACATCCCGGCACCCTGCATTCCCACGTGGTTAGGTCTAGTGGTTAGGGCGTCAGGCTCGCAGACCCATCACCTCACAGGGCGCTGGTTGTAGGGAGAAGAACAGAAGGTCTGTCAGCCGCTTTGAGTCCCCTTAAGAAAAGCAGGGTAGAAAAGCCAACTCTTCTTCTTCTGCACTGAGGTCACAGATGCCAAAGGAGATGGCTCAGTGGCACCAGGTCCGTTTGTCAGCCTTTTTGAAGCTGGCCACGTGATAAAACGTCCCAAAACTCCAGTGAACTCCAAAGGGGGCCTTTTGCTGCAGGAGAGTCCGGTGCTGGCTGCTGCCATCTGCATGGATACCAGCCAAGACCCCCAAGTCTTAGCCCTGGTGGTCACAATTCTTCCAAAGTTATGGGCAGTTCAACGCGGATCGTCCCATTGTGATCTTGCAGAGAAGGCAGCAGGAGGGTTGGAAGTTGCTGAAAAAGGTGCCCCCCCCGCTTGTATTTCACCGGTGCAGCACTGCCACCTCGTGGCCACAGCTGGTCAGTGCACCCGGAGGATATGGAGGATTTTCCTCCCCGTTCAGGATGGGCACGAACTTAAAACCGCTGTGTGGCTTGAATCAAACTGAAGCCTCCTTGGTTTGGTCTGAATTTTACGCATCCTTACGTTCACGCGCCGCCGCCTCCCCGCAGATGCCGCGGGATTCTCCCTCCCCGAAGTCGCGCAGTGACGCCTTGACTCCGGCAGGGGGAGCGCTAGGCAAAGGCTACCTTGGACATTGCCCTTCGGCCAGGGGTCGGACACGCTCTGGTCTTGCCAGGGTTTTCCGTGACCTTTAACCCTTTTGTTCCAGCACGTCCCACTTCCTTCCTTCCTTAATTCTCACAGGTCAGAACATTTTGTTCCACCACCTGCTGAGCTCACTATGAACCTGGAAACTCCATGGCTGTGGCCACACTTAAGGTTTAATCCAGCTTCAGTCCACTTTCAGAGCAAGAGGACACATCAGCAAAGGGACAAGCTGTTTTCTTTCAGGGTTAAATCACTCAGAAATTTCACCTTTGGGACAGATAATGTGGAAAGGAAATTCCTGGTCACTTTGCTGATGTGTTCTGCTCTGAATGTGGACTGAAGCTGGATTAACAGCAAGCTGCTGCTGCTGCTTCTTAACTGATTAATAGGAAAGACGAATGAAGAACACCAAGTGCCTGGATGTGACTGGAAGGCCAGGGCTCCGCAGCTATCATCGGCTGCCTGACAGGCAGGAATTCAGCAGGTAATGCTGGTGGCAAACCGCCCTATAAATAACCAAAATTAAGAAAAATTCCTCTTCTGGACTGCAGCTCCTGACCCCATGACCAAAGGCCCGGAGGGTTTCTGGTCCCCAGCAGGAAGGTCTCCAGGCTCTGAAAATACTTTGTGTCTGAAGATGGGAAGCATTTCCATAGCTGGGTGATGCCCCACCAGGTTGCTGACCCCGGAAGGGCAGCTTGCATATTCACCACCACCGGGTCACACAACTGGCGCCCCCACCGAGTGCTCCCCCAGCACCGAAAGAGAAGCCCCTTTTCTCCCCCAGTTCAGATCCTGCTGTGCCCTCCTCCCTTCCCTGACCCATAGTTTGCTTGTGGCCAACTGGTCAGCGAGAGAAACTTCATGCCCTGGTTGGTCGGGAGGCAGAGGTGAACCCAGGACACCAAACCTGGCAGCAGTGCAGTGAATCTGGCGCCCAAGGAAACCAGCTGAGCTGGGCGGGTGGGCCTTTCCAGGGAGAGAGCTTTGATGGTCCCCCAAGCAGGGGACCCTCTGGAAGGGGGGTGGAGAGCTAGATGCAGGTACCAGCCCCTTCCTTCCCAAAAGCGAAGCAAGGCCTCCCTTCTCAGGCTTCCCTCGGTGAGGGGCAGGTGTGAACCCCCCCCCATGAGGACAACCCCCTTGGGTCTCCACCAGTTGATGCATCTCAGTCTTTGTGGTTTGCAAATTTGGACAAGGGGCTATAATCTTTTTGTGTGTTTTAATCTTGTGAGCCACTCCGAGCATTATGCAGAGGCTCCCAAACCCTAAAGGCAAACAGAGGTTGAGGGGGGCGCTGGTTGGAGGGGGGGGATTGACAGCAAGGCAGAGCTGCGTGAGCAGCCCACCCCCCAGGTGGGGCAATCTGGGGTGGCCTGTTTTGGTCAGAATTCCATCCAGAGGCGCACAGCTGGCCTGGATCTGTGGAGCTGGGTCCAATTCCTAGGAAGTCTCTGCGGCTGCTGCGTCACAGAGCCAGCTGGTGGCTTTGGAGAGGAGTGTCGCTCTGTTGCTCTTGACCCAAGACCGCATTCCACGAATGGCCGGGAGGCGGCTGCGCTGACGCAAGGCTCTCAGCGCACTCAGGGCCTCGCCCCCTTCACCTCCCCTGCGCTGAGCTCTGGAAGGGTCTTGGCACACAACGCGGGCTCTAGCAACAGAGGCCCCTTCCGCTTCCTCGAGACAAGAGCCATGAGGGGGAGATGCCTTCCTGCCTTTTATCCATTCTTTTCTCCTGTTCTTCCTTCTTTCCCTCCCTCCCTCCCTCCCTCGCTCCTTCCATTCATTCATTGTTTTCTCTCCTGTTCTTCCCTCCCTCTTCCTTCCATTCTTTCTCCCCTGTTCTTCCCTCCCTCCCTCCCTCCATTCATTCTCTTTTATCTCCTGTTCTTCTCTTCCTTCCTCTTTCCAAGGCCACTGAGAGTCACAGGGATAAATCAGAAGATCAGGGTTGTATGTTATGGTTGCACATGGGAGATCAAGGAAAGGGACCTCCCTGTGGATCCGGCACCCCCCAATATTGCCCCTCATGATCTTTAGCCACGGCAGTTGGATTGGTCCAGGGGCCGCGGGACAACCAGGCACCTCTGGGAAAGCCGCAGGAAATGCCACAGGGCCGCGCTGGTGGTGGTGCCAAATGTCCATGAGACCACGAGCAGGAGCTCAGAGTCCCTCCTTGCATTCCATTCAGGTGTGCTTCAATGAGGGCTGGCTGACGTATGGATTGTTCACAGTGCTCAAAAAGGTCCAGTTTCACCGGCATGGAAGTGTAGGCACACTAGTGTCTCACCTAGCAGCAGCCTTCCTGGTCCCTGGTGTCGCTTTCTTATGGCTGCTTTGCTCTCTGCTCCCTCAGCACAATTCACAGCAGGGACCACTGTGCCCAGGTATAGAAAGAGACTCTCCTGGCTCTAGACAAACAGTGACTCACGGCCGCTTTTCAGCATTTCTCCCCCTAACTCACTTTAAAAAGGCATGGCCTTTCTTCCATAAAAACCTGCAACCCTGGGATTTCCTGGTGGTCTCCTATCCCAGTCCTTTTCAAGTTCAGCCAAATCAGAGTGCAGAGCAGAAGCCTTTGTTGGATCCTGCTGGGAGAATTACCCTCTGACTTGTTGCATGGTCTTTGCTTCATCCAAGATCTCCCGCTGAGGAAAGTACAGGCCAAATTTTTAAAAAAGCACCTCCCAAGCCAGAGCTAGGAAAGGCCCTGTCCTGTGGGCTCAGCTTTCAAGACTCTTGGCCAAGGCTGACATTGTGCCCTAAGGCTGTGTGTCCCTCTGCAGGGTTTGGGGAAGTGGCCTTGGTTTCGCCAAGGCCTTTGGGGAAGCGTGGGCCGGGTCTTGCACAACTCAGCACACTTTGCAGAAGTTCCTCTTCTCTGAACTCTGACCTCTCTCATGGCTGTGGCCATTGCTGTGTTAAGCATGGAGCCCCTCCAGGTTCTGTAAGCAGACACTCCCGGGCCAGCGTCCTTCCAAAGGCCACTTTGGTAGTCCGGCCGGCGACAACCACAAAGAGGAACCCGTGTGCGCTCAGGTTCCATCTTCCCTGGCTGCTGCTGCGGTTTCTGCAAGCACCGTGGCGTGAGCAGGCCCAGCAGCTGGGTGGACCTCCGGCTGCCAAGGGGGGGGGGCGTTCCCTCCCAGCACTCTGAAGCAGACGCTGTTCCTCTCAGCCGCTTAAGCAACCGCAAGACGGGCCCCGCATCTTCCGAGGGAAGTTTCCCAGTTATGCAACAAAGGGGAAACATTGCTGGTGCCCTTTCAAAGGTTTAAACTGCAGCCGGCTTGGGAGGCCCTACTCAAAAGAAAATTAAAAGCATTTGGAAGCAATCAATTGACCAGCCCTTGATCAAAATTCTCTGGGTTCCACACAGTGCGCACTGGGCTACCTTGGGACTCGTAGGCTGGAGGCTTATGAGGTCTGTTCGTTTGTGAGGGTTGGATGGCAGCATCGCCGTTTTAAGAACCTAAAAGGAGCCCTGCTGGATCAGGCCACAGCCCATCTGGTCCATAAGAACCTCAGAGGAGCCCTGCTGGATCAGGCCACAGCCCATCCAGTCCATAAGAACCTGAGAGGAGCCCTGCTGGATCAGGCCACAGTCCATCTGGCCCATAAGAACCTGAGAGGAGCCCTGCTGGATCAGGCCACAGCCCGTCTAGTCCAGCATTCTGTCACACACAGTGGCCCACCAATTGCCCATGGGCATCTCAAGCAGAGACAAGGGCAAACCTCCTCCTGCTCTCCAGTCCCAGCAAATGACCTTACAGGTGTCCTGCCTGTCTCCCCAGGTCCGAAAGATGTACTTAGGCCTCCATTCTAGCAGCCATTGATAGTACCGGTTGTGAGAGGGCCAACAAGAGCGCCTGATGTGAATTTTGAGACTGCTGCGGTCACAGAAGTGCTTGGTTTCCAGTTCTCTTTCTTGGCATCTGCAAGCTATACGATCTGAAAGTGCAGGCCAGGATGGGGCCCTTGCCAAAACCCAGGAACCCACCAGCGGCAAAAAGGAACCCCCACCCCAGAAGGCCTGTTTTTGGCCTCTGCTTGGGGAGAGATCACACACTTTGGGGTTTGCGTTGACCTAGAAGGGCAGGTGAAAGGGTTTCCCCGCTCACTAGTGCCCTGGCCGGTCAGGTCTGTGATCGCAAAAAGGGCCACGCAAGGGAAACATTTTGTATCCAGCACTGAGGGCACCTGGCACCAGGGCCGTGGGTCCCTCTGTATCTCCAGGTCTTCCAGATCTCCCTGGCTGCAGGAAAAAGTGTTTCTCAAGCAAGATCCTTTGCAGCTAGATTTCCTCCCGCAAGGAATTGCACCTGGGACCCGGGATATTCTGCGGCTGAGTTGTGGGGGCTTGGGATGCTCTTGGAAGCAGAGAGAGCGAACATAACCCGATTTGAAAACGCATCCAAAATTTCCGAACAAGAAGGCACAGAAGGGTAATTCCCGGGGAAGAAATTCCTGAGCCCGGAAAGCCTTTCGGGGAGCAGTTCGTGCGCAACTTGGAAAGCCGCCCGGGCGCCGCCTCGGCCAGTCGGCCTGCGTCTGCCGCTGTCCGGGGACCAGCTGGGACGAGCGCGCTTTGAAACGGGAGGGGAGCGGAGCCGCCAGCGCCTCCGGCCGGCTCCCCCGCCGCCCACGTCTGGCGCTATTGTTCACACTGCTCGGCACACATTTCCTTTTAAGGGAGGGAAGTAGCGCGCTATTGCCGGGGGGGAAGCAAGAGGCAGCAGCCCCAGCAGGGCGGCGGCAGCAGCAGCAGCAAAGCAGAGGAAGGCGCGCGCCCACGTGCCTTGCTTTGCCCGGGAGGTTTCCTGCTCCCAAGAAAAGCCGAGACCCTCTCGCCTGCCCCCCGCTTTCTCCCCACCTCTGAATCGCGTGTGCTCTGCTTGCTGCCTGCAGTGAGGGCCCCGGGACGCGCTGGGCTGGACGCACCGGTGTCCCTCCGTTCCTCGTGCAAGTGTCGCGCCTCCCCGGTGGGTCGCGCCTCCTTAGGCTGCGGTGTCTAGGTGGGGCAAGGTGCCCCAAAAGGGCCCCGTGTCCCACTAGGCGGCCGCTGGCTGGGATTCGAGAGTAGGAGGAGGCCCCCCCACCCCCACCCCCGGTCTCTGCTTGAGATGCCCAGGGGTGACTGGTGGGATGCTGGACTAGATGGGCTGCGGCCTGATCCAGCGGGGCTTTTCTGCAGTTCTGAGGTTCCGTGTTTGGTCACGGCCCTGCCTGCTCCCGAGGGCAGCTGGAATTCTAGGACAAGGGTGCCTTTGGCAAAAAGGCCATTTCAAAGGCGGGGTTTTTTTTACCCATCTGGGCTAGGAGGAGCCGACCAGGCTGCGGTGCCAGCTGTGCAGAGAGTGCCCTCAAAGCTGCCCTGAAAATCCCCTGAAACCTCTGCTAATCCAGGGACCTCAGGAGCCCAGGAAGAATTCCCTAGGCTGGGCTGAAGCCCCCGCGGGCCCTTCTGCTGTTTATCACGTATTTATTCAAAACATTTATACACAGCATTGCTGCCCAGAGAACCCTTTGCAGTGGTTTACAGGAGCCTTCAATCACCTCTCCTAATTCAGATGGCACAGAGAGATAGAGCTGGGTATCATCTGCATACTGATGACACCTCGCTCCAGATCTCCTGATGACCTCTCCCAGCGGCTTCGTGTAGATATTAAACAGCATGGGAGATAAGACAGACCCCTGGGTAACCCCACCAGTGAGTTCTCAGGGTGTCGAATCAGTCTCTCCCACAGCCACAATCTGAGATCGGCCACAGAGATAGGAACAGAACCGATGCCACGCACGACCGCCAATTCCTAGACTCTGTAGTCTTTCCAAAAGGACACCGTGGTCGATGGTATCAAAAGCCGCCGAGAGATCCTGGAGAACCAACAGGGCTGCTCTGCCTCCTTCTGCCTGCCGCTTCCACGATTGTTCCTCCTGCAAATACCCGGAGGCAGCCAGGTGTCTTTAAGAGGAACAATCCTGAAAGGAGCCAGCAGACAGGGCTGTAAGCGACTGCTATGGCAGGGAAGCCGGATGTAGCCACCAAACAACAGGAATATACTTGGAAGTGCCCATTTAATCCCAGGGGGATTTTAGCCCGTGTCTGGAGGGACAATAAGGTCCAGACAATGTCTGAACAACAGCACACTGTGTCTGTGTTGCTGCGTTTAGATCAAATTTGGATTTTGGTTTCTTTTGAAAGCTGCCTGCTTATTGGTCTCCTGTAACTGCACTATCCTGCTGGAGTCAAGAACTGGACTCTCTCTCTGTGTCTCCCTGTCCAGGGTCCAGAAGGCAACCTACGGAGAGCCAGATCGAACACGGGGAAGGATTCCTCCACCCAGAGGGTCATCGGTCTGGCTGCCAGGAGAGGTGAAAACAGCAACCAG
>MTQE01003491.1:382515-429604 GCA_014337955.1 Aspidoscelis marmoratus
GGGGGGGGGAGTCCGCTGCCTGATCTCCCCGCCTCGTGGCCCCCGAGAAAGAAAAAAACAAACCGGGGCGCGGAGCTGGACCGGAAAATGCCGCCCGCTCATTCCGGGAAGTCTGTCCGGGGCCGACAAGCGCCCTTCCCCGACCCGCCGCCGCCCCCGGGGCTGAAGTCGGGCGCCTGCCGACAGGCTCGGGCGGGGATAACGACCTCGGCGGACAGGTAGGGCTCCCTCTCCGCCCTCGTTCCTGCCCGCCCTTCCCGAAGAGAGCGCGGACCAGCCGATGGGCGACCGAGCGACATGGAGCCCAGAACGGGCGGCCGCGGCGTCACCCGTGTGCCCCCCCCCGCCTGCCAACCGGGGCGCCCGACCCGTCCGACGACCGCCGTTCCCCCCGCGAAGGAACCGCGCTCGCCGCCGCCGCCCTCGGTGCGCGAAACGCTGTGGACGGAGAGAGGGGCGGCCGTCGACAGAAATGCCGCCCCGGCCCCTGTGGTCGCGGCTCGGACACGGGGGTCCCCGGCTTCCCCGCCCCCCCCCACCGCGTACAGCTGCCGATTCCCACGGGGCGCCTCCGGTCCCCGAAAGCAGAGGGCAACACCGCCGGCGGCGGCGATAATCGCTCCCTTTCCGCGCCCGCTTTGCTCGGGGCCGCCTAACCGGGGGGATCCCACGCGCCCCTGGCGGAAGGGCGAGCGCCCCGCGGGGGGCAGTCGCCGGGGCGGGCTCGCTCACCTCGTAGAGGGCCCCGACGTCCAGGATTTTGCTCATGGCGGCGGCACTGCGGGACTGCGAGGAGGAAGCAAGGGCGGCCGCGATCGCTGCAGTCCGTCGCTTCAGTCAAGCGGGGCAGCGGCTCTGGGGCCACCTTTATCGGAGGGTGAGGCCCCGCCCGCCCCGGCATGAGCTCATCGGGATCCGGAAGGGGGTGGGGAGGACTAGAGCCCGCCCCGCGGGAAGGCCTGGCTCCGGCCAAGGGGGAGGGGAGGAAGGGGGGAGCGGCCACCGTCTCTCGTTTCCCTTCCCCGCCGCCGCCCGTGACTCTCGCGGGAGGGGCGGGCAGTTGCTCGCCTGGCCAGGGCGACTCGCGGGGGCGCCACGGAGACTCTCTGAACCCAGAGAGGCTTCCGGGGGGTCGGGAGGGGGCCGGGGGCGCCTCTGCAGGAAACCGGCTCTTCCGCGCCCTGCCAGCGGCGGCCCGGGCACACGGAGGCTGCCGGTGCGGCACAGCCGGGCGACCGGGTGGCTGGAGGGGGCGCGCTTCGTGGCCCGGCGTCGCCCCAGTCCGGCCGCCCGAGACCCATACGCGGGGCGTCCTTTCAGGACCTTCGCGGCCTCCTCGGCTGCGCGGCCGTTCCCGGGGAGGCTCGGAATGCCAGCCGGCTCCCCGGTAGAGTGCCACTGCCGCCGGAGGTTCATTGGGACTCCGCGGTGCTTTCTGAAGGTCCCTGGAGCCGGGGAAGGAGAGGAGGAGACGCGGGCGCTCGTGCGACTGGTGCGGGTCGCAGGCTTCCAGGGGGCCCGGCGATGACCCGACCGCAGGCTGCCCTTGCATAGTTTGCATGGCGGTGCGGAGGCTTCGGCCCCCCAAACTGCCACGGAACAACCGTTTGGCATGCCACCCGTTGGCTGCCGCGCCTGGCAAAGCGCCACCGCCTCGCGGCCTGGTTTTCCTTTTGCACCCTTGGTGGAGGGGGCTTCCCTTGCCCAGCGCGATGCGGGAAACGCCGAAGGACGCGAGGCGGCCTCTGCGGCGCCTTTGCCTTACCTGGCTCACCTGCTTCCCCCTCCGGCGCCTCGTCCATCGGCTCCCTCTGTGCTCGGCACTCTGCCCTGGGCGGGGGGCGGGCCTCGCTCCCGACCCCTCGCCCACACCTTCCAGAGGCGGCATCGGGTCGCAGAGCTCACCTTGTGCTCCACAGGGGTGAATCCTCGCCTGCCCCTCTCCGGTTGTGACTGGGCGGGAAGCAGAAGGGGGCCGCACCTGTTCAGGCCCTGTCTCGGAGGCCGCATGCCAGTGCCAGGGCTCCAAGCTGGACTTGGAGGATTTTGGTCGGTGGCGTCTTTTTCTCTCAGCTTTCCGCGTGGAATGGAAGCGAGCCTCAGAGCACGCCGCTCAGAGTGCCAGGGGCACCGTGCACGCGGGGCAGCCGATGAGCGGGAACGGCCTGGGCGAAGGCGGCGCCCGCGGTCACTATGCGGCCTCGGCAGGCGAGGCAACGTTTTGCTTCCCTTTGACCTCTGGGCTGGTCCTGCTCGTGTGGCCGACAAGGACGGGAAAGGGATGAAATCACAGCTGCCTTGTGAGGCTTTTGCCAGCCTCAGATGCTCCGGCACCCAAATGAGAGCCCTGGGGTTCCTCCCTCTGCCAGGATGCAGCTTCTCGAATGAATCAGGACGGATGCTCCGAGTCTGAGCCTCTGCCATCCAGGGAAGATTTCTCCCCCTGGCACCGCAACCTCCCCACCTGCCCGGCGCTCTGTGAGGCAAGGCGGCCTGGACAGACCCCCCTTGGTGCATCCGACCTTCTCTCAGCCTGCCTGTCTGCCCCGTGCCTGGCTGGGAGGCGCCTTCGGGACGGAGACCCACGGGGGGACGAGCCACACGCGACACCGCCGGCCCAGGCAGGATAGAGGGCACACACCCCAGGAATGTCTCCTTGGAGGGAGGGGCCTCTTGGTTAGGAGAGCGGCTCTGGCCGGGGCAACTTGCCCTCCACTGAGCTTCCTAAAGACAAGGCAGGCTGGCAGTCCAGCGTGGGCATGGAAGTAAACTGCCTTAGGAGGAGCAAGATGGGTTTCCTTCGTTAAAGCTTTCAGGGAACCAGAGGCTGGAGCTCGTAGAATGTTGAATAGGCCAAGGCAGCAAGTCGAAAAGGGCCGACCCAAGGGCACAGGAAGCCACTGAAGGGGCTGAGGAACGTGGCAGGTCGTCCTCCGCCATGCCCAAATCTGCATTGTTTTTCTTGGGAAGGTACTTTGTGCTCTAAGGTCGCAGAGTGAGGACCTTTGTGCAGTTCTGCTGACCTCAGAGGTGCAAGGTGTTGCAGCATTTCGGAAGGCCTGCTCTGTGGTGGCCCCCAGCTAAAGGTCATCTGGCAGAAACACTATGATTTTTGGTGCCTGGTAAAAACAGATCCCCTCACTCAGGTTGGCCTCCTTGTAGTCATGCTTGCAGGTGCTTTATATGATTGTGTGTTCAAATTATGTTGAACCCTGGACCTTTGGGTGAAGGGCTGGATAGATTAATAAACTAATAATAACAATCATTATAATAGCCACTTTGCTGGGGTCTGCTCGCATAATTCGCCAATACATCACACAGTCCTAGGTGCTTGGGAAGTGCCCGACTAGGGATATAATACGAAATCCAGCATAGTGATCTTGTTTGCTGTGTGTAACTGCTGTTTTTACATAATAATAATAATAAAGTTGTGTGGTGGGAGATTGTCAAAATACAATGGCTGCTTCCCTGACCTCCCGAATCACTTTACCTTGGCCTGTACATCTTGCCTTTTCTCCATAGGGCTCAAGGCGGCAAGAGCTGCACGACTCTGTTTACAGCACATGGCAGCCCTGTGACTGGCCCATATCTGGCCCATGGGCTTCTGGGGCTGGGGGGGGGGAGGTTGAATTCAACCTGGCCCAGTGGCCACTGGAGGGCTGGGCTATTATTTGAGGTGTCTGGACTTTTGCCAACTGGCAGTCTGGCTAAAGACTAGTCACTTCACTGGGGCTGTGGTCACACCTGTTTAATCCAGCTTCAGTCCACCTTCAGAGTGGGAGAACGCATCGGCAAAGTGACAAGCTATTTTCTTTCAGCGTTAATTCGCCTTTGAGAGAGATAATGAGGAAAGGAAATTCCTGGTCACTTTGCTGATGTGTTCTTTTGCTCTGAAGGTGGACAAAGGCTGGATTAAACCTTAGATGTGACCACAGCCTGGGAAGAAATCGAGAGGCTGGTGAGGCCGCAGAGCCTTTTGCAAGAAGAAAGTCCCGGCCACGGCAAGGAGCAGCCCTTGCTCACCTCCACGCTCACTTCTGGAACGGTTCCCGCTGTCCTAGAGCTCAGGCTGACTCAGGGTTTCAGTTCTGAAATTGCTCCACAGCTGTTTTGATTTCTTTTTCTCAGGTGACCTGAGAAGTGAGTCAGAGCTCAAGAAGTTCCCGTAAGGCCCGAGTGAACTTGAGAGAGCAAGACGAACCCGAGGCGGCTTGGAGGAGCTTCCCGCGCCCGGGCTTGACTGTAAGAGTGGAAGCCCAAATGGAAAGAAGGAGCTTTGCGGCACAAACAAAAGCCATAGGGCCTGCCTGTGCATTTCCCAGATGCCACTGACAGAGAAACAGAAAAGGCGCCTGGCGTGGAACCAACGGCTGCAGAGTTTCTGTGTGATCGCTCCCTCTTCTCGGCTGCTTTGTAAAAAAGCCTTTCTTGATTTCGTTGCTTCCTGCTCACTCCAGAGTTGACAATCCCTCTGGAACCTCCAAGACTTTCTCCTCTAAGTTTGGCTTGCGGGTCATCCTGGAGATGAAGAACTAGGGAAGAAGAGTTGGGTTTTCTACCCCCCTTTTCTCACCCATTCAAGGGGACTCAAAGTGGCTGACGAACGTTCCCTTCTTCTTTCCACAACAGACACCCTGTGAGGCAGGTGAGGCTATGAGAGCTCAGAAGAGAGCTGGGACTAGCCCAAGGCCACCCAGATGGCTTCATGGAGGAGTGTGGAATCAAACCCAGTATTCCCAGCTATTAGTCCAGCTCTCTAGCCGCTAGACCAAACTGGACTAGCAGAAAGGCAACCTCCTGCCTCTCTAAAACTGTGGCTGTGCAGAGACATTGATGCTGGGAAACCAAAGTCCCATGGCAGCGATTATGGTGGCGCGCTTTGCACTTTTAGGGCTACCACAAATGCCCAGCCCTAAAGTGACCGCGCTGCAAGACGTGGCACCGCCGAGGGAGACCCAGTCCGGCAGAGCAAGTCGGGGTGCGGCAGAAGCCGAGATGCATTTCTGCAGGTTTCTTCCACGACAGCCTTTCCCCCCCACAAACGGGCAACTCTGGCTGCACAGTCCTGGCCGCTCGCAAGGATCCTTCCTGGCCAGTCGTGTTGTTGGCTCGGCTGCCTGTCCAGCTGCTGTGCCCTCCCCACCTGCGCCCATTCCGCAGGCCAGTGGAGAGGGCGCAGGCCGTTCTCTCCAGAGGAGCGGAGCGAGTCCCCTTCATCCGTGCCTCAGCTGGGCTTCTTCCCTTTGCTCCCTACAGGGGAAGCCTATGTCCTGCCCTGCGATGGGCAGGCTCTCTTGGCAGTCTGCTTGCATCATCCCAAATTCCTGACCTGGAGCAGCCATAAATGGGTTTGTGCAATGTTTCCCCACAGGAGAAGAACGCCAGAACCTGCAGCAGCCCTTCAGTGTGCCTGGACAAGATGGAACGAGCACCATGCTCGCTAGAGGAAGTGGCCATGAGGGTGGCGGGTGGGAGAGGGGTGCACAGCCCCAAAGGTTTGAGGGGGAGGCCTTTCCCCTGGGACCTTTGGGCTCAGTTCATGACCGACCTGTGGAAATCTGCACCCGCCGGGATCCTAGGAATGAGCATCGTGGCAAAACCTTGAGGGTCTCCGTAGGAGGTTGGCGGGGCGGCGGAAGGAAGGTTTCACCCTACACTGAAGAAAGGGACGGATACCCCCTTCTGCTCCTGGGCCCCCCACCATGTCCTGCTCCCTGACGAGGGTGCTTAGTCCTGGGAGCCCTCCAGGTCCTGGTGCCACTTTCAGCCAAGCTCTGCTGCCAGTTCCTTGTACATCGGGGGGGGGGGGGTACCTCTGCATGGTTCTCCCTTCCTGAATGCTGGGGTTGTGGAATGAAACACTTCCAGAAGCCTCTGGGCTCCGAGACACTGCCTCAGCCAGTATAAAAGGTGCACTCATGGGACTGGTGAGATAGCTCAGCAAGGAACTCCCAGTGGCAAGGGCCAGGGTGGGTGGGTGGGTGGTACCCAGGGAGACCAAGAGGCTGCTGGCCGTGCCAGTCCCAGCCAGGGCTTGCCCAGAATGCTGAGGAAGATCTGCAAGATCACTCCAGTCATCAGATGGGGTTCTGCTGAAGGCTCCACAGATTTCTGAATGGCTTCTGCCCCAGAGCCTACCTAGCGGTGGCCCCATCATACAAGAGACCCTCTGTGTGAAGTGTAAAGGGTGCCTGCCCCATGTCTTTCAGGTACCTTATAGAGAATGTTCCCTTCCCCAAGGCATCCTCAGCTGGAATCACTTCCCCTTGCAACCAACTGTTTATACCATTGCTTTATGTATTGTTTTATCTGTTTTTAAAGTCCCCCCCCCAAAATAAAGTGAGCAGAAATGCCGTCAACTGTCCACTCCAAGGCGGCAGCACCCCAGGCATGGAGTTCCCTCTTTGCCACCCACTTTGGATCTTTGAAGGCATCAGGGAAAAGAGCAAAAGAAATCTGCCCCTTTGTGCAAGGTCTTTTGTGTTTACTCTGTATGGTTATTTTTCTGTAATTTATAGCTACTTTTAAGTGTGTCCTGCTGTTTTAAGGTGCTTGTAAAATGCCTTATAGACTCCTGTTGGCTACAGGGCGAATTGCACGTGATAAGAAACCTGCCAGTCCAGGAAGCCAAGAGCAGGTAGGGGCATCCACGGCCTGTTCTGCTGGGACTCTGGCCTAGAAGTGTTGCAGCTGATCTCCCCACTTTCCTACTTGCAAAAACCAGCGGGCAGGGCTGCAGTCTGGCAACCTGGGCTGACTGGCAGGGGCTCCAAGGCTTGGACTCCCCAAATCTTTCTGCCCAGAAAGATTCTTCCTGGTGTCATTGGAGGATCCTGAAAGTCCTGAAACTAAATGCCTTTCCCACACTGCTCTTTACCCCAGGGGTGCAAGGAGCATCGGGGGCTGCAGTTCAGGAGCATCTGGAGGGCTAGAGCTGAGCAGCCAGATGCCTGGACAAGCACTGCTTATCTAGACAGAACGTGGAATGCAGAAAGAGGTTGGTGCAGGGCACAAGAAGCTGCCCGTTTGCAGCTGGCAGGGGGCAGGAGGGAGAGAGTGAAGCTGGGAGCGCGAACAAGAGGTGCAAAGCCGCCACCTTGCTTTGGCTGGTGGAGCAACATGTAGGTGTCAAATACTCAGATGCCAAGCAAGGAAATGTGTGGGCCTTGAGGCATGCGAACAAGGTGCTGCGAGGGGGCCTGGAGTTTCCCCTGTCCACTGCATTCCCACCTCCAGGCATGCAAGGGGACAGGATTTACCCTTGGCATCCAGTTGCATTCTGCAAGGGTTTCTGAAGCAGGGCAAAACAGTTCAGGGATAGTGAGGGGTTATGCAAAGGCTGTTCATCTTCCGAGTGCTTTTGACACTGTTTGCGGGGGGGGTGGGGGTGGGGGGAGGCGGCAGATGCATAGCAGCCTCGCAACATTGGCCTGCAAAGCCCAAACGGGCTGCGCCAACAGAGTGCCGGAAGTGCAGCAACTGCGCATCGCCATTCACTGTGGAGAGGAGTGGACCTTATGGCACCTGGGCTGACTATCACCCCCACAGGCCACCATGTCACGCTCACTGGTGGAAAATTGGGGGAACCTGTTGCCTGTTCTTGGGGACCACTGGCTTGTGGCCGACTCCTGCTTGACCGCCCGGGCACCCCCGTGGTCATCTCTATACAGCTTTCTTGGCAGGGACGCAGAAGTGGTTTGCCGTTGCCTACTTCCGTGACGCAGCTGGGGACTGCCAAGCCTGGCCTTCCAGGCATTTTGTCCACCACTGAGACGGCGGAGGCCCTACCTCTTCCACTAGTACAAGTCAGAGGCTCCACGGAGGCCCAATCCCAAGACTGTTGCAAATCCAGGGACTGCACTAAAGAAGGGACGTTGCCGTGCCCCGGCCGCGTCAGAGGAACCTGGGCTGTGCGGACCGGTGTGAAATGAGAGGTGGCTACGGACGGTCAGTTCTTGGCAGGAAAGAGCAGAGCGATCGGGACCTGCAGGGCCATGGACGCACGGGGACCGGAGGCGACGGCGGGGCCGCTTTCCCATCATACACTTGATCCGATCTCCTCCTCTAATTCTGGAAGCGCCACTGCTGGATAATGCATGGAACATTCCCCCAGGAGGAGCAGAACAGCTGTGGATTCCTCCCTCGGCTGCTTCTGGCCTGCCCTCTTTGCAGCGAGCCCTGCGGACGGTTTCCAATTGGGACTTTTCTGAGCTGTGCGGTTTTTGCTTTTTATTGAAGCCGTAAAAGCTGTTGACAGTAACCTGACTGGCGTTTGCACAGGCCTTTCCAATCCAAAATAAATAAAGTGGCAGCAGATCTCTGCCTTGTTTTTGTAGTGACCAGGGAGCAAGGAATACTCCGCGCCGCCTTCTCTTGAGAACGCCGTGGCAGCAGCCAGCGGCAGCCTTTGCCCAGCCCCTCCGGCTCTGCTCCATACAGCTGGCTTTCCCTCCTCTGCGGCCTCTCTCTGAAACGCCGCTGTTGTGCTGGCAGAGAGCAGCTCTCCAAGGAGATGCAACCTAAACAGGCCCGCCTGGGGTGACTCATCCGCACTTACGCGCACAGCCCAGTGTCTTGGCCTAGCGGGGGAAACAAAAACACATCCGCTTGCTGTGCCGCTGTGCCAGTTGTGGAGCTGCACGGCTAGCACTCTGCACATGCTCAAGCACAAGCTTCTTAAGCATCACTCCCCCTTTGCCTGATATTTTGTTGGGTATTTTGAATTTTTAGTTGCTTAATTTGCTTAGCAACCATTAATCTCGAGTCAGGAAACGTTTACTCTTCCATGGCCCTTGGTTACCGTGGCTGTGGGATTTGTACACCTGCCAGGCTTGGGCCCTGCGTGTCTGAAGGAGCGCCTTCTCCCAAACGGACCTGCCTGGGCACTGAGATCTCAGGGACAGTGCCTTCTTGGAGTTCCTTCTCTTGCAGAAGTACCAGGCACAGGGACGTGGCAGGAGGGCCTTTTTCTGGTGGCCCCTCTTGTGGTTTGCCACGCGCCTATCCTGGAGCAAAGGGAGGCCGAGTTGGCGTGATCCCGCTCCTGACTCTGGCCTGACTCTGGTGCCTTGAAGAATAACAAAAATGTTTCTGTGAATCTCTCCAAAGGACCCCTGGCCTGGGTGCTGGGCTGGAATCTTTTGCAAAACGAATCTGTTCCAGATTTTTAGCAAGTCTAAACTAATTTCTAAATAAATAAATGCCGCTGTTCCCAGGGCTGCCCCCTGGCTGCCAAGAGGTGCCCTCCTTTGCCCCTCAGTCAAATCTCTCTCCTTGGCTGCCTGCCTGCCAGAGATTAAAAAGCCAAGTTGATGCCCTCATTGAGGAGGCCTGGTGATACAAGTGGGAGAAATCCTTTCTTCTTCCTCAGCCTTTGCCTAAGTGGTGCTGGAGCACAGAGAGGTCTCTCTGGAGAGCCCCTCCGTCCCCAGGGAGGCTCATGCGCAATGTCCTGCCCACACTCGGCTAGCAGCTGCACCTTTTGCTCACTGGGCTCCGATTCGTTCCTGGCCAGCGCTGTTGCCCAGGGTCCCCCTGGAGCCAGAGCATTGACCGAGCAACAGACGGAGTCGTGTTTTTAGGAGGGGCCACGAAGCAGGCGCTGATTTCATGGCGACTGGGTTTGGGACCGGAGGTTGTCCTGGCTCTGCCTGTGTGTGAGTCACAAACACAAACGCGGAATAGCTACCAATCGAGGAGTGTGGACATTTTTTGCTTTCCCAGATAGCGTGAGGATGAGTCAGGACTTTTATTCTGTATTTTTAAGTGCTGTACAGATTTAGCCCACAGGCAAAGAAATCAAAGAAAAAGCAAAGGGGGGGGGGAGGGAGTGGCCAAAGGAAGCCAGAAAGCCCTTGCGCAGCAAAAGAGAAACGTGTCCCATTGAGAGGCGCTGTGCCAAGTTCAGAATGCCCGGGGCTAAGGGCTTCTCTCTAGTCCGTCCGTCCATCCTTCTGTCCGTCTGCTTGCATTCATTTGCTTTCTTTTCCCCGCCTAGTTGGGTGAGACCAGGGCCAAACTCTGGGGCCAAAGCACGGGGACTTGCAGTTGAAGAACCCCTGGGACGGCATGGGCGAGCAGCCCATCCTGAGATGAAGCGAGGCCCCCCAGACATCTCTCACCGGCCTCGCTCATCATGCTGCACGGCAAGGAGCGATGGGATACTGACCCGATCAAGCCCAGGACAACTTCACACTTCCATTTCTGTCCGCTGGACGGGAAAGGAGCGCGATGAACCAACGTTGACTAGCGCTCACACTTGGAGTGCCGGTCGTTATTCGTCGTCCCCCGTGATCGAATACTTACCTTAATTCGATTGCGGGACCGGTCCTCTTCAGGGCGCCACCATTTCCATCAGCGCTGTCGCCATGACGATGCTGGTGCTCTGCACAGTCCCGTCAGGAGGACAGCAGGGCTGCCAGGGCACTTGCATGACAGCCCTGTTGACCTCCTCGTCCAGCGGAGGTGTGAATGCTCCCCGGCTGGTTGCAACAGGTAAGTGATTGGGGAGGGTTGGGGAAGATGTGGACCACAATTTCATGCTCCACAGGTAGTGCGTGATTAGGGAACTTTGGGAAGGCAGGAGGCGCTTGGAGGCTGTAGCAAATGGGCCCCAGGTCACAGCCTTCTGAAGAACAAAAGCGTTTCACACGATAAGTTGGGCGATTCTGCAAAATGAGTAGGAAGAGAGGCCTGTGGGAGGTTGCTAGTGGAGAAGGGCTGCTGGGAGCCAGGCCCGTGGGCCTTGGCCTAAAGAGCCACAGGGGAGCCGCGGGGCACAGCTGCATTGTTCCCGCAGTTATGTTGACAGGCAGGCAAGCAACAGGCTTCTTCACGCAGGCTGGTTCTGATGGTAAAAGCAAATTATGTTCATCATGCTGGGGGATGAGGTGGGGGCATTCAGTGGCACTTTGGGGAGGCAATCTGTGTCAGGCAGGGCGCTCCTGGTGTGAAGCAAGGCTCCCTGCACCAGCCTTTGTGCCAGTTCTGGAGCTCTGGAGCCAGCGCAAGGTGCCCCTGAATGCTCTAGGGGCAGTAATGTGATGCCACCCGCATTATGTCAGCAGGGATTTAAAAGGAGGCTACTGGTAGACTGGACCAGGGCACCATTTTGCCCACCCTAGTCTGATCTGTGCTCTGTCCTGTGCAGACACTGGAGGACTACTAGGGGGAGCAGGACCTTTGTTGTTCCACATGGCCAAACTAAAAAGCTGTAAAGCTGAAATTCCTCATCAAAGATGACTGAGCAACCCAGGGGCGAAGGCTGCATTCGTACACGTTTTAAAAAGCCGCTTGGACACTACTAATCCAGCCCACTTCTAATCCATATTAAAGGCCAGGCACTTTGATGGGAATTAGATGCACTAGCTGGTTTTGACCCTCCCTCCGCTTTGCGGGTGCAGCCAAAGTTCCTGCAAATTAGCTTGGGTCACTATCTTTTTTTTACCTGCAGCTGACATCTTAAGCAGCCCACTCGGCACCTGGGCGTCGCTTGCGTTGCCGAGCTTTGAGATGCAAACTATGGAATCACGATGTCTCAGCAGAAACGCAGCGCTGATGCGTCACTGTTTGCCCAGGGTGCTGGAAGCGGGAAAGAGGCTGAGAGTTTTCTCATCGCCTCCTAGACTGTGCCCTGGAGGTTCTGAGGAAGCCAGAATAGAGACAAGGAAGTTGGGTGGAAGCCAGCAACCTACATTCACTCTCGAGGTCAGGGGCTGTAGGAGGAGAAGGAAGGTGGGCAAGCTGAGTTCTTTGGAGGGAAGGTGGGAGATGGTTCTATGATTGGTGCCCAGGGCCGGAGTCCCCACTTAACTCGGCTTTCTGCTTTCTGCAATATCACCACCACCACCAGTGCTTGTGAGAGTTGGGCTCTTCCATATCCTTGCCAGTTCCCAGATCCTTTATTTCCCTTTACTTATGGGAACAGCTGAACAGGAGCCCCTGGTCATGGCTAAGGAGGGGAGGGGTGAGGCCAGAAGTCACAAGCCTTGGCCGGCCCTGCGCTTACACAAAGGCCGCCTCTTCTGAGAATGTTTTGCTAGGCCATCTCGCGCCTTGCAAACTGGGAGAAACCACCGGTGTGGGGGGCATCAAAAGGGCTGCACATGGATGCGCAGCTGCTCTCTGGAGTCCACAGCAGGCCGAGAGTTGCTCTTCGATCTGACGTGGGAGGACTTAACGCCTTGGGCAGACGGAGAAGCAGCCTGTGGGATGTCAGAAAAGGACTGAGCCAGGAAGCTCAAGATGGTGACTGGGAGGGTCTCCACCGCCTCTATGGGAAGAGCTGTCAGGTCCAGCACCTTCGCACCTGGTGCGCTGCCGCCACTCAGGTGAATCTGCCTGCTCCTGCTTATTGAAAAAAGCCAGTGTTGTGACATGAACCAGTCTGTACTTGGATTAACTGGTTTGGGGAATCTGGCTCCCAGTTCACTACTCTGCATCAGTGAGAAAGGTTTGCCCTTGTCTCTGCTTGAGAAGCCCGTGGGCACTTGGTGGGCTACTGCGTGAGACAGGATGCTGGATTAGATGGGCTGTGGCCTGATCCAGCAGGGCTCCTCTGAGGTTCTTATGCCACATAAAAGTAAGATGTGTTTATTTATTTATTTATTTATATTTCTATCCCACCCTATACCCAAAGGTCTCAGGGTGGGTAACAACCTTTGAAACAACAAACTAAAAGCAATATTAAAAACAACAATATACATAAAAACATTTAAAAGATTCAGCATATTAAAACACGAAAACAACAGTATCTGCTGTGGGGGAAAGTATAATCACATCAGCCAAAGGCCGGGGTATGCAGGAGGCGATTCTGTAACCTGGGGGCCACATCACAGGAAAGGCCTTCCCCCGCCTTTCAGGTGATTTGTGGCTTTCCCATGATAATCATTCCCCTAAAGAGCAAATGGCAGTAAGGATTATTCTCTTCCCCTCCCCTGTATCCTCACAACAGCCCTGCAAGGTAGGGTGAGAGGCAGTGAGGGACCCAGGCTCCCAGGTGAGCTCTGATGGCCACATGCAGATCCGGACCGTGGGCCTCCAGACTGGCCCCTGCTGCTCTGCTTTGGCTCTTGTTAACAGATCATTGAGAGCAAGTGAACAGCAGAAAAGCAAGAGAAAATAACACATCCTGGATGTAAAATAGTTAATTACAGGGGCTGGTACAAAGGTGAAGGTTACGGATAATAAAACCATCCAACCCTCCCATGTTTCCAAAGCTTATATAAAGGAAATTTCATTTAGGATGTTTTGAAACTAGCCAAGTTACCAAACATAGCAGTTGGCCATTCCACAGGTGCATCTGTTCCGTACAGAGGGAAAGCGCACCTTAAACGACCGACCCGGCTGCACCCAGGTTTTGATCCGCATTTGGTTCACTTTCAGGTGAAGGGAAACAAGTGCAGAGGCATAAGTGCTTTTCTGTTCACATGATCTAACTTGAGATTAGATAATGTGGGGAGAAAACGGCCAGTCGCTCTGCGGTGGAAGGTGGTTCGAAGCGTGGCCGTGGCTGGCCCAGAGTGCGTGACTCGCCCATCGGTGTTTCAGTGTGAGAAATGGTGCGTAACCCTTTGAATGGCTCAGCTGGGGAAGCCAGGAGGGGAGCTGGGCAGAGAAGCCTGCAGGAGCAGCCGTGGCAACACGAACAGGCCTTGGAAGCGGGCAGCTCCGGTGTGAAGAGGGAGGGGCTCTTTCAGTCCACGGTTCTTTTCCTCCAGCCTTTGCAGGCCACCTGGCAAAGCCCCAGAGCCACGCCTTCTCCCGCACTTCCTGACCAACCGGCCTGCCGTGAGCCTGGGCCTGGGCCTACCTGCATTGCAACACCGACTCAGTCGCGCGGCGGAGAAAACCAGTCCAAGCCGGTTTGAGTTGGGAGCGACGGGGCAGAGCTCACTCAGCGCGGCACGATTTTCCAGCCCAGCCCAGCCCAACAGAATCCTCCGCAAACGCCTCATCGAAAGCCACCTTCGCCCAGTGGGGAGCCCAGGACGTCAGAGATTCTTTGGCAGCTGCACAGCACCCTCTCGGGCAGTGAGCGCAGGAGCCAGACTCCGGGGGGCTGTTTTCGTAGATTTACTTGCATGACATCCAGCTGGAGATGGGAGCCCAGAAGATCCCTGGACTGGCGTGGCAGGGCAGCTGAGTGCTGTCAGCCTCGATCGTGGGACAGAACCTCCCCGTGCGGATGCATCTGCCGCTGGCTCACAGGTGCTGGAGGCGAGCGGCCTAAGAGGCCCCACCCTGCTCTAGCACGGGGCACAAGGTGGTCCTTCTTCTTCTGGCTGCTCCCTGGGCAGGTGGACCAGGAAAGGCCGCCTCCGTCTCAGGATGCCATCAAAGGCAGAGCAGCATTTCTGTCCTCTGCTGGGGACGGTCAGGAAGAGACCCAAGGGGTTTCTGGGTCAAATCTGGCTGCCTGGTGGCTCTGATGCATGTGTGACTCCACCCCCCCCCGGTAGAAAGGATCGGGGGGGGGGAGTCACCCAAGCCGACGTTTGCCTGGTGTCCCGGAGTCAAAGGCAGCATCTATCCCAGGGCAGGAGGCACGGATCTGCTTTTGCAGGGGCAACCAACCTCTGCCACGTGGCTGATGCCTTGTTGGGGTGAGGAACGCCATAGCAGGCAGGCAGAAAACCCGTCTGCGGTCACACAGGGGAGCAGAAGGACAAACTCATGGAAGTCAGAGCTATCAATGGCAATTTGCCCCAACAGTGGTGGGGCCGTCACTAGTCCTAGGAGGCCCTGGGATGCCTCGGGGGGGGGGGCAGCTGCCGGGAGGCCGTGAGCAGAGCAAGACGGATGCTCGAGTCCTGCTGGGGGACGTCTTCTGTAGCTGGCTGGACACTGGGAAAACAGGCCTATCTGCACTACACCCCACAGTGCGTGATTGGGGCACTTCTGGGGAAGCCCATCCGCACTCAAGGAGGCTGTTACAGCCCCCAGGCGTCCCGCATTCCCAGAAGTTCCTAATGCTGCACTAGGGCTGGAGCATGGAATCCTGCTCCACACCTCTCCTACCTTAACTGAAAACTTACCTAGCGCCTCCAGGCAGCGGCCATGCACACCTCTTCCAGCGCTCTGGGATCTCTGAGGTGCTGCGCAAGGGTGCAGGCACCTCCGATGACTATACATGTGGCTGTGCGTGCGCAGAGCGTCAGCATCGTCACGGCGACGGCGCTGACGCACGTGCCACAGGGCGCCACAGCCAAAATGGCGGCACCCTGAAGAGGACCTGCAAACTAATCGAGGTGGTCATTCAAGCGCAGTGTTGGGGGAACGCAAAACAGTGCCTGGTGCTCCAAGTGCCAGCACTAGTTGACGTTGGTTAATTGTGCTCCTTTTCCGTCCAGTGGACAGGAAGGGAAACGCGAAATCACCCCAGGACTAGATGGGCTCTGGGTCTGATCCGGGGAGGCTTTTGTGGGTTCTTTATTAGTGGGCTCACGGCAAAAGGAAGTGGCTGATCGATGGCTACTGTATCACAGCTTTGCAGATTGCCCTCTACAGAGGCAAGCATGTCCTCAAAAGACCTGCAGCGAAATGTGGGGCCTCCACTTATGTATCTCACCCAGAGGAGGAAATGCATCACCCAGAGAAGGCCTTGATTTGCATAGAATTTGCATGTGCTAATTAGTAGGCAGAGATGCCAATTGAGAAAGCCCTGATGTAACCAAGCAAGCAGAGCGTGTCTTCTTGCTGCCCCCACAGAGACGGCTGTGCGGATCCGATACTGTTTCTTCCCGGGCTGCGAACCACGAACGAGGAACTTCAGGCCCACACTGCCATGAGCCCGGGCTCTGCTTTGGTGCTCCTGCCCGGCCGGCGACCCTCCATGACGCCCGAAGAGCACAGGGGAGTTGCGAATTCCTTCCATGCTCCCCACCTTCTCCGCTAGCCCTCTTTTGGGGATCTCCTCCTTCATCTCAGAGGAAGGATTGCCAGCCCAGATTATGGGGCGAGTCCCACCCCGCGTCTGAGGCCCAGGAGGGTCTGCAACAGCCGAGGAAGAACGTCCGGCGTCAGGGCAAAGGTGCCGTCACCTGGCCCTTGGGTGCTGCTGGGCCCTGCAACCTGTGCAGCCACCCGGATGGCTCTCCCAGCTAGGTGGTAATGACTTTGCATAATTGCTGCTGCCCGGCACCCAGCTCCTCCTGGGGCAGGCCGGCCCTGGACAGCGTGTGCGTGTTTGTCTTTTGGAGGGGAGCGGCGGAGCAAGGCTTGTGTGAAAATGAGGTCACCTCCACCCTTCGTGCTCCTTCGGGGTTGGCTTATGCAACGCAAAGAGTCCTGCCCCTTCCAGGAACAGCGTCCCACTACTGGCTGCATGCACACCTCTGCTTCCCCTCCCTGCCTGCCTGCCTCTCTCCTGCTTGCATCAGCCAGATCCCTCCTCTTCCTCCTCCCCCTGCCCAGGCAGAAGTGTGAAGCAGGAGCAGCAGCAACTCCTCTCCCTGCACACAGAAATCTATTCTCTCAAGGCAATGGCAGGCCTGCTTTTCCCGTGGCAAAAGAGCACTGAGTCACATGATCCACGGGGGGGGGGGGCTTTAATGACCAACAGAGGGAGAGCCCTGTCACCCATGGGCCTCCCATAAGCAGCTGCTCAGGCATGGCTGAGGTTGGCTGCTGGGCCAACCGGGCAAATTTTTCCTTATGTTGGGCTTCCTTAAGCAACCTCAAGGAGCCAGAACTCCACTGTGCGGAACTGCCGTCTTCAAAAGGCGTCCCGTTTGGGTTCTCTTGGGCTTCCTGTTCTCTCAGCAAAGGGCAGCTCCCCTCCCAAATCAAGCCCCGAGGACAATGGTCGGTGGAAGCTGTGACACTCCTGGGCTTTCTGTTTAGCGGCACTCAGTGGGCAAGCGGCCACCGTCCCAACAGGACAGAGTACTTCCCAGGAGAGGCTGTTTCTCACCTGGCCCTTCAATTCCGGCCTCCTGCCTCCTGCCTTGAAGGCTCCATGGCTGCAGCCCCTTCACAACCACCAGAATCTTCCAGGCTGCTGGAAATTCTGCCACAATTCCAGGGGAAATCCCCCCAGGACGCAGAGGTTCTGCTGAATACAGCAGGAAATGGTCCTGGCCTCAAGGGACTCAGCCGGCCCCTTGGAAGAACCTTCCACTCCTGCTTCCTTTGTTTGTGGGAAGCTAAGCCAGATGCCCTCAGAAACAGCACCAGCTCCTGGGGTGTCACCACCTCTCCCATCATTCTGGCTGCAAAGGGTTAACTTTTCTCATCCGCCAGTGGGAGGTGGCCAAGGCCAGATGAGCTCATTGTCCACAGGGGATCTGTTTACCTGCCAGCTGGATGACGTTCTCCTTCTCCTAGAACCTGGAGATGGGGGCCCAAGAGATAAGGAGGAAAGGGACCACTTCGTGCCTTGGGGGAGGGTGGCTCCTTCTGCTGGGCTGGAAAAACCCCGATCTCTGACCCAGACGCGCTCTTCCGTTTTTGCCGTTAGCCAAAGAGTCGCAGGGCAACGTCCAAAGTCCATAGCCACTGAGGGCCCTCACGTCCCAGTACGCTGCCCACCCCATCCACCTGAGCACTGGGGGAGGATGGACAGAGGCTTGGAGTTGCTGAGCTTGGCACCGACAGCGGTGAAGAAAACTAGGCTGGAGTAAAGTTGGAGGGACAGAGGCCAGGATCCCTGTGCTCACAGGAAGCGCAGATTGCAGGGCTGAACCCCCCCTGGCAGCAGTTCCATGTCTCCCCCACTGACGTGGCCATTTTTATGAGTCGCTCCAAGAGGGCAGAATCTCTGCTGAGGGCTGAAACTTGCGCCAGCCCCCAGCAGCAGAAACGCACCTGGCCCCAGCCCCGAGATGTTGTTTGGAACGCATTGTGTGTGCTAGGAAACGACACCAGTTACACACATTTGCCTTGCTTTGGCGGACAATGTTGAAGGAAACTTCTGTCCTGCCGCTTGCAGAGTGGAAGGGGCAAAGGGGAAGAGGAAAAGCCCCAGACAAGAAGCCCAGCTGCTGCTGCTGCTGCTTTCGCAAAGACCTGAAAGGTGCACAGAAGAAGGAAATTCCCACTAGGCAACGGGTGGGAGACGAAAGGGAGCCCCGAGGCCACCTTGAGAAGCCAAACCAGCCCCGTCTTGGAGCCCAATCCTGGCCAAGCCTCTTGGGGTGAGATGGGCTTTTTGGTAGGGGGCTCAGCAGATGAAGCTGGCATAGGGGCACGCAAGAGGGTCTTTTCTGTGGTGGCCCCTAGACTCTGGACAACCTTCCTCTTGAGGTTCGCCAGGCACCTACACTGTATAGTTTTCAGCGCCTGGTGAAAAGACACTCCCCCCCCCCAGGCTTTTGAATTTTAAATAGCTTCCCCAGGGTGCTGCCCTGTGAGGGAGGGAGGGTACGAGAATGGGTGTGGGAGTTATATTTTTTAATTATGTTTTAATATTTGATATGTTTTATTCTTATTGTAACCCGCCCTGGGACCATTTGGTAAAGGGAGGGATATAAATTTCTTAAATAAATAAAAATAAATAGAATTATGAGTGCATTCCGTTTGGTACCATGTGCAGGGTGCTGTCTTGCTTTATCTGCTGGTCCCAGTGACATCCCTGACCAGAATGAAATGCAAAGGAAGGAAGGAAGGAAGGTGCTCCAGGCTGTTTTGCTGCCACGCATAGATGAGAGCTTGGAAAGCTCCGTTTGGACTGCAGGTTCCCCAGTCCTTAGCAAAAGACCATGTGACTCATTGCCCCAAACTAAGAACTCCTCTGAATTCTAAATATACATTTGGGATGCTCCGCTGTGGCTCTCCAGGTGCTCCCAGCATTCAGGAACATCTACAACTTAGTAGCCGGTCACAACTGGTTGGGCAGCCAGGGAGGGAAAGCTACACAGAGCAGGAATGTTGCTAAGGGAATTCCACAGGACAGGAGGAGGCACCAGTACTTTGTTCTGTCATGGTGGAAGCCTCTTTCTCAGATTGGAGCCCCTGGCCCGGGAGAAACGTGCTCTGCTGATTCACTCCGAGCCTGGAAACACAACTTTGTTTTTTGATCCAGGCGCTGAGGAGATTCCCGGGAACGGCGCTACCTCGGGCTGTCCCATCAGACGCGTTTGGGCATTTGGTTACTGAGACATCTTTTCCTTCTCCGAGTCTCTTCTGCTGCAGCCAGTCCTCTCTGGACGGCTTGTGCCTCGGGCAGTGTGAGGGCAGGCACAACCAGACGCTTCTGCTGCTGCCGTGGGCTGGCTTGCAGGCCTCGTCCGAGGACCGGCGGGTGCCATGTTGGACTTCACGTGAAGCGATAGTGTCTCGTTGTGCCTCCCTGCACCCAGAAAGCGAGCAGTCAATCAACCTGAGAGCGAAAGGCGTGTTTAGGAGGGAGAAAGAGAACAAGGCACTGGCTTTGGGTCCAACAGGTTTCCCCAGGTGAGGAAATCCAGAGGGAATGTTCCGGGCCTAAAGAACGGTCACTGGGTGCAAACGGCAACCTGGCCAAGGGCAGATGATCTCACTGTCCCCAAGTCCCACAAGCAAACCTCGAAGAGTCTGGGAAAGCGAAGCACAAACCTACAGGGCAGGCAAGAAACTCCACATGAAGTGAGGAGGCCCCCAGGTCAACTTGAGAGACCCCCGTCCGACACTTGGGAACTAGAACAAGGGTGGGCGGCCTGATGTAGAGCCGCCACTTCTTCCTGAGGAGCTCAGGAACACCTTGCAGTCCCCATCCCTGCCAGTGTGGAGCACTCTCCGAGCTCTCTTGGGCACAGACAGTACAACGGCTACCTCCCTGCTCTGCAGGAATGTGTGGGCACAGCTATACAACCCTCA
The DNA here is from genome assembly GCA_014337955.1 of Aspidoscelis marmoratus. NCBI lineage: Eukaryota > Metazoa > Chordata > Lepidosauria > Squamata > Teiidae > Aspidoscelis > Aspidoscelis marmoratus. Next base: position 402,310 of record MTQE01003491.1, read on the forward strand.
CTTCCCTTCTGGAAGTCCCAGTGGCCATAAGTGGGCTGGAAAAAGTGAGTCAGCAGCCAGGCCAGACACCCAGAAGCCCCGCCGGCACCTGTGCTCGGGAGGGAGCGGCAGCGGCAGAGAGAAGGTTGTGAAGCTGCGCAGCCCGGCTGGCACGCCGTTCCCGGGCGTTCTACTTCTATCAGTCCCACCTGGGTGCTGCTCGCTTGCTTGAAGTCTAGGCTCACGGAGGACCCTGAGGAAGAGAGCGACCACTAGTCACGCAGGACCAAAGAGGGTTGATGCGGGTGGCTTGGACCTGGGGGGGTCCTGTATTGAAACCCCGGCTTGGCCATGGAGGGCACTGGGCAACCAGCTGCTGCAGCCCAGTCTAAATAGCATGTACTGCCTTGAGTTTGGAGAAAGGCATTGAGGAGATGTTGTCTGAACATTTGAACAGAAGGAGAGGCCCACCTGAGTCAGTGGGAAAGTGATACACAGATTCCTAGATGTTTCCTCAAAGCGGAGCTTCCTGGTCCAGCTCTTCCCAAGGTGTGACAAGGAGGCAGAGTGGGCGGGAATTACGTGAGGAGGATACCCCCACCTGGAATGCAGACCATGCACCCCTCCCCACATGTGGGGCCCTTTGATTGAGGCAATTCAACCTGCCCCCGGTGCCTCTTCTTTCCCATGCGGACACAGGCGGAGCACCCGCCCTGAACTGGCTGCCATACATCCAGCAGCAGCCTGCCGACTTGGCCTGTGTGTGTGTGGCCGGCGAGGAAGGGGGTGGGCGAAAGGCGCGGCATTTAGCTTTCCCTTTCTGAGAGGGTTTGCATCTCTGTGGCTTCTCCCAGAAATGAAGATCTGGGAAAAGAGCCGATTTCTTGGAAGGAGAAAGGACAAACAGAGGCTACTGCTGAGGAATTAGGTCAGAGGGCCTCTTTGTCGTCTTCCTCTCCTTCCTTCCTTCCTTCCTCCTTCCATGAGCTCTAAAGCCCGTGCCAGGCGGCCTTTGGGGACACGGCTGATCCCCAGAAGCCGCCTTCTGCCAGGAATCCACACCAGGGGGAAAAGGTGGAGCCTGGGCCCTCCGGTTTTGCAGCTGGGGAAACCCCTGGCAAAGACAGCTGGCTGTGCAAACAGGCTAGGTGGGACAGCTGGAAATACCCGTCCCGGGGCTGGAGTGGGAAGCCAGCCGGGTGTGCGCTCACTCTTTGGGTGAGAACACGGGGATGTTTGGGAGGGGATTGCCTGTCCCGTCTGTTGCCAGGAGGCTGCTTCTGGCGGATCACCTTTGTGGGGGGGGGGCAGTCTCCAGATTGTGCTTGTTCAAGATGATTTATCGTAGCCACAATTGCAAAAGCAGCCGCTTGGCAGGACGGAAATAGGGATGAAGGATCCGGGATTGGGGAAGGAGGGTGCTGGGAGGGTCGGCCAGGCTACACCTGGCCTGAAGGGCTGTCAAAGGTGGAGGACAATGGGAGCGCCATCTTGAAGGTTCAGAGGCTCAAAAAATGTGTGGGGGGGGTTGCCACCAGGTGGAGAGCGAGCAGAAGAAAATGTACCTTCGGGTATGGGGCAGGACAGAAACGTAAATAATAAATAAATAAAATTAGACCTAAGTTTTAATCCTGCTTCAGCCCACCTTCAGAGTGAGAAAACACTCTGATGTGTTGACAAACAACGACAAACGAGAGCAGGTCCAAAGGAGGGATACCAAAATGGCTAGTGGTCTGGAACCATGTCCTACAAGGAAAGGTTGAAGGACCTAGGAATGTTTACCCTGCAGAAGAGAAGGCTGAGAGGAGACATGATCGCGGTCTTCAAGTATCTGAAGGGCCGTCACAGTGCAGAGGGATCGTCCCTATTCTCACTTGCACAGTGAGGGCGACCGGTCAGTGGAATAGGTGGCCACGGAAGGTAGCGGGTTCTCCTTGACTGGAGGTCTTCAAGCAGAGGCTGGACCTACATCTGTCTGGGATGGTTTAGGGAATCCTGCATTGAGCAGGGGGTTGGGATGGATGACGCTGGAGGTCCCTCCCACCTCTATGATTCTGACATTCGACAGTGTGACCCGCCATTTTCCTTCCACATTATCTTACCCAAAAGTGGATTTTCTGAGTTAGTGGATACTGAAGGAGGGTGGCGTGTTCCCTTTGCTGGTGTGTTACCTCACTTTGAATGTGGCCTGTAGCTGGATTAAAAGGGAGGTGTGGATGGGTCCTTTCTTTTTATGCAAGTCCCCGCGTGGCCTTTCAGACGTCTGTGCCCAGAGCACCCAGGGCCCATCTAAGCCCAGAGGGTTGCTGTGCCTTCTCTGCTGGTAGGCAACTAGGTGCTGCTGGCACAGTACGGGTTCTGGCCTCGGCCCCTTTGTGTGACTGGCGATGGGTCGCCCCCGCTGCTTCTGGCACAGAACCCTTGAAAGAACCAGCAGGGTCAACTGCAGACACAATGTTGACACAACGTCCTGAGAAGAGAGTTTGGAAGCCCTGGTTCTGGTAAGGGACAGGCGTGACCAGCTTGACTGGGGGATGGAGAAGCGTCTAGAGGATGCTAGGAAGGAGGGAGAAAGCCCAGCCGGCCATGAGGAAATGGGTCCTCTCAGTTCCTCTACGGCTCCCAAATCACTTCTCGTTTTGGGCCGTTGCACAAGGGCCTCCAGATGTCAGTGTGCAGAATCTGACCGGTGGAGGAGGTGAGGCAAGAGGGAATCTCCCATTAAGATTGTTGACTTCCTGTCTTTGCCAGCGAGGAGGAAGTTGCTCATGCGCACAGGAAACGGTGCTCGCATGAGGGTGAGCGTGCAAGTGGGTTATCGCCTCTGAGCTCTGGGAGATTTTTGGCTCAGCAACCCTTGAGAGTGCTTCAAAACAAAAGCAAAGCAAAGCAAAACAAAACAAATCTCCGCCTCCGCCTCCTCCACCACCCCGCAAGCACAGGGAGCCAGCGGAGGCTGGCCAAGCGGGCAAAATGGAGTGATCCTGGCTTTAGGCAGGTCAATATGGGAGAAAGCATTCCTTTAGATATTTGGGGCCCACGTCAGCAGCCCTTCTCTAAAACTACATCTGTGCTCGCAAGGCACAGGGGAGCCACAGTCTGAAAGCACAGTTGTCAGCCAGAGAGCCTGCTTAGGATTCCAAAAGGTGGGTGGGGTTCCAGGCACTTGGATGGAGTTTGCCACCTGAGAACAGTCCACATGACCCATCCTGCACCTTCTCTTGCCAGCAAAGTAGCTAAGAAGTCGCCAGATTACGCCGGGCAGTGGTCAGGCTATGGAAACAGCCCATGTGATGGCAACAACTTATCCAAAAGTCCCCAAATGGCTCACAAACAAGCTGGCTGCCAGACGATGGGCAGAAGTCCGCCCCAATTGAACTTACTAGCTGATGCCTCTGAAACTGGAAGCGCTTGGCCGAGTGGGAAACGCTTCTCAGTTGTGCCTGTGTGTCTTCTCCAAGGAGAAGTCCACCAGCCCCTTGAGTGCCAAGGACTGGGTGCAAGGTGGCTGGGTACAGTCTGACCGTGAATGGACGGGGCCCAAATCCCACAGGAATGTAACCAAACCCATCATGCCCATCCTTGGCTAGAGGAGGCCTCATACTGGGTATTGTGGTGCAAAAGCGTGAGGCGGCATCCTCCATTCTTGCGCACCAACACTTCATTTTTCACAATTACTTTAGTCAGAGGAACCTTAGCATCTGTCATGTCCACAAGAAGAGCCGATGATGCCGCGGTTGCTCATCTGTGACGTGGCCTTGTGGACAGCGAGATCTGCGATGCTTCCGTCCAGCTAAGGAGACACACACACCCCGGGCAGGTCCCAGAGGGCCCCAAACCACCGAAGCTGTTATCTGTGTGCCATTTTCTGGTGTTCCTGTTCCAGCTGACGCTCAGATGAAAGCCAACTGCCTGGCAATTGGAGAGAGGCTCTCGTCAGGTCACGAAAGGCAGCCAGTTGGGCTGGGGAGGCTAGAAGAACGTGCCGTGTGGAGGTGGTGAGATCCTGCATCCTGGCTGGGCCCTCCCATCTCCCATTAAGCCTCCCGTCCCAAGGCAATTTTGCCACTTCCCACACCCACGTCTCTGGATGCTGGGAAAGCACCCCTGCTCTGCAGATAGAAGCAGCGTCTGGTCCGTCTTGGAAAGCGGCTGATTCATCGCGTCCGTCTTGACTAGGGGGCTACAGGGCGACCGGGAAAGGGCTGCTGCTACTCTTTGCAGGATCTGTTTTGATGGAAACAAAAGTGACTCGTGGGAGGGGAGGAGGAAAGGTGGGGAGGGAACCCAGTGCTTGTTATGAAAATACTGGTGAAAGAAGCCACATTTTCCACACACCCCTTCTTTTTCAGAACAACGTAAACTTCTGAAGAAACAGGCAGATGTTCAGAGGATGGCAGTGGGGTGAGGACAGAAGCAGCACACGGGAGAGAAGACAGGATATGGTGCATCAGCAAAGCATTTAACTTGAGGAAGGCGCTGGTGGCTGCAGCAGCAGTGGGATCACGCACCACCAGGGGTTGAAGATTCAAGGTGAGTCAGAACATAGGAAGAGCCCTGCTGCATCAGGCCACAGCCCATCTAGTCCAGCATCCAGCGGCCCACCAATGGCCCATGGGCATCTCAAGCAGAGACAAGGGCAAACCTTCTCCTGCTTGTCCCCCCAGCCTGAAAGATGTACTCAGGTATCCACTCTGGTAGCCATTGATGCACCTGTCATCCTTAAATTTGTCCAACCCTCCCTTAAAGCCATCTAGGCTGGGTGCTGCCACCACCTCTTCTGGCTGCCAGTTCCATAGACTGATGACCCTCTGGGTGGAGAAATCCTTCCCTTTGTCTGTACATGAGTCTTAAATGAGATGAAGGTACAAGGAGGAGCATGGAGCATGTCACAATGAGGTAAAAATAACGCTTTTGCACCGTGTAAAACATCACAACAGCCTGAGCCCAGCGACGCACTTTAGCGGAAGGATCCAGTTGCGGGCAGGGGTCTTCAACAGACACCACCTAGGGGCTTCATGGGCCCAGAAGAAACCCATCCCACGCCACACAGCTGCTGCTGAGCGCAGAGGGCCCTCTGGACATTGCCCACAGCAGCCCTCCAGGCGTTCCTGAGCAACAAGCCGCGCGCTCTGTGCCCGCAGCCCTTCGTATGTCCTGGAATCACAACTCCGGGAGTGCCACCTTGGGAACACCTGGAGGGCTGTGTTTGGGGCCCCCCGACTCAGATACCGGCCAGGTTTTCTGACACCCAGAGGGGAAGAAAGGTCAATGTGCCTTACGTTTGTTGAAGCAATTTCTCCCCTCCCCAAACTGCCCCAACTGGGATGGCGTGATTTTGCTCTGGTTAGGTGACATTTATTTTGGGCTTTGCTGGTGTGAAACAAGAACTTGGTGGTGGGTTCAGGGCTAAGAGACACTGGTTACTAAGAAAGCGCAGCTCCCAGTCGTCTCTCAAACCACAGTTCCTGTTTGGTCCCCAAATCCGAGTCCCAAGGCCGGCCGAAGGCAGCGTAGAAGCGCAACCCCTGCACCTGCAAGGAGGCTGTTTACGGAAGAGAGCTAGATGAGAGGGGGGAGGCTGCGTGTGCGTATGTGTGTAAGGGGAGCCACTGACTCATTTCTGTATTCTCAGGAACCAGAGCAAAGCAAAGAGGAGCAACGCCTGGTCACATGCTGCACAGTGCTGAAAGATGTCTGCGCAAATGGCACAGAGGACAGAGCGCCCCCAGCTGGGACACAGAGGATCGTGCAGGCAACAGCTCAGACACCTAATCCTCGTCTTGGCAGCGGTGGAGGGAGGTTGGGGTGTTTAGTGCACAAGCGTGACAAACAGCCCAGAAATCTCAGTCCGGGCCTAGAGGATCTGTGAGAGCAGGACAGCGGCCTGCGGGTGACTCATGAACCATGGTGCCGCAGCACACAAGGAGGGCAGGGGCGGCTGTTACAGGCCAAGGCTTGCAAAGTGGGTAACGTCTCTCCTCCTTTTCTCTTTTTAAAGCAGCAGCAACAGCAGCAGCAGGAGATTTTGAAAAGGAAGTGCTTAAGACACCCCCAGAAGCCACATCCCTGCCCAAAGGCATGGCGCTTGCAGGCCGCCTTGAATCCCTCCTGGGTATTGGACCTGAACTCTGGAACTGAAGGGGATTTGGATTTGGGGGAGGTTACTGGGTGCGTCCATTAACAGGTTCCAGAGGAAGTTAACAGGCTCTTTGAGAAGTTCTGATGAGATTAGGGAAACAAGCCTTGCAATCGATACGCAGAGTCCAAGCTGAATACACCTGCCACGAACTGGGAAGCAGATCTGCTGGCAGGCACCGGCAGTGGTTCTCAATCTGTAGCCCTCCAGATGTTGCACTCCCAGCACCCTATGTTCAAAGAAGCAACAGCTGCTTAATAGGGAGGCAGGTGCTGCACGGGGGGAGATTCCCCCGCTGCTGCGTCCCCCTGCCGCCAGGTGCCTGTTGCATACGACCTGCCTCCAATCGACAAGCATCTCAGTTCCTCGGAAGGAGAGTGAAGTTCACTCTGGACAGCAGAGGAGCAAAAAGCGCTGAGAAGCTGAACGTAGGAGCCCACCATTCAGTGCACCCTGCCTGAGAAATGAAGCAAGCTGTATCGCGAGATACGGAAGGCAGCTGCTGCCGGGCCGCACTGTGGGCGCCAGCGAAGCTTTGCTGCTCAACGGCCAAGCGCCGCTGCTGCAGATGTTTGCAGAGGGAGGGGCAGAGTAGGGTGGGGCAGGGGAGACCCTTCCCTGAAATGCTGAGGAAGCACTGTGGGAGGGGACAAGGAAGAACCATCTGGGTGACGGCAAAAGACTTTTGGATGTAATTTTCCTGGGGTTTTAACTGATAATTACAGCTGAAGATTTTGTCGTGAGCCATTTTCACCTCGCATTTGATGGCTTTTCTAAACTTTCTCGCTCTCTTGCCAAGAGGCTGGTTTTAATTTGACTCTGCAAACCACCCTCAGGATATTTCTGTTGAGAACCTGGCAGTTGGCACCCTTGAAGACACAACTCTTCAAAGAGGGAGGAGGGAGCAGGGCAGGCGGCTTGAGAGTTTGAGCATCTAATAACACGCACAAAATCTTGGGCTGGGAAACTGTCTCGGTCACAGATGAACCACCAACCAACAAAGCACCTTCTATGTCTGCTCTTCTCTGAACGACAGAATAGTGGAATATGCAGCCCTTTCCACCACCAGCAGACATTTCCCTGTTAGCCATGCTCAGCTGTAATGGGAAAACCATGGCAGGCAAGAGTTTTGACCTTTCCCTTCACAAGACTCCAGAAACAGGTCTGGATTCCCATAAGACGGCATTTCTGGACCAGCCTGAGACCCCTTAGCTCACAAGAAATGGGAACAAGAAGAAGAGTTGGGTTTTCTACCCCACTTTTCTCACCTATTTAAGGGGACTCAAAGGAGCTGACAACCATTCTGTTCTTCTCCCCACCATACACACCCTGTGAGGTGGGTGGGGTTGTGAGAGCTCAGAAGAGAGCTGTGACTAGCCCAAGGTAACCCAGCTGGCTTTGTGGGGGAGGGCAGAACCAAACCCAGTATTCCCAGATAAAAGTCCGGCTCCCTAACCATGAGGCCAAAGTGGCAACAAGCTGGTTTGTATTAGTTACTTATTTAGATTTTTGCACTGCCCAATTCTGAAGTTTCAGGATGATGACTGGAAAAAAAGCACAACCATATAAACAAAAATAGATTTTTTTTAAAGTACAAATTAAAACGTAAAAATTAAAGTAAGTGGGAAAAAGTTTAGGTTCAAGATGATTTCAGAAAAACACACACTGGGTTCTCAATTATTCCCCAAAGGCATTATTAGCTGTTACTGTAACTGTTATTAGTAATGGTTTGTTATTATATCCTTATTTATCTTTGTTTGCTGTGGTTACGCAACAGGGCATTGAGTTTACATTCATAACTTGCTGTCTCTACTTCTCTGATGTGACGCATCGCACAATCAGATTTCTGCTGATTTGTCAGTGTGTGGTTTTCTTCCTTTTGCTAATCAGGAAGCACAAAAAGGGGGGGGGACAATTCAGTACTAGAAATCTCCTTAGATACTGGAATAAGTAACAATATCAAAGCACAGACAATGAGGTTGCCTCCAGATGTGGACTAACACCTTCCATTCTCCTGGGACTACTCTGGCAAATCCCGGGTTCCCTTATCTGCAGCATTCCCAACCCAGTCCCGGATACTGAGCGATATCCTGAAACATCTGGAGGGGAGGCCCTCCTGGTTGTCCCACCACCATCAGCAGCAAAAATCCGGGAGAGGGCCTTCTCAGTGATGGCTCCTAGCCTATGGAATAGACTCCCCCTTGAGGTGCGTCAATCACCTTCATTGTACACATTTCAGAAGGCAGTAAGATACACCTCTTTGCCCTGGCCTTTGGTTTAATAGGGATACACTTTCCCTTCCCATTTGCAGGTGCTATTGTTTTAATAACATTTGATTTTTAATGTTCTTACCTGCCGGGAGACCCCTGGGTATACGGTGGGATAAAAATGTAAATAAATAAATAAATATTAGGGGAACTCTGGCATCTATGCTGCATTTTTCATAATAGCGACTGCATAATAGCGACTGTTTGCCGCCTCTTTGTGTTGTTTCTGTTGCAAATCCGGACAGGAAAGGCAGCCTTGAGGAACCAGTTAGAATGGGCTTTCTATTCCAGCTGGCTCCACAGGGGCACCCAGCTTCCAAGCAATCCTCCCGACGGGTCCCAGAATTCAGGAGGAAGCTCAGGGCAAGCGGACCAGGGCCTGGCAGCGCCTGTGCTGCCCTCTTCAGGTCAAGAGGGCTTGTGCTCAAAGCAGCAGGGAGGAGTGGCACAGACTGACTGTTGTGGGCAACCTCCTCTGGTCCTCTCCAAAGGCTCACAAGCTGATCTCAGACACAAGAGCCCAGAAAGCGCACTGGCCTTGTAGCTGAGGATGGGCCCTCGCGCTCACTTGCTGGGGGCCCAAGCCAAGGCCTGGAGGGCCCGACTGAGCTCTTGGGGGAAGCGGAAGCCTCTTGGAGTAGCTGAACAAGGATTCCCCCTGGCCCACTTAACCCAGTTTACACTCATGAAGCTTTCCTGCAGGGCAAACCCTTCGGCTTTCCTCTGAGCTCCTCAGGGCAAGAGAGAAATGCGAAGGGACCCCGGCCCTTTCCCTCCTCTGTTCACCAGCATCGAGAGGGTTCTCTGGCGAGGCAGAATCCACAGCGCCAGGTAGGAACCCTTGCATCACGTGGACAAGGCCAGGTGTGAGCAGAGAAGAAGAAGAGTTGGCTTTTCTACCCCACTTTTCTCACCCATTTAAGGGGACTCAAAGCGGCTGACAAAGCTTTTCTATTCTTCTCCCCACAACAGACAACCTGTGAGGTAGGTGGGGCTGAGAGAGCTCAGAGGAGTGCTGTGACTAGCCCAAGGTCACCCAGCTGGCTTCATGGGGAAGGGCGGAATCGAACCTGGGATTCCCAGATAAGAGTCTGGCTCCCTAACCACTAGACCAGGAAGACCCCTGGAAGACAGGCCAGAAAGGAGGGAGGCCTTCTTGCCCCCACTGGGTCTCCTCACTTCTCCTGGACTTTCTGCTACCCACCAACCACCCTAATGGGCTGAACTGCCCTGGCCTCCCCAGAAGTCAGCCTTTCCCAGCGGAGCCACCTGGTACCCTTCAGAGGTTGCTGGACTGTTTCCCATCAGCCCCAGCAACCAACACACCTAGGACCAAGGAAGGGGAGTGAAGCCATACAGGTGTCCTGGAATTCTTAAGGTTCAGATCTCCAGTCCATTCCGGATTGTTTATTGACTGGTCTGTTTCAGTTTTGCTGTGTCCACTGACGCGTAATAACGTGGTTTAGAAATCTTATTAAATATAGGCGTGATGGCCGTTCGCTTCTTTGAGCTCACAGAGACCTGCCTCTGAAGCCTGCTTCCCTCCACATTAGGGATGCTCTCCAGATGTTCCTGGACTACAACTCCCAGCATCCAGCTCCCCAGCAGGCCCAGCTTTTGGTACAGAATGCTGGGAGTTGAATGCCAGCTGAAGTTCAGAAACATCTGAAGGCCACACTCGAGCACTTCTGCTCCAGATGTTCCAACTACAGCTTCCGGCAGCCCCAGAAGTGCACATGGGGGAGGTGTGAGCGGGAGCCAGAAACATCCAGAAGGGATCTGGATGGGGAAAGCAAAGAAGGTGCCATCAAGTTCCCGCCCTGCCTGTAGGATACCAGAAGCCACGCCGGCCACCGTCAGAACAGGCTATTCAGGCAGATGGGCCACTGCTCAACCCAGGGGTGCCGCTTCAGACCTCTGTGCCAACCGCCTCTGTACAAAGGTGGGTACAGAGGCAAGGGAAAATGTCATGGATATTGCTGGTCAGAAAAGTCCTTCTGGTGTTCAGGTGGCTGCATTTTCCATCAGTGAAAGAAGAGCCAGTAGGTGCAGAGAAAACCCCCAACTTCCTCCATCGAGTGGAATCCATGGGGCAGCAGCGGGGCTGACTCAGGCCTGGTTTTGCTTTAAATTGGTTAATCCCTGGTTGTGCCAAGGGGCGTGAGCCCCGGCCGCCACACGCAGCCCACCTTGGCTCCGGAAGCCGGAGCCGGGATTGTTTTCCGCCCTCTGCCTTGCTGACACAGTGCTCAGGCTCGTGGCTTGGCAGAGGCACCTTTTTCCAATATCTCACCGGCTCTTCTTGGCTTGGAGGCCCAACACACTCTGGAGGGAGGCGGGCAAGGAGGGGCAGCCAAGGACAGGCTGTTCCCTTGCAGCGGTGGCGGCTGCTTCCTCTGCTCCCCTGCCCCAGCAAGAGGTGGGCGGGCAGAGGACGAGACGTTGCAGCTCCCACCAAAGGAAAAGAACCAGCAGGCCGGCTTCACGCAGCGATCTCTCTGCAATCAGCAGAGAACCTGTTCACAGGGTGGAGAGGGAAGCGCTGGCCCACTCTGATGCAACTGTCCTTTCTTCTGTCCACAGGCCTCACAGAGAACGGAACGTGCCCTGCTTCTCTTCCATGCCTGGGGGGTGGGGGTGGGGAAGGCTTGCAAAACTCTCATGAAGAGTCCTAGGAGGCACGAAGTGGGACAGCGTGGAGAGAACCGAGGACTTCCTGGTCTCCCCTTCTGCCCCCTGCTGGATCCTCAGCCCCCCACTACCTAATCTTTGGACAGGCTGAAGAAGACCAGGTTCAAGGGACCTGGGAATCTATGGACTTCTTTCAGTCTGGCCTGAAGAGGCACTTCGCCATCCCCAGCAGGACAGCAAATCTCAGCTCCCCAAACAGTTTAGGATTAGGATGAAGGGAGAACGTCACCAGAGAACGAACCGGGCGGCAGCTTGCTGGTCTCTGCCATCTCTTCCATGCCATTTTCCTGGTTCCCTGGGGCAGAGCGGTGGGTGGTTTTGGGTCATGGCCCTGTGTTCCTCACCTGCAGGATCCAGGACGACCCCTGACAATCTGCCTTTGGGGGGCTCCATATTCGTCCGGATTCCAAATGCACGAATAGTTCACGCACGTCCCTAGATCAGTCATTCCCACACTGCTGCCTCCGTGTGTTCTGGCATCCCACTCCTAGCATTCTGTGCTCAGGAACATCTGGATGATCACAGCCTGGGAATTGCTCACTTGCTCAAATGGAGCCATCTGCCCACATCTTAAGCTCATATGGGGCAGAGGCAACCACGGGGAAACTGGCATGCAAATGTATTGGAGCAACTGGGTTGATACATAGATGATATATCAGTATCCGGAGAGGGGGGGCTGGGGTTGGAGTATTTTTGTTACGAGATTGTGTATTTTTATTGGTGTACGTTTATTAAAATGTGATAAAAATATTTTTCTTTTTTAGAAAAAGGCAACCAGAGGCAAAATTAGCATTTTAGAAGACTGTCTGTAAGAGAACAAAACACAAAGCTTTTAAGGGATCTCTGTATTCAGCCAACCAATATGAAATAGGATCTCCCTGGTAGGGGTGGGCAAGAATGGGGGGGGGGGTTTGCATCTGATTCATGTCAAATCGAATTTATGAGAATTCATATTCATTCAAATAGATCCCCTCTGAATGTGGTAGGATTCTACTGGATGCATATGCACTCATATAAGAAACATATCTGATATGTATCCCTTAACATATCCACCTTGAAAGTGTCAAATCCAATCCACTTTGAATCGGCTCTCAATGCAGTTCGAATGCACTCTGGATCCACTGCAGAAGTGACTGGTGCAACTGCTTTCCCACCTCACCTGCTCGGTCCACGAATGAATACGCATGCCAACGTACAAATGTCATAACATTTGATTCTATTATGAATGTCTGAACTGTACAGACACCGAATGTTGGTCATATTCACGTACATCTCACCTTCATGCTCTCTTTGCCAACTCAGATCCCAGGAAAACCAAAGCCCACCGGAGACAGAGGCCCATGATCGTGTTTTAATGGATCTCCCCCACCCACCTGACCTCAGGGTCTGGCCCTGGTAACGTCAAGAGTATTATGCCCACATTGGACACGAGCCAAGCCAGACGTTATGACAGTCTTGCATAACAGGGTGACAGAAGACGCAGGACGCGTCAAGATTTCTTTGCAGTGACACATCTCCTCCTGGACTCGAGGCTCCAATTCCTGTTTCTGCTTGCCCAAAAACAGGTAGCAGAACTTACAAGAAATGCAGAGGAACATTCCCGCCACCACAGTCATGGAAAGCAGAATCTTGCAAAGGAGGAACGGTGCAACGCTGGAACCCACAGAGATTACAGCCCACTTCCACTTGGATTCACACGTCCATCAGGCGGGCAGGGAAGTGCCCCTTTAAGACCACACCCCAAGTCCCCATGTTGGGAATGTATCCAGCCAGCTCTCCTTCAGCTGGGAATTCAGGATCACAAAACGGCCACGTGAGAAAGCCAACGGCCGTCTGAAGGCTGGGAAAAGCTTCTCTGCACTGCAACGGTCTCTGCCCCATTCGGAAAGGGAGACCCAGATGCAGATGCAGGCATGGGCCCCTTTTCCTTATCCGTGTTAGCTGCACTGCCCCCTCCGGGCCATGCTGCGAACAGTTCCGGGGACGCATCCCAACAAGGCAAGAGGAAGCCCCCAAAGCCGCCACCGGCTACAGCACGCCCTGGGAGGGGGCCTTGCCGGTGATCTTGTTGGAGCACTCCAGGAGGGCATTGTGGATGTCCTTGGCGCAGGAGATCTGGGTCTTGATCATGCTGAGGTACTGCGTGTAGGGCAGGCTCTCTGCTTGGACCGCGTCTGGCTTTGTGGCGGTGGGCACCAGTGTGGGGGAGTGCTTGGCGCTGTCGAAGCTCTGGGAGAGGCACTCATAGGCCAGGCGCTGGGCAGAGGGGGGAGGAGGTGCATGTGAGAACGCAGGACCAGCTGACTGCCCTTGCCAAGTTCTGTGGGATATCTTTTTCCACAGATACACTGCTCCCGTACGTGGAGGCTCCTTTTGGCTCTCCTGGCTGACTCTCCTCTCCTACCAACTGGGCCCTGGCCTGACCAGAAAACTGGTGTGTGTGTTTTTCACTTAAGTTTGACAGCCACGGTCTCTCCCATTACCGCCCCACAGAATTTTTCAAACTGACTTAAAAGGCCAATTTTTTTTTTTTTGGCACTAGTCTCCAGCACTAGTCAGTAATGAAAGTGACTGGTGCAATCCAAACCACATGTTCCTGTGAAAAAGAATGACCGAGCACAACGGAACGTACTTTTGAGTCGTCATAGCTAGCACTGCTTTGGCAGACTTAAACAAAAATAAAGGGGGGGGGGAGAAGAGAACTGGGTGCCACATCCATCCTCCCCCCCGGTGCTCCTCCCCTCCTCCCCAACACACTCTCCTCTGGCCTCCTCAGTCCCCCACCTGCTCGCCCCCCCCCCGCCCCACTTGTTTTCCAGGCCAGAAGCCACCTGGCTGACTTGCCCACTGCATCAGGAGCAACTCCTTGGACCTGCCACCTTCAGTCTGGATCCCTGTTTGGGGTCAGATAAAGTGTGAATGGGGACTGATGGTGGAAGGCGCTGGAGCTCCACAAGTCTGAAATCCTCCACTCGGAGACTGTGGAGGGAAGGCTGCATGAAGTCTGTCCCCTCCTTCCTAAACACCTCAGCGGGTTCTGCAGTTTAGGATCAACGCAGTTCCTAAAGTGCCTTCTATCCTGGAACCAGGATAAAAGTGTTCTGAACATATGCAGTGAAAGTGCCTGGTGCACCTATGGGGCATGGACTGGGGCTACTACCGAGAAGGCCTTGCCCCAGCTCTCCACCCGGCAGGAAGAAAAGGAGCTGCGTTGAGCCCCTGCAGTCCTGGAGGCAGCGCATTACCCATCACAGGACCCTTACCAGGCAGAGTTCCAGCTGGTCACACAAGGCGTAAAACTCCTCAAGGCTCTTGTCCACCCGCTGCACTGGGCCGTCACTGCTTTTCCTGGAATGAAAGAGAAGCCCTGTTGTTGGCGGAGCGGAAGCAGCGCTGGCAAATCTAACAGCCACGTGCAAAAAAACTCACTGTCCGCTGTCAATGTTGGTGTTCTGGATGAAGCTCTGGGCAGCCACCTTCATCAGGTTCTAGGAACAGAAAACAAAGAGATGGGGTCAGAGAAGCACATCCAGGCCTCCCCATAGGTGTGGATACTTCTTAAGACAAGGCAGTGTTTTCCTTTTGCCCTGGTAAATGGGCGTCAGTGCCGTCGGCATGGTCAGCAGGCAATTCCCTCTGGGTCCTTGGGCTATACAGCCCAGCACGGCACCTGTTTAAAGGTTACAGTTCTACCTGCACCTCACGACGCTTTCTGGCAGGGACAAGCTACGGCCCAAATCACCAAGCGCTGAGCAGTCCTGAAATTGCTGGGGACTGCGAGAAAGTGGGGACACAGTTTGGCAGGGGCTCCAGTGGTCACCTAGTCCAACCCCACTACGGAAGGGTACTGCGGTCCACATTAACTAAGAAGAGTCTTTATCTCCCCTGACCCACCGACCCTTTCTGGATTATATCCCAGGACAGGGGCTGACTATCAACATGCTAGTGAAGACTACGGCAGGCCCTGATGCTGGAGGATAAACTAAAATTAGGTCCAGCACAGAAAGGGCCAAAGACCGCTGCCTTCCACTATGTCTTCCTTAGGAACTCCACACCCACCCTCCCACGCACCCCGGTCAGTATGGGATGGCCGTGATGGTTTAATGCCTCCCATCAGTTTAAGATCACTCCTACCCAAAAGGTCCACTGCAGGGCTGATTTGGGGCTACCTACCCTGACTTCTGAAATTGACAAAGTATTTTTAAGGCAATTTGCAAAAAGAAAAAAGCCCTGGCCAAGCAAAGCAGGGAAAAAATGAGAACCAGAAGGGCTTCTATTCTATGTCATTTTGGTTTTTATGTGAAAGGAAAATGCAGGAAATTGCTAACAACGTTCACGCTTGCCAAGATGAGAACGGCTAAGAAAGAACTGGAAAAAGGGACAGAAGTCAGTTTCCGAAACCTGAGAGCCGGAAAACAAAACCTTTGGACTCTGTGACGTTGACTAAGAGGTTGTAAACATTTCTGGGAAGATAAAGACAATGGCAATATTTAAAGAAGGGAAGCTGCTTCTTTGTATTGAAATGGTGTAACAGTTTTAGAGAAAACAGTGCTTGTTAAGACCGTTTTTGGTTTTCATTTGTTCTTTTTATCAGTTCCTGCTGAGTTTGCTTTCATTCTTTCACAGAGACACAGGTTACAAGTGATAACGATTAGAACATTTATAGATAGAGTAAATATGAAAAAATAAAAGACAAAGGTATACCATTTGAAAAATTGATAAGAAAATGTATTAAGGTAGAAAGTAAAATTGCAGGGGGTCTATATAGCCAATTAAGTACTGTTAAGGATGAAGTGGTGGAAAATTTATATAATGTGTGGAGTACAGACATGAGGATTGAAAGGGAAGAAGTTAGGAATGAAATAATATGGATGGAAATGTTGGCACGGATGTAGACAAAGAAGTATTTTTTTCCCATATGATCTGGGAATGCCCCATAGTATCTGAATTTTGGAAGAAAATCAAGGTAGCGATATGTTAAACATACTGTTTATAATAATAGGGAAAATGGGAGTATCACATATGGTTTTAAATAATCTTCTGACTATTCAACTGAAGGAAATAGAAGAATTATTAACATGCACCCATATAGTCCTAGTAAGCGAATGGAAAAACAAAATGGTCTATCACGAAGTATAATTATGTAATTAATGTGATAGCATTAGAATTTTTGAATAATCATATAAATAATAACAATAATTTAGATAGAATTAGAATATGTAAAAAAAAAGGATGATAGTCAAAACTGAAGTTGCATTCAATTTTGTCAATGTAACGTTATTACATAACATGTAGCCTTTTCTACAAATTGTATATGAAATATGAATATGTATTACCCTTTGAAGGGAGGGGGGAATTCTTATAAAACTGTAAAAAACTAATTTAGAATGCAAAGCCCCCAAGCCCCTTGGTTTCTCAGCCTCCTGAAGCTGAGGGGGTTGGCTGCTTTCAGGATGGCCTACAGTCCAGGGGGACAGTGAAGCCACAGAAATGTTGCCCTGTCCCCAGAGGACGTAACTCAGCTCTTCCCTCAAAAAAGGAGCCCAGGGTCACGCACTGCTGTCCTTTAGTGGACCAGAGGCAGCTTTTGCCTTTCCCCTGCTTAAACAGAGGCCAAAGAGGTGCTTATTTATGGCTAATTCTTTTTTCAAACCATGGATGATTCACCAGGAGCACCAACTGAAAGTGAAAAAAAGGAGTGGGAAAACTACAGAGCTTAAACAGAGGACTGGTCTTTAAGAAGTGCTATTTTTCAACAAACCCAAGCCATTTAGGCTGAGCCTAGCTTCAAGGCAGTCAGAGCTCTTTGTTTTACAAACAATGCAAGCATTGAGAAGTATTATGCATCCCCCAGGCCCACCCTGCCCAGTTCAAACAAAACAGAACAAATACTTGTTAGATAATCTAAAGCAGGAGTGCTTGGACACAGCCCTCCCAGCATCCCACTGGGCTGGCAAAGGATGATGAGAACTGATGTTCAGGATCATCTGGAGAACCACAGGTTGACAAACACCGTGTTAAAGGTTGTGGTGCAAGGAAGCAAGTTTTCCAAACTCTCTTCCTCCTTTCACAGAATTGTCCTGTATTGTGGCTCAAGCAACTCCCAATTGCACAGGTACAATTTCTGAGTGTGGAGCCTGTTTAAACCATCTGAACATCCCAAACGTCTTATATTATACAGACCAACAAGCCCAGCACCAGCCAAGATGATAACTGCCCCGGCCACAGCTGTTCACTAAAGCCAGGGGGGAATTCACAGCTATTTCAAAAGGAGCAGTGCTGTTTGTACAGTCTCGCAAGTTCAGGGAATGCATGGATAAATTTGGCTTTATCAAAACAGAAACTTATCCTGGAAAACTGGCTGCCTGATGCTGACACCTACGGGTTCTGGGCAGCATGAGGGCAAAGTTCTGTTCGGTTTCAACTCAGCGGTTCAGGAGATATTGACACTGGGATGAAGTCACCCCACCATCCGTTCCACCCACCGCGCTGAGTCATTTACCAGAAGCCTTGGACATCTGCCTGCCAGTGAAGCAGCTGTTCCACACCCCACTAGGGGATTCCTGTTTGCTTCTGCGTTGCACCACAAAAAGTTACATTTCAGCATTTTATATATTTGGACAAAAATGGATACTTCATTCCTTTAGAAAGAGTCAGCTGCTTGCTTTTTTTTCTCCTCTAAAGAGAGGTTAAAAATAAAACGGCCTGACTTGGCAATGTGGTTGTTTTTCAAAAGCCACATATTTGGAAATCAGGAAGACATAAAAGACGCATTGGGTTGGGAAAGAAATGCCAGGGAAGGACCACCAATCCAGATGTTTGGCCTACTTGTCCCAATTTGAAGAGAAGCGCAAGGATCAAACAACTATTTCCCACCGTGGGCCACGACCCACATCCAAGCAAAGAACAAGGGTACCCAGGGGAGCTTTGGGGTTGGGAAGATTGGGCCAGGTCAGCCTCTGGCGCAAATCCAAGCACAGGCCTTCTTCCCTCCACACCTCTTTTGCTCCAACCGCCTCCTGAAATGGTGAAGATGTTTTGCCCAACTATAAACTTGCACCAATCTTTTGAAAACTTAAGGGGAGTTTAACAATGAAATCCCAAAGATTTTTGTTTTTCACTTGTTTTGCTGGCTCTTTCATGTGAAAGAAATAATCTGTCAGGTCAGTTCCCCCACACGGAAGGAGGAAAGCATTCAGAAAACCTTCATGGGTTCAGAGATTCAGCAGGCAAAGCTAAAAAATCAAAGTATGGAAATGAACGCGGGGTGGATCACGCACTTCATTGGCATTGGATCTACTGGTGAAACCTTCAGAAATGCAGGGTGGTGTTCCTACTTTGATGCCAAGGTTGGCACAACAGGACACACAGCTTATTCCGAACGGTCAAAGGTTCCAGACCTGAAGATCTCGGCTCTGCCCCGAGTCATGGCACCTGTGCCAGGGCCGGCTAACTTTGTGAAAGCCCACGGGGGAGAGGCAGTTTCCAGCAGCCGTGGCGGGTATCTCCAAGAAGGGCCCGCTTGAGCAAGTAAAGGCGGAGTTGGGGCGAGCTCCAGACCCGTTTGACCCCAAGTCTGGTGTTTTGGGCAGCTGCAGGATGGCCACAGAGGCTACAGGAATGCGAAGCCTACAGCACGGCCGATGCCAGTCAAGGGTGCCAATGAGCTTGTTCCGTAGCATCAAAGGGCGAGCACTTTGAGGCTGCCAGCCCACTCCGGACCAAGCAGGGCCCTTTGCCCGCATCTCACCCACGCATGTGGCACTTTCAGAAGAACACGCACGAGCCCAGCGACCGTGGGCAGCGGGTCAGCCTCCAGTCTCCGGCCGGCCACGAAAGGCCGCGGGCTTGCCCGTCGCTTCAGCCGCTGACCAGAGAGCCGAATGGGGACGGGCACGACGCACCGGGGCGCCTTCGGCTTCCCTCGACACGCGACAGCGGCCAGGGCAGAACCATCCCGCAGCGGCCTTGGCGCGCCTGCCTCTCAGTGGAGCGGAGACTGGGGCCACGCTCCCAAGGCCCTGCCTGGAGCGCCCGTTCCAAAGGCCCCTGCTGAGGCGGACAGTTCAAGGAGGGCCCCCGCCCTCGGCCTTACGAAGGAGCACGGGAGGCCCCCAAGGAGGCCCGCCACCGTCTGCATTAGCTCGCGGCCCGCAGGCGGCCACTCCGAGATACCTTCCAGAACGAGGCCTCGGACTCTCCCGGGAGGACTAACTACCCCGTCAGGCGGCCGAAGCAACTCCCACAATCCCCCGCGTCGTCTCGCGGGAGCGGCCTCCCTCGTCTCCATGGGAACAACGGCCCAGCGCCGCCGCCGCCGCCTTCTCTCACCTGCAGGCTCTCCTTCAGCTGCGGCAGCAAGAGCCGGAACCGCTGCACCGGGTCGAAGTCCTGCGCCTGCGCGGCCACCTGGAGCCCGGATGGAGCTTGGGCCACGGCGAGGGGAGCCGCCGCCGCCGCGCCCGCCGCCGCGGCTCCTTGGGTCGGCGGCTGGTGTCCGCCCACGACCCCTGCTGTGGCCGGGGCGGCGGGAGGCCCTACCTGAGCCTGGGCCTGTAACAGCGAGAGCTGCTGCGCCTGCTGTGGCGGCTGCTGAGGCGCTGCCATCTTGGTTCCTGTGAGGATTTCTCGCCGAGGGTCGGGAAACTACGCTTCCCAGGAGACACTGCGTCAGGGAGAGGCGGGGCTTCTTTTTCCCGTCATGACGACCGCTTCCGGCGCGCTATATGCTCTCCTCGAGCCGACGGGGATGAAGAATGTCGCGGCGGCCCGGAATGAGCTCGCGCGAGTCCTCCGGCCGGGCGGGGGCGCCGGCGGCGCGCTTGGCCTAGTCAGCCGTCAATCGCGAGAGGTTCGGCTTAGCTGTGTGAACTACAGTTCCCAGGGGTCCGACCGCATCGGAAGCGACGGAAAGGCGGCGGCCGGCGGCGCGGCTGTTCTACGTCACAGGCGGCGCTCGCAATGGCGCCTACGATCCAGACCCAAGCGCAGCGGGAAGAGCCGGGCCACAGGTACGCGCGTGACGTCACCCGCTCGGACGCCTGGGTCCCGCGGGGCGGGCGGGGCTCCCGTGCTTGGGGTGTGTGCCCCAACAGTGGGCTCCTCACAAGGGGCGCCCGGTCCCGGGACCCTACCGCGCGCGCTCCGGGAGGGGCTCCGGACCCCCCCCCCCGCTGACCCCAGCGCCCTCCGGAGGGGGACCGGCGACCCCTCGGCCCTGCGCCTCCTCTCCCTCCCGCCCCGCCCTCGTGGCAAAAGTGGCGGGCACCGGGGAGGGCCTTCTCTGCGACGGCCCCCGGGCTGTGGAGCAGTCTCCCTGCGGAGCTGCGTCCGGCACCCTCGCTCTTTGCCCCGGCCTCTGGCTAAGGAAGGAAACCGCTTCCCTCCCCACGTCCAGGCCCAGTTGTGGCTTTAACTTCATAGGTTTGACGCGCCTGGAGACGTCTGGCTATAGGGCGGGATAGAAATCTAAACGGATAACTAAAAAATAAAAAGTGAAGCTGGCGGTGGCGGGACGTGCCCTGGAGCCCTGAACCGTTGAGTCGCTGATTGGAACCGGCCGCAGTTTCTGGAGCGTCTCCCAGGGCAGTTCCACAGCACTTGCGCCGCTCCAGCCCAGCTCTGAACCTGCCCAGCGTGCCTGGCGTCTGCCCGGCTTATCTGTGTTTCGAGAGGAAGCCTCCTCTGTGCCTTCGTTTCGCCGCTTTTAGGATCCTTGTCCTTACGCCGCAACTGGGCAGGGCAGTTGGTGCCGGTCAGGTACTCAGGGAGTGTTTGGCCTCTGGCCCAATCTTTTTGCCGCTCTGCCTCATTCACGTCTGATGACTTTCTGTGGCATCGGCTTCTTGCTTTTCCTTACAAAAGTAACGTGCAATTAATCCCGGTACCCTTGTCTGTTTTCTGCCAGGCCTAATTCCCACCGGACGCTTCCTGAGCGGTAAGCTGCCTCTTGCCCTCATCTCTCCTGCTCCTTGTTGGGAACGTGGCAGATGGACTCAAGTCTCTCCCTCCCTCCCCGCCCCTTTCTCTCTGCAGATCGGGGGTGGTGTGTCGAGTCAAATATTGCAACAGTCTCCCTGACATCCCCTTTGACCCCAAATTCATCACATACCCATTTGACCAGAACAGGTGAGTTAAGTGGGGTGGGGCTGTGTCTGCGTGTCGCCTTTCAGCTCCTAGTTATGACCCTTCTGCAGATGAAACCGCTCTGTGCTGTGTTTGCTTTCCAGATTTGTACAATACAAGGCCACCTCCTTGGAGAAGCAACACAAACATGACTTGCTAACTGAGCCTGACTTGGGAGTCACAATAGATTTGATCAACCCTGATACGTATCGCATTGACCCCAACGGTGAGCTGAGCTGATGCTGGGGCTTCGAAGAGAGCGGGAATCACCAGGTTCCAGCAGTTGCAATAGGGGTGCAAGGAAAACTTGGGTTCTGTATGAAGGAACAGATATCATCTTTGGAGAGATACGTGTTAATAAGCACTGATGTTAGAAAATACTCACACTCCATTTGAATGCCCTTGTACTGGGCTGTCATGAGCAAACTCAGTCTCCCAGTCTCTTTCAAGGCTTGGTCTAGGCCAGTTTAGTGTATTGGTTAGGGAGCTGGACTCGGTTTGATTCCGCACTCCACCATGAAGCCAGCTGGGTGACCTTGGGCTAGTCACAGCTCTCTTCTGAGCTCTCATGGCCCCACCTATCTCACAGGGTGTCGGTTGTGGGGAGAAGAACAGAAGGTTTGTCAGCCGCTTTGAGTCCCCTTAAATGGGTGAGAAAAGTGGGGTAGAAAAGCCAGCTCTTCTTCTTCTTTGGCAGACACCGTCATTGTTTGATGTAGTCAGACACATGGGAGCTGCCAGGCTGCCAACTGCCCATAGGCACTGACTTTGGGTGCTGCTTTCTTTGCTCTCTCTGTAGTTCTTCTCGATCCTGCCGACGAGAAGTTGCTGGAGGAGGAAATCCAAGCCCCCACCAGCTCCAAAAGGTATCCTTAGCTTTTGTTTCCAAATAGATGTGCCCGGTACCATTTGGGTTGGCTGAAATGGGCTGGCTCTATGTGGTCAGTGATGAAGGACTTACCCTTGTTGGGCTTCTTGTTTCCAACATCCTTGGTTCTGCCACAGCCATTTTTTGTTAAAGTCCACTTTACAAGTCAAGAGAACTAGGAATATTAAATGCTTTGTGGGATTGAAGACGTACAGTACACAGAGGTGCTTCTGGAGGAACGTGATGTTTTTCTAATACATCCACGTGGGCCTTTGCGGCTTTCTCCCCCTAGATCTCAGCAGCATGCCAAAGTGGTACCATGGATGAGAAAGACAGAATATATCTCCACGGAGTTCAACCGATATGGTGTCTCCAATGAGAAGCCTGAAGTTAAGTAAGTAGAAGCGATCAGAGCTGTTCTCCACCCCTTGGAAAACTGTCCTTGCACAAGTAGCATCCTGGTTGATGGCGAATGCCAGTTAGGGGCTCCTGAGGAGGACTTCAAGGCCCAGGAGATCTGGTTTACTGTAGCCTCCCCTTCCCCTCCTGCAGATGTATGGCAGTTTCTAATGCTTTCTTCCCAATGCCACCAGGATCGGGGTGTCTGTGAAACAGCAGTTCACAGAGGAGGAAATCTATAAGGACAGAGACAGCCAAATCGCTGCAATTGAAAAGACCTTTGAAGATGCTCAAAAAACAGTAAGGTGGCCCTTTCCTTTTTAAAAAAAAACACATTGAGAATTAACTCGAGGAAGCAAAAACAGAGCTTTGCTTTCAGACTTAGAGGGCCAGACGAAGCAAGCTCACAAAAAGCACACAAGCTCTGTTTGTGATTCTGGATTTAAGCGCCCACCAGCCTGGGAACATGGAGGGAAGAACGGTCTTTGCCGGAGACTCGGAGCTGGGCCGTTTGAAGAAGTAATCTGGGTCTTCGTTTTCTCACTTCCTAATTCTGCTCCTAGATTTCTCAACACTACAGTAAGCCTCGGGTTACCCCTGTGGAGGTCATGCCCGTCTTCCCAGACTTCAAGGTGAGAAAGATGAAGAAAGGTTTGTGGAGCATCCAGGTTCCCTGGCTCAGAATTTTGTTTACTTATTGGAAAACTTATATCCCGTCTTCTCTCTGAAGTTCCCAGGGTGGGACAACAATAGAAAGATAAGGATTGGGCTGTCAGTGATGGGTGGTGAAACCGGAAGAGTGTCCTGTTTATTTTCTGTGGCCCTAGAACAGGAGGGGCTCTGGGTGCCTGGGCCCTTGGCTGACTTCCTGGCTGCAAATTGGCCGACCTGGCTCTGATCAGAGCAGGCTGGGCTGCCTGTGAGCCAGTTTGGTCTCGTGGTTAGGGAGCCGGACTCTTATCTGGGAATACCAGGTTTGATACCATGAAGCCAGCTGGGTAATCTTGGGCTAGTCACAGCTCTCTTCTGAGCTCCCACAGCCCACCTGCCTCACAGGGTGTCTGGTGGGGAGAAGAGCAGAAGCTTTGTCAGCCGCTTTGAGTCCTCTTAAATGAGCGAGAAAAGCCAACTTTTCTTCTTACTTGGTTCCTAGCCTGTTTGTAGAGCAGGGGACGCATTTGTGTGTCTTGTAGAAGAACTAGATTATCAAGAGGAAGCGTTCATTGGGATGGGGATTGGATTCATTCCCAAGCTGAGGCAAGAGAACGGGGTCATGGGTTGGAGAACCAGCCATGGCAGCTTCTTTGGGCTCCCAGTTCTGCCCCCCAGGGAGCCTCACGCTTTGTCCTTTTCCTTCTCAGATGTGGATCAACCCCTGTGCTCAGGTCATTTTTGACTCTGACCCAGCGCCTAAAGACACCAGTGGGGCAGCTGCCCTGGAAATGATGTCCCAGGCCATGATCAGGTATGGCCCCTTTGAGGTATGGATTCCTTCAGGGCTGGCTTTCCTTAGAGATCGGCCTGAGACCGGCACGGAGTCCCTATTGAGCAAGGGGCCTCTTTGTTGCTGATGAAGGAAAGTGTTTCCCTTCCTGGCCAGCTTACTTTCTGAGATCAGGAACTGGCGGAGTTTAACGTGGGCCTGGCTGCATAGCTGTCCTGCTTAGCTGCAGCCTCTTTGGAATAAACAGAAATCTTGCTGCTGATGCTTTCTTTTCTCCTTCTCCCCCCCCCCCCATCACAGGGGCATGATGGATGAAGAAGGGAACCAGTTTGTGGCGTATTTCCTTCCTGTGGATGACACAATGCGGAAACGCAAACGAGATCAAGATGAAGAGATGGACTATGCGCCTGAGGACATGTAAGTATGGCAGGGAGGGGGCAGCTCACCTGGGAACAGAGGAAGGAAAAAGAAGCCAGAAGGCATCAGAGTGCGGAAATGTCAGGAGAAACAGGCCTGTGGCCCCTGCCCACACCAAGGCCTCCCTTTTTCCTAATGCTGAAGAGGAACTTAGGGACACTGGAGCCTTCTGGCTTCCCGCTTAGTTTCTGCCAGGTAAGGCCGGATCAGGAGTCAGCAGCAGAAAAGTGATCAGGTTCTTTCCAGGCCCCCTTCAGTAGCCATGTGGTGCTGCAGAATTAAGGGCGGCAAACACTTTAGCGGCCCGTTGTGGTTTGGTGTCAGAGCCCACAAGACCTGCCTGGGGAAGCGGAGGGGGAAGGCTCGTTGGGCTCCCTTTTAGACCGCCCTGCAAAGCTGGGCTTCTCTTTCTGCCACTTGCAGCTACGAGTATAAGATTGCCCGGGAGTACAACTGGAACGTGAAGAACAAGGCCAGCAAAGGCTACGAGGAGAATTACTTCTTTATCTTCCGTGAAGGCGATGGAGTCTATTACAATGAACTGGAGACCAGGTGAGGGGAGCCCGGGCCTTGTGAGGCTGCAGGTGCTTGGGCTGAGTTAGATGGGAGCCCCCGGCGAAGGTGCAAGGTTGAGGCCTGGCTGGCTGGAGTTTTCCAGGGCGCTTCCACCCACTTTGTGGCCAGAGGATGTTTCCCCTGGATGTTTTGGGGCCACGGGTGCAATGAGTAGAGTTTTGGCTGGGAAGATCACAGCTGAAAGAGCTGATCCACGCTGACGCAGCTGCCCCCTGCGCCAAGGTTGGGTGTCTGCAGTGCTCCAGGCCCTGAGGGGGATCCTGCTTTCTCTGGGGCTGTTGGCAGCTGGGGTGCTTTACCTGCAGCTCCCCCTTCGGTCTCACCCTGCGTCTCCCTCTCCTTCCAGGGTCCGCCTGAGCAAACGGCGGGCCAAGGCTGGTGTGCAGTCAGGCACCAACGCAGTGCTGGTGGTGAAGCACAGGGACATGAACGAGAAGGAGCTGGAGGCACAGGTAGGACGGCCCAGGGCAGGGAGGTCGGGGCCTCGCTGGGCACTTGTCTTGGGAAGGAATGGGGGGCACAGTGCTTCACGCCAGCCCGCGCTGCCTCCCAGGGCCACGGCTAGCGGATGAGAAGGGCCCCGGATGGGTACCCAGTCCACCTGCTCAAAGATGGCTTTGAAAAAGGCAAAGGGGTGGTCGGGCTTTTTTTGGAGGGGGGGGGCATCCTCTGAATATTATGCTGTCCCTGTAGGAAGCCCGCAAAGCTCAGCTGGAGAACCATGAACCAGAGGAAGAGGAAGAGGAAGAGATGGACCAGGGCAAAGAGGTGCCAGGCTCAGGTAACTGCTGGGGGTCCTCTGCCTTGATTCTGCTCCTTGTTGCCCCCCCCCCGGGCCTGTGCTACCTTCACAGTACTGTGGGACTATCTGGTCCAGGGCCGGCGGATGGGCCTCCCTGTGCCAGCTGTGTGTTGGCAGCTCCTGCCCTTGACCTGTCTGTCCTCTTTCCTTCCATCCTAGACGAAGAGCCGGAGAAGGGCAGCGAGAGCGAGAAGGAGGCCAGTGAGGGCGAGGAGGAGGAGGAGGAGGAGGAAGAGGAGGAAGGCCGCTCAGGCAGCGAGAGCGAGAGGGAGGCCAGCGAAGGGGAGGGCGCTGGCGCGGAGGAGAGCGAGGATGATGAGCAGGCCGCCAGGGACAAGGAAGAGATCTTTGGCAGCGACGACGAGGACTCTGAGCAGGAGGGCGGCCGGCCGGAGGGGGACGAGGAGAGCGGCAGCGAGGAGGAGGAGGAGGAGGAAGCCGGGGGCCGCCACCAGCAGGAGCAGGGCCGCAGCCCTTTTCTCAGCGGCAGCGATCGCTCCAACCACGAGGAGGAGGAGGAGGAGGAGGAGGAGGAAGGGGAGGCGAGCGCCACCGAAGGCCCTTCAGAGTCCAGCGAGGAGGGGAGCGACAGCGAGTGAGGCGTGGGGGCTTCCTCAGGCCTCTGCCCCCCCACACCGGGATGTCACTGGACCTGAAGGGCAGAGCGGGACCTTCTCTGGCAGGCGGCACGCCCTCCCTCCCTCGCCCTCCGACATCCTGGTTAGCTGTTGGTCGCAGAGATGGAGGCGGGAAGAGCCCTCCCTCTGCCGGTCTCTCCCGCTGGGCCCCGGGGCCCCTGGAGACCGCTGCTCCCTAGAGGCTGGGCACAGCGTTGCGGGAGGGGCAGCGCCGTTGGCCGGGCTGTTGTTCTTGTATATAATGTCTCGCGTCGCAAATGATAGGCCTGCAATAAAGTGGATTTTTTTCCTGCTCCCCGGCTGGTTTATGAGTCTGAAAGGGGGATAGAGGGTTGGCTCTTGCCCCATCGCAGGCCCAGCCCCCCCCCCCGTAGGGGCTGCTTCCCTCCCTTAGGAGAGCGTGGCAAGCAGAGGTTGGCATGGTTGGTGCTTCCCCCTTGCGCCTCAAGCCAGGCTGGATGGGCAGAAAAAAGCAATGCCTCGCATAGGGGATGCCTGAGTAAAGAGGAGACTGTAAGGGGGGGGGTATTCCAGAGGGAAGGAGCCCCCACTGAGAAGGCCCGGCTATCCCGTTGGGGGAGCCGGGTCAGGCTCGGCCTGAAGCGCCTGAACGCAGCCAGGGCTAAGAGCGGCCCCTTGAGGGGGATCCAGCGGGGTCTTCCTGCTCGCTGGGCAGCCGCCGACAAGAAGCCTCTGCGAGTCGAGCGACCGGCTTTCCCCGGCCAGCCGTCCGGAGAGCAGTCGCGGCGCAGGAGCCGCTCCGCTCCAGGAGGGGGCGCTGCGCTTCGGGGGGCGGCGCTGCGCTGCGCAGGCTGCTCCTCCTCCGGGGGGGGGGCCCTTCTCGCGCTTCCTCCTCCTCCCCCTCCCGCCGCTTCCCTCCCAGTCGCCACCCAGGAAGCGGCCGGTCAGCGGGACCTGGCGGCGGCGGCCGACCGGGCAGTGGTGAGGCG
>MTQE01003491.1:429614-440747 GCA_014337955.1 Aspidoscelis marmoratus
GGGGGGGGGGGCTCGCGGGATCGGGCCCGGGTCTCTCGAGGGGGGAACCTCCTTGCTCCGCTGCTCCCCGGATCCTCGGCGGGGAGGCGTCTGCCGCTGGCTCGAGTTTGGGCCGGGGGTTCGTGCGGGCGCCCGGAGAGGCCTGCTGCGCGCTCTTCCCCCGCCCTAAACGGCCCCGAGCATGTGCAGAGCGCCCCTCCCTCCCTCCCCGGCACCGGGCAGGAGCGCCCGAGGAATGCGGGGTGTCTCGCTCGCGGGGTTTCGGGGTGTGCCTGCCGCGCCCGTCGTCGGCGTAGAGCCGGGAGGCGCTCTGCACGGGCTCAGAGGCCTCCGGCTCAGTGAGGCTCGGCTCCAGCCGGCGGAGCACCTGCGCCCTTCCCGGCGAGGCGAGAGGCGGCCGGCGGGACCGGCTAGGGAGGGGGGTTAAAGGGGCTCAAATCTCCGCTTGGCTCCGGTGCCCCTCCTCCTGGTGAGTCGCCTGGGCAGAGACGGGGGGGGCAGAAGGGCGGGCACCCACGCGCCCCCTCGCCCGAGTGGGCGTCGCGGGTGCGGGCCCGAGGGGCCAGGATAGCGTGTGCAACGCGAAGGGCCCCGGGGGGGGGGGCTGGGCCGATGTGGCCCCTGTCTGGGCACTGCTGGGTGCGACCTCGCTGGCACCGGGAGCCTCGAAGCCCGCGGGTAGGTGGGGGCCTCGAGGGAAAGCGGGAGGGGGCGCGCGAACACCCACGGGCTCCCACTGGCCTCAGGCCAAGAGTCCCCGCTCTGCCCCTCCTCTTACGGGCTGGGGGGGCACGGGGGAGCCTTCCTCCCTGGCCATACGCGACTCTCCCTGCCCCCCCCATCGCAGCTCGCCAAAGTCCAAGGCCTCGGCGCAGTTCCAGTAAAACCAGCATGGAAACCCCAGTAAGAACCAGGCTGAAGGGGACAGTGAGCTCATCTGCCAGACCAGGGTGAAGAAATATGACTCCAGCGTCCCCCTAATCGTAGTCTGGGATGGGTGTAGTGGCCCCTCAGAAGGGAGATCACCCCAGCACCTGGGGGCCGCCACAGAGAAGGTCCTTTCAGGTGCCCTCCTGTCTTTAGCGGCTGCTACAGGGTCTGGACCAAGAGGGCCTTCTCCGTGGTAGCTTTTCCCCTTTGGAACGTTTGCAGGGCACCTGCACTCACAGGTGCCTAGTGTTGATGCAAGCATTTTGACTTTTTTTTTTTAACAGAAAGCAATATAAACATGTGTGGAACCACAGCCTTGGGGTGGTCCCTGCGTGCCAGCTCTGCAGCCCTACTATGTGGGGCGCCTGAGGTTCACCCATCTTTGGCCACGCTTTGGCTCGCTGTCAGGACTGGCTGAACTCTGACCTCTTTGCCATGGGATGGAGTGTGGGCCACCCAGAGGCTGCAAGGTTGCCCCTCACAGCCTTCCCTCTTGGAGCAGTCTTCCAGCTGCAGGAGGTCACGATTCTTTTGCACCTGTGGCTTGTGGGGTGGGGGTGCTTGTCATGGCTGCGGGGAGCCAGTCTGGTCTAGTGGTTGGGGAGCCGGACACTTATCTGGGAATACCAGGTTTGATTCTGCCCTCCTCCACAAAGCCTGCTGGGTGGCCTTGGGCTAGTCACAGCTCTCTCCTGAGCTTTCACAGCCCTACATACCTCACAGGGTGTCTGTTGTGGGGAGAAGAACAGAAGGTTTGTCAGCCACTTTGTGTCTCTTTAAATGGGTAAGAAAAGCCAACTCTTCTTCTCTAGTGCAAGATGTGTAATGCAATGGTTTCTGGGAACCGACAACTGCCACGCTGTGGGAGGAACACAGGGCCACAACCTCTGGAGAAGCAGTGTTTGGCCAGCCCTTGAACAGAAAAGTGGTGCAAGGGGAAAAGGCTGGACACCCCCACCCCCCCAGGGCAGAGTGTGGAAGTGGAGCTTGGCTGACATTGTGCTTTCTCCTGCTTCTCCAAGGTCGACCCCAACCCAGGTATGATGCACCATCTCTGTCACAGCCACATCCCTCTGACTGGGCATCGAGGCACACTACCCCTCTAGCGATGGCCACGTATGGAACCGCAGACCAGCCCCAGGACAGCGGAGCAAGACCTAAAGTCAAAGCAGATGTTGCAGCCAGCAGCCGGTCCGGCAGCCGCCGGAAGGCCAGCGCCAGCCACTCCGTGGAAAGACAGAGCCCCTCGTTGGCGGACGTGGGGTCAGCAGGGCCCCCCGGAGGCCAGGTGGGCACGGAGCCCAGCAGAGGTGTAGGGCGCTCCTTGCGCCAGAAGCTGCAGGCCGCAGTGGGCCAGTGCTTCCCCATCAAGAGTGCCCCTCGCTCCCCCGACCTCTCGGCCCAGCGGAAGATCCACCTCCGTGAGCTGATGCTGGACACCTGCCCCTTCCCGCCGGGCTCAGAGATGGCGCGCACGTGGAACCTCATCAAGCAGCACACGGCGCCCGTCTCTGAGCACGAGGCGCTGCCCCCTCTGCCCACCGAGGATGAGGACGCCCGCCTGCGGGAGCGCCGGCGCATCAGCATCGAGCAGGGTGTGGAGCCGCCCCCGGACGCCTTGATACACACCTTCGAGGTGACGGCTCAGGTCAGCCCACTCTGTAAGCTGGGGCCAAAGCTCGCGCACGGGATGAACGAACTGGCAGGGGCCAGCAGGGTGGCGTTGGCGGCGGCTGAGGAGGAAAGCGAGGAGGAGAGCGAGGAGGAAGAGGAGGCTGCCACCTCCCTCTCCTCTGCCGGCCTGTCGGAGGCGAGGGATGGGCTGCGCGTCCACACACAGATCGACTACATCCACTGCTTGGTGCCGGACCTGCTCCAGCTGACCCGCCTGCCCTGCTACTGGGGCGTGATGGATCGCTATGAGGCCGAGGCTCTGCTGGAGGGGAAGCCAGAGGGCACCTTCCTCCTCAGGGACTCCGCCCAGGAGGACTACCTCTTCTCGGTGAGCTTCCGGCGCTACGGGCGCTCCCTCCACGCCCGCATCGAGCAGTGGAACCACAACTTCAGCTTCGACGTGCACGACCCGAGCGTCTTCCACGCCCCGACGGTCTCCGGGCTGCTGGAGCACTACAAGGACCCCAGCGTCTGCATGTTTTTCGAGCCGCTGCTCTCCATCCCGGTCAACCGAACCTTCCCTTTCAGCCTGCAGCACCTCTGCCGGGCAGCGGTGACCTGTTGCACCACCTATGACGGCATTGGGCACCTGCCCATTCCCAGTGCCCTGAAGGCGTATCTCAAGGAGTACCACTACAAGCAGAGAGTGAGGGTCCGGCGCCTGGACGCCTGGTGGACCTGAGCAAGGTCGTCCCTGCGTGCACGTGGCCACCCCGGCCGTCGCCAGCTCGAGTGGACCAGCCCTGTCTGAGCAGGGTCCCTCCACAGGTGGGCCTCCTCCCCCAAAGTCTGGCCTTTCCTTCCCCAGGTGTGCCGACCGGGGAGAGAGAAAAAAGCCACACCATTGCTGCAGCCTGGGGAAAGGCCAAGTCTTTCGTCGCCTGCGTACCGCTCAAGACCCGAAGGTTATATTGGGGGGGAGGTTTGCTCTTCCTCGTGCCACGGTCCACATTTTGGATCCCTGAAGAAAGCAACAGAGATTCTCCTTGGCACCATTTATGCCTCACTCCTAAGCACAGTCGGCCTCCTGTTGCTGGAAGGGCTGGTGACGGAGTCCTTTGGGTGCCACTCTGGGTGGGGGGGATGCAGAAAAAGCACAATGCCTTAGGAGGGGCTGCTCCTTCTAGGTCAGGGCTGGGCCATGCTTACCAGAGGACGGCCCCACACCATTGCCTCACCTGCTGCTCTTCCATCCCAAGCTGCAGCTTTGGCAGATGCGCCAACAGCCTAGAAATGGGCAGCAAGGGCAAGGCAGCTGGGGGAATGCCGCCTCACCACAGTGCTCTAGCACAGCCAGCCAGGACACTCTGGACCTGGTGGGGGTTTTGAGGAGCAAGCAGAGGGACTGTGGGAAATCTCTTGCCCTCTGCAAACACTGCTGTGTCCGGACGCTGAGATTTTGCTGCTGTCTGTGTTGCCATTAAAGAAGTTGTCTACAGTTGCTTGTAATGGGATTTTTGGAGCTCTCCCTTGCCAGATGGAGGGTGCCGCCACAGGATTCTCTCTTGACATGACCACTCGCAGCTGGAAACTTCAGGAGGGGCTCAGGCCCGTTCCCATGGATGGCCACCTTCATCTCCCGTAGAACGAGCGCCTCTTCCTTTGAGCTGAAGGCCAAAGGCAGAATCTATCTGCTCTTCTTGAGGCGCTGGGGCAGATCTAGAGGGCTGGTAGAGTGGGACTGTTTCCCAGACTTCCACAGGGCCGGATGGACCAAAGGAGAATCTGAGCAAAACTCCCTTTTGGCGTTTCCTACTTGGCTGGCACCTGCTCCAGCCCTGCCAGAGGTTACCAAGGTGCTCTGTGCACAGAACAGAAGGCTGGCAGGGTATCGCTGCTCCTTTCCAGAGGGCTGACAGCAGAGCTGTTTCTCACTCCACCCTCCTTCACAGCACCCAAAGGCTTCGCCTGGGGACACAAAGAAGAAGCCAGCATCCTGGGTGACATCTGCAGATCAGGCATTATGGAAAAGCCGGTGCTCAGCTGGGCAGACTCTCGCTTGAGCCGACTTTGCAGGCTACCTGGGAATGCTAAGAGCTGACCTTGCCTTGCTGTGTGGCACTGATGTGACTAAAGGCCGAGAAGCCAAGAGTCCTCAAGTCAGACCCCTCCACGTTTCTACCCCGCTTTTCTCACCCGTTTAAGCGGACTCAAAAGCGGCTGACAAAGCTTTCTATCCTTCTCCCCACAACAGAACACCCTGTGAGGTAGGTGGAGCTGTGAGAGCTCAGGAGAGAGCTGTGACTCGCCCAAGGCCACCCAGTTGGCTTCGCGGAGGAGGGCGGAATCCAGCTCCTTAACCACCGGCTCACAAAGGGCAACATTTCTAGAGCAGAGTCGGGGCAGGGAAACTCTGGCAAAAAAGCACAGCACTATATTCTCCCCCTGCGCACAGCAGGTAGGAAGAGCCAGAAACCCATCAGATCTCACTGCAGCACAAACCCCAGGGCTGCCCTCCTTCCAAAGGGTTCCCTGGAGCCCAGGGAACAAAAAGAGCTGCCCTCAACCCTTGCAAAGGGAAATCTCCACCACGGGTGGCATCACAGTCAGGTGAGGAGGCCTCTCCGACACTCCTGCCCCTCTGAAAAGGTCTAGGCAGCTGAGGATGGGCAAGGCGCCTGTCTCTGGCTACCTGGACGCTGCCGATTTGCTTGTCCAAACACTTTCCAATGAACTCCGAAGGGAGCGCCCCCTCGGCCAAAACCCCTCCGCCCCACGTTCTGACACCAAGGAGGAAGGTGGAAACGCCCCCTGCCCCAGAATAGCAGAAAACAAAAAACAAGCGTCTTAAGAGGAAATTAATACAAAATAAGCACAGCTTTATCATAGAGGTTAATAAAAAAGGGCTAATACTTAAATTCTGTATGCCTTTTACAAAGCAAAAACTGGGAGAGGGAAAAAAGAGCAAAGAAGTCCAACAAAGCAATCTAAAGTCAGAATTTGGAAATTTTTTTTTTTGTAAAATGTTTTGTGGTTTTTTTTTTTAAATAACGTATTCATGGTTACCAGCCATAGTCATAACAAAAGTTATTCATAATAAAATGTATCTAAAATAACATTTCTATCTGAAACAGGAACCTTGTCTCTCTACTTTTTAGAAATAGTTCTCTCAGGTCTGCTTTTTTTTGGGGGGGGATTGTATGCTACTGTTCAGTATATACTTTGGAAAAAAGGCCTTTGCATCTTAAACAGTTCTTGAGGAGGGAAGATAAGGGGGGGAGACAGGGGGAAGAAAGCTCAATTTTCTCTCTATCTACGACCCTGCCTCAGTTGGGTGGTGAAAGATCTGCCCACGGGTGCCCACGCCCACTGGCAGACCAGGCAGATTCAGGAGTGGAGGAAAAGCCCCAAGTCCCCCTCCTCCTGCCACCTGCCCCAGAGATCCTAGTCGCACTGGTTTGGGCGCCCAATCGGCCATTGCTCTCACATTCAGAGCGATTATCTTTCGGATTTGCACGAGTGTTGGGTCAAACGGCTTTGGTGGTCCCTGCCTCTCCCACCTTGCACTGTCCTGCTGCTGAATGCCCAGGTCTGCCCAGGCCTCCCTTGGAATGACCACAGCAATGAAGGGAAAATATTGCCCGGGTCAGCCTCGCTTTCAAGGCCAGAAGAGGGCTGGCAGGACAAAGGGAACAGCAGGGTAATGTTACGCCTAGAAGCCAGGAGGAGTTGCAGGGAGACGCCAGGATGCTGGCAGGACTGTGAGGGGAAGAGATGGGTGAAACGGGGATTTGGGGAAGCCCCCAGGCCCCCTCCCCTCCCTGCTTCCCTCCCGGCCGGCCCACTGTAGTGTTTGCAGAAATGCACAAAGAACCCAGTGCTGAAATTCTCCAGGGCTGATCAGCTCTACTGAGAGTCCCGCCCAAGATCCTGCCTCCCACCCTCAGAGGTGCTCTCGATCCCTCAGGCCTCTGGTCTCCCAGCACCCATTAAGTGCCCTTTTCTTAACCAGGGTATGAACTTGCTCCTGTCCGTTCAGCACCATGAGTCCCTCATGCTCAGCTATGGCCCCCCTGCACTGCTAAGGGCTCAGAGCGGGGAGGAAAAGAAGAGCTTGCTGGGAACAGCCCACCCAGCCTATCCCACCTCAAGACGGACAACTGTGACGAGCATTTTAAGACCCCCCACCCCAGACCTGTGTCTCTCTGGCCTTCTGCCCCGCCCTGCCCTGCCCCGCCTCCCCGAGGAAGGGGACCAATCCTGCTCTTTAGTGAGGAACGCGCAACTGCTCAATGGAGAAGAGAACTTTGTTCTTGAACGATTTCCCAACCCACGGGAACGGCTGCAACACAACGAGGCAGACTCCTGTCCCTTCCTGTGCCCCTCTCTTTCCAGGAGACGCTGCCCTGGGGAGCTTAAAACTCTATGCTTGGGCCATACCATTCTCACTCCCAAGGCTGGAAGGGGGCTGCCAAAAGGTCTCCCCCCCTCAGCTCCCCCCAGCTGCGCTGCTCCAGTTCATCTCAAGGAACAGAGGAGCATGGTTTCACCAAGGGGCAAAATTAAAATGGAGAGGGCAAGCTGGGAATTTTAGTTCTGGAGACGTGCGCACACGCACACACACTCGCTCCCTTAGGCGGTGCCACCCTCCCCTCCCACCCCTCATCATCACTTGCTTTTGGTAGGAAGTAGTATTAGAGGCACTTTAAAGAATCTGTCAGTCAGCAGCAGCACCACTGCTCCCCTCTGTCCCGCCCCCCCTGCAAACAATGCCCCCTTTCTTCCAATGCCAGGTATGGAACGGCAGCAGCTGAGTTAACCTGGATGGAACCAGCTCATTCAGGTAACCCTGATGGGCCGCCCATGTCCTGGTGCTGACGGGGCTGACATCAGACTTTACAAGTTCGCCAAGGGGGGAGAGACCTGTCTTCTGCCCGCCGCCGCCCTGGCTTAAGCTCCCTATTCCTCTCTTTAGATTCAAGAAAGAAACAGAAAAGAGGTGGTTGGGGCAGCGGGGCGTGTGCACCCACACACAGGGGTTTGCACACACGCACACACTTGTGTCTTCAGAGGAAAAAAAATGTCAACGGGGCAACAAGGCCCAATTTCACCGCCTCCTGCCTTCGTGAGTTCAACCTCTGGGAACCTCTGCCAACTCCCTCGTACATCAAAATATTAAACCAATAGCTGAAGTTATAATAATAATAAAAAGTAGAAAAATATTAGAACACAATAAGATGGTAAGATTGGAGTGACAGCTTTTTCTCCCCTAACTCTCTGGCTGCTGGGAAACGCCAGAGGTGGATTTGGGAGGCGGCAGGGGAACAAGAGTTCACCCCACCCCCACAGTAACACACCCCCAGGGGAAGAGGGGTTATAAAAAAATTGGGAAATAAACAGCCACCCTTAAGCTTCTTATGAACACCAGCAGATCCAGCCATTTTCATATAGTGGAAGTCTTGTCAGTGCCATCTGCAGAAACAGAAAAGAGGAAAAACTTTACCAGGGGAAGCAAAGAAGAGAAGGTGTCCAGCATGTATTTACCTAAAGCCTGGCCGGATGAGCTCTTCCACCCCTCCCGAGTGCCCTGCTCGGCTGATGAATCTGACCAGCTATCCTTTGATTGGATTTGCACCTGTCCTTGGAACACCAAGAGCAAAACATCCGGCTCCATTTCTGAGGGCCTTCCCAGTCTCCGAGCTCAGCAGCAGAATGTCCTAACAGTTTCTATTCACAAGCGACAGGACTATTCTGGGACAGGAGGAACAGCATGCTGCATTTTATAAAGGGGATTCTCCCCTCCTGTCAGCCTCCCACAGCACCCACCTTCCGTACCCAAGCACCCTCTAAACACGAGCACCAAAAATGGAGAATCGTCTCCTGGGACGTGCGCGGACAGGCTTTTAGGCGTTTGACTCGTATCAAATGCAAGAAAATTTGTATTCGTTCAAACAGATCCCCTTTGACTGTGGTAGGATTCTGTTCGCTATGAAGGTATTTGTACAAATATCCGATATGAATGCGTACGTATCCTATAATATATCCACTCTAAAGACATCAAGTCTGCCCTGAATCTGCTCTCAAACCATATCGAATTCACTCTGGATCTGTTGCAGATGTGGCTGGTGCAGTTCCCCTTTTCACGAATGTTCCGAAAGACGTACAATGTTGTAACATTCAATTCGCGCACGAATGTCTGAATTTGTACAAATGCAGAATGTTACGGATACGTGCGCATCCCCAGTCCTCCCTGGTCGTCTCCAAGGGCAAGCACCCATTTTGTGCCAGCGCTCTGGGCAATTTTTCAAGGACAGCTGGGAACTGAGTATCGGCCCCTTACAAAGCCTTCCTGCAAATAATCCTGACGCACTCACCGCCCAGCGCATGCTCCGTCATGCTGAGACACAGCGACTCCAGTGTGGGGTTGATCTCCAGATCTGTTCCTGGGAGCTGGCAATCTGGAGGGTCAGAGCAGAGGAAAAGGTTTGGCCCCTGCTGTTTGCTACGGCACTGAAAAGGTCTGGTGAGGAGCAAAGCTCTGCAATAAGTTTCCACCACCCCAGAGAGGTCCGTCCAGAACTATTTTCCTCGGCCAGGATGTGAGGAGGGCGCTTTTGATGCCCCGGAAGAAAGGAAAAGGGAGTCACTATGTGCTCTGAGAAATTTATGAATGCTCCCAGGCTCCGTCTTCTCGGCCCCGAAGTTATGCTTGATGACAGATGGTAGTGGTGGGATTAAAACCATAAACTTGCCAGCCACAAAAGGAGTGGGGGACAGGCTCTTTCCAGCTGATGTGCGCACACGAAGGGATGGCCTGGATGCCGTTTACTCACCCTGTGGGAACATGAGGATGGCCTGAGGGGACGTGTGGACGGGCAGCGAATGGGTTCGCTGGACTGAACCACGGCTCTGGCCCGGCATGCTGTTGCTACCCCCAGGATTGGCAAACCACAGATTCTTGAGAAGAAAGAACAGAGAAGCTCATTTAAGCTTTCAGAGAGGGATGATGCCATGGAATTCAGCTTACACCTGAGCACTGAACATACAGCCAGAGTTGCAACCCCAAGAAGGAAGGGTTGCCCTGAAACTGCAGCTGTGGCTTCAGAAATTATATTCCACAACATCCTGATAGTTCTGAGAAGACAGTGGCACTAAACACACAGCATTCCTATCTTTGGGGAAAGGCCGCTTCAGCCTTTCACAAGGTACTCAAAATGCCTCATTCTGCTGGGTTGATTGCTTCTATTTTACTTTTTTTCTTTGCATTTATATGCTGCTGTTCATCCCTAGAGTGGCAGGGTGGTTTACCCATTAATAAAAACAGAACAGAGCCAGACTTCAGCATCTGGCAATACTGCTGACACTAAAAACATCTGATCCCCGTCTACAGAACGGCTGGACTGGCCCATACTGGAAGAACAGAACCTTGATGAATCCCTCTGAGAACTCACAGCCTCAAATAGTAAAAAGCCATTTCTCACTCCCAAAAGCTCCTTTCCACCCACAGGTCAGAAAGCTCAAAGACTCTTGCCACAGAACCCCACTTTGAGACTGAGGATGCTGGGATGAGGCAAAGGTCAGGCCCACCCAAAGTGGGGCCCTCCGGATAAGTGAAAAGACACACGGACTGCATTCAGGGCTAAATGGAACCGGCCCTCCACCGCACACTGCTTCCTTACCTGCCGACCTTGACTCCCCAGGCTTGGGCTGGCGAGCGCGTGTCGCGGAGAGACTCCACTAATCCCTGCAGGGCTCAGGATGCCCAGGCGGCTTGGGGGAATGGCGCGGGGGGGCATCTGGAACTGCCGCTGACCTCTGCGTGCCACCCCCACCCCCACAGAGCCAGCTATGGGGAGAGAGTTGGAACCAAAGGCCCATCTAGGAGAGAGAAGAGTTAATTTCACTTTAAGACGTGACTTTCTGACAGGCAAGCAGCTTTGCGTAGGCCAAACCCATGCGAAAGGCCAGTGACCCACACCTTAGCATTGTGTACCTGAAGCCCCATTTAGGCAATACCAAGACCTTTTGGAACCTGGTGCAAAAGACCAGCTTACTGACCTGGTGTCATGGCTTTGGATCCCCCAGCCTTGCCCTGACAAGAGCAAAGCTTTGCAGAGTGTTCCACTACGGGCCAGACTACACCGAGTCCCAACAGAAAGCAGACTAGTAACCGGCATGTGCCTCGCAGCCCTTCAGGGCTCACTCAGAAGGGAGTGGGATATGAAGGTCTCCTTCCAGAAGAGGAAGCTCATGGGTTTGGAATTGTGCCCTTGCACAAAGGTCATCCATAGCAGCTGGGATGGTGAATCAACACCTCACTAAAGGATGAGGTAGGTAAGCCAGCTGAGTAGGCCATGCCAGAAGTGAGACGCAACTCGTCCAACTTCAGAATTTTTAAAAGACAAATCTGATCAGCTATAAGCCACATAATTTCTATTTGCTATGCAATAATAGTTGCTTTTGACTTAAGTGACAAGTGCCTCTAGAGCAGGGGAGAACAACGTTAACAAAAAATATCCTATCCCTTCCTTAAGCAAACTGGAAACATAAGAACATAAGAGAAGCCTTGCTGGATCAGGCCACAGCCCA
>MTQE01003491.1:440802-461407 GCA_014337955.1 Aspidoscelis marmoratus
CCCCCCCCCCCCAGCCTGACGGGATTCCATGGAACTCATTCAGCTGGCGAGCAACTCCAACCGTCAATGCCTAGGATGGTTCTGGCAGCTCTGCAACTCCCTTCCTTCTGCAGGAAGCCATTTTCAGTGGCAACTTTGATGGCAGCCACAAATATAGACCGGCATTTTCATCAGAAGAAAAGCGTGCTTTGCTCTAATTCCGGGATGCCTGTTACCAACAGTTCAGCAGGCACTGGGCCACAAGACAGCAGCTAATGACGTCCCTGGGATAAGTTCCACCTGCTTTCCCCAATGGTTCCGGCAGACGACCCATGAAATAAAAAAGTCTATGAAGCTCTGACTGGCAGCAGCTCTCCAGATCCCTAAGCTGGTGTGGAAGGTGCTAGAAGTGAGTGCCTTCCTGACACTTTCTCTCTGACCTTTCAGAGTGCAGATGCTGCGGATGGAAACTGGGGTCCGCTGCCATATGCAACTTCCTCTTAAACCTGGCTGCCTGATCCAGGGGGTCATGTGCCCTTCAGTTCAGCACCTGACACTGTCCAGGGCCTGCAGACAACTGATACGCCTGGCTTCCTGCCTCGCTCTGACTGTGAGACTCAATGCTCCCACCCCAAGAGTTACCCTTTCTGCGGGCGATAGCCTTGCATGTCCAGCATAGCCTTCCTTGGAAATGTCCGTAGCAACTTCAGTACCTGCTGCTTCCACGACAAGAGCCTTTTCTTCTGCGTCTCTGTAAATGCCTGGAGGAAGTGAAAGAAGGAGCCATGTTGGCAGGAAACCCTGGCATCTGAAGGGCCCAAGCGCTGCACCCCTCTGCACGTTCTAGCTCTGGTCCTCACCTCATGCATCAGGCACTTCTCAATCAGCTGCAGGTAACTGGTGATGTTCTCTTCATCAGGCCGTGATACCAGCAGCTGCGTACAAACTGCAGGGAAAGAAGAGGCCCTGCAAATTACAGGTCAGATCCAAACCTAGAGGTTACTGGAAATCTATCCACTGCCTCTCCTCTCTTTGTGGACAGGGCTGAGGAAGGAGCCCCTTCATCCTTGCTTAACGTTGGAAGAGAAGCATCACAGCATTTTGACAGAAGTTATTTTCAAAGGGGAAAAAAAAGCCATGGAGCTGCTGCATTGCTGGGTGGTGCTAAGAACTTCCAGCTATACTGCCACTAGGCAGGGCTGACCTGGTGCTACAAAGGAGCTTTTCCCAGCAGATGCTTTCTGCTGTCCGAATCTTATCTACCTGCCTACATTTTACCTGCCCTACACCCGAAGGTCTTGGGGCAGGCTGCAACAATAAAAACAAAATATAAAATGAACCCACAAGGACAATGAGTCCCACAGGCCAGTGCTGCTCGACCTGCGGCCCTCCAGATATTCCCGAACGGGAGCTCCCATCCCTCTGTGCAAGTCCCAGCCTAGCTGAACAGCCCAGCGGCCTCCTCACCTTTGCCCATCACCCGAGTGAACTGCCCCGCGATGTCCCCCTCAGCGATCGGCGCTGCTCCCGACTCCCCATCGCAGGGCGACCCTGCGGGGGGCAGGAAAGAATCTGGGGGCGCCTCTTTGTCTTCAGTGCTGCCGCTGCCTTTGTCCAGGCCCAGCTTGGGAGGGCCGTGCTGCTCTGCCAGCGGCAGCTGCTGACCCTCCTTGGATGCTGCCGTGGCCTGCAGGGCATGGAAGGCTTTGATGGGGGTGGTGATGATCTGCTGAAGCTCCTGGAGAGCGTTCCACAGGTTTCCGCCTTCCAGGATGTCCTGGCAAAGGAAGGAGCGCCGAGAAAAACACGCCGTGAAGGCAAAATTCCCCCAGACAGACAACACAGTGAATCTGCTTTTGTGGAAGATAAACCTCTAACCTGAGCAACCCCTGGGAAGCCCCCTGCTCCTACTTAGCGCTTGGAATCGCACCATTATTGCCCTCATTTTCTGGAGACACTGTGGTGTCGCCTTGCGATTCTCTTACCTTCTCCAGAGACTTCAGAACACTCTGCCTTTCTCGCAGCTTCTGGATACTCAAGGCAATCTTGTGCCTTGCTCCTTTCGTCACATTCTGGTGAGGGAAGATTGGGGCAGGGAGCAGGAAGAGAAAGACAGCTGAGAAATAAAGCAAGCACTGCACTGGCCACGCAGTCTTCCTGGATAAGCAACAGAGCCTTTCCTCACAAACACAACCTGCCCACAAGGCCCTCTTGTCTGCCTTGAAAAAAGCACAAACATCTGACGCACAAGCAGTGATGGGTTGTGCCAGCACACAAAGGGGAAATGCATGGAAACGCACGCACGATCGGTATCCCCCCATCATCGGTATCCCAGGGGACACACCTACACTCTACCCAGACCCCAGTCCTGCCCCACTTGAGCCTTAAAGAGGAATCACCCAGCTGCACGGCCATGATGTTTTCAGCACAGGGGGCAATACCTGGGACTCCAGGTGCTGCTCAGTGAGGGTCATCATCTCTTCATAGGTCATTTGGGAAAAGAGGGCTGCATATTTGTGGAGGCGAAGGCTCTTCAGCCAAGAGGGAACGTCTGTGGAGGAAGCAAGAGGGAAGACACGTTTGGGGAGGCGAGCACGCAACCTCTGGCTCAGGTACAGACAATGACGGGACTGTATTTAATCTCTGAAGCTGATCTGAGTCATAGGAAGCGCATCATGCTATAGGCCAGGCCAGGCCTTTGGGCACCTTCATTCCCAAAAGGCTAATTGGGATATTGGACTCAATTCCTACATTCCATCTTGGTAGGACGAATCAGTTATCAAGCAGCGGACCCTGTTAGAAGGCTCAAGAGAAAATGAGACTGGGGACCCAGGCCTGAGGAAATCAAGTCAAGATCCAGCTGCACCTACAGCCAGAAGACTCTCTCCAGAATTAAGGCAGTTAGGCAGACACGGACTTAGGCCACAGAGGACCAGGGCCCACTGCAGCACTGTCCCGGTCTCCTGGAGCAACTGCCTCAGTCCATCAGGCTCACACCACCCTTCAGGTACCTTTCATGC
Organism: Aspidoscelis marmoratus; assembly: GCA_014337955.1. Taxonomy (NCBI): domain Eukaryota; kingdom Metazoa; phylum Chordata; class Lepidosauria; order Squamata; family Teiidae; genus Aspidoscelis; species Aspidoscelis marmoratus. Next base: position 443,802 of record MTQE01003491.1, read on the forward strand.
CACTGCCATCTTCCTGGAAGGTATTTCGGCTGCCCGGCTGCTCTTCCGTCTGCTCACTTCCCGAGGAGGCTACGCTGCTCTGGGGCGAGAGGGGGGCGTGCTCTCCGCTGGGCAGGAAGGCTGGCCGAGCACCCATCTCATCCACACTCATCCACTCGCTGGGGGGCTGCTGGCTTGTGGGGATGAGGGACATGGATCGCTTCAGCGGGCTGGGGTGGATCTGGCAGGGCAGAGCTGCAACCAAAGGAGCCCGTTAATATCTGCTCAAGCGGGAGTGGGGGGTGGGCAAGAAATACGCTATTGGATCAGAAAGCCAAATACACCCCCTTACGGAAAACTTACTGCTACTTTCTAAACTGCACTTTCGCTTTTGACGGCCCCTGGACAGTTCTGGACTAGGTGTGCGCACAAATGGGTTTTTTAATTCAATTCATACTGAGTCAAACGCAAGGAAATTCGTATTCGTTAAAGTAAATCCCCTTTATGTTCAACCCCATATGAATGTATAGAAGCATTTTTGAATTTGAATGTCTGAATTCAGCCAAATCCATGTGAATTTCCAATGTTACGAGTATTTGTGCACATCCCTATTCTGGACATTTTGGTCCTAAAAGAGGCCAGCATGCAGAAGTCTTAAATTTAATAGGCAAATCATCCTGTAGATGTAGGTAGTGAGGATTTCTAGCTCCACAGACTTTGAAATGAAGGAAACCACTGGGGAAAATAACTCCTGATCGGCTGCACCCTCCGTCCTGCCCAGATGTGCAGTGTGTGGTTTTTGCAAAGTTGCTGCTCAGCATAGTTTCCCTCGGAGGAGGAGGACACACTGTGGACTTGCGTGTGTGGAGAAAGGATGTTTCGGGTTCTTGCTCAAATACTGCAGAAATCCCACAATGCCCTCCCCGCTCAGCACACACCTGTGTTTGCATTGCTCCCCATACTGTTGATGGCTGACGGCATGGAGCCCGAAGAGTGGAAGGACATGTGCCCATTTTCCCGTGGTGGCTTCTCTTGCCAGCTGTGACCCAGGTCTCCGAGGCCTGGGTCCACGGTGCTCTGCCACTCGTCTGAGCTTTGGCGCGCGTGGTAGGCTGTGTCGGGCCGGCCTCGGCCTTGGCCTTGGCTGGAGTAGGCGTTGGAGAGGCGTTCCTCGAGGTGGTTCAGCCACAGAGCTAAGGAGTTGCGGTCGTCTAGCGTGGTGGCCGGGTGGATGAGGGCATAGGAGAGAAGCTGCCTGCTCTCCTCTATGAAGAGGTTGCTCTCAATGGAGTACGCCAACACCTTCTGCAAGAGCTTCATGTACTCTGATTTTGCGTCCGCATTGCCAGGCTGGAGAAGCGGAAGGTGTGACAGGAGCAGGGAGACAACTTTGTCCTTTGGCTCTTGGTGCCACTGACTGATGACAGCTACGGGGGGAAGGAAGGGATACATACAGTAGGAGAAAGAAGGCGGCCACCCAGCAAGACAGCAGAGAAACCCCGTAAGAACCTCAGCACTGAAAACAGCATTTATACTTCTATCCCATCCTATAGGTCCCAGGATCTTCCATAAACGTCCCAGCATCCACCACTGCAGAGGTTTCAAAGTGCAGCCCTCCTACTTTGCCTGGGCAGGAGAGGCAGGGGAGTGCAGTTTTAAACCCGTGCTTTAAAGTCCAGTTGTGACAGCATTCACACAGCAACACAAACATATTCAACGGACTAAGTACCCTTCAACCTCAGCTATGCCAGGACACAGTCAAACCCCCATATCCGCTGTGGATATGTTCCAGGCCCCACCGCAGATAACAGCAAATGCTGGGAAATGCACTCCATTTCCTATAATTCACAGGAATCATGAGAAATCTCACTCAAGATGCACTTCACTTCCCATAATTCCTTTGGAATCCCGCAGGATTACAAAGGCATTATGGGAAATTATGTGCCATTTCAGGCCATTTCCTGCTTGTCCCAGGCCTCAGAAGAGCTTAAAGTAGGTCTAATGGCACCTGTGGGGAAGGGGCCCTGATCCAGTCACCACAGGAAACTGAAACCACGGTCAGTGGATATGGGGACCCAACTGTACTCTAAACTGTGAACAGAATGACTGGACAAGCAGCCAACCCTCCCGTGTGAACGTTGCCAGAAAGTCAGACATCAGCCTCAGAGAACTTACCTGCATTGTTAGCTTCTGACTCCAGCGCGTGGATCTCGGTACAATCTGCCAGTGAGTGCTCCAGGCACAGCTGCAGAAAGCGGGCTTGGGTGCGAGATATGCGCTTGAGGAGGGACAGGAGTGCTACCGTTTGCTCACATTCATTCCAACCTTTAAACCAGCCAGCAAGGATGCCCACCTGGTCCCGGAACATCATGTTGGCTGGCGCGTCAGGCTCAGCAGCAACTTACCCACAAGGGGCTCAAGGTAGCACGGAGGGGGAAGGGTGGGGGGGGAGAACCCCTCACATGATTTCAACTTTAGGTGTGAGGATTCAGCACACGGACACCAACCAAAATGCTGATTTTCCCATCAGAAAAAGAACAGGAGGCATGGAAAATGAAGCTTTGCTGCTGCAAAAATAGAATCCTCTGGCGGTTCTTTGGGATTAATCCTTCTTATCAGAAAGCCTCGGAACCCCCTGTAAAGGAAAACGATAGCCAAATATGAAGATTTTGAGGACCTTGATATTAGTATGAATTTTACGAAGTCATTCAGGGGCAACTTTAATCCTCTACATCTAAAAAAAGTTCTATGTTAGTAAACTTCCCAGAAATTCTTCTTAAATCACCCTATAAACCATTAAGTCATATATGATGGGGAATATGGTACTTTCCCAGTATTACAAAAAGAGTCAGAATGAAAATGTCCAGGTTACTGAAAACAAAACAAGGGAACACAAGACGCATTCCCCCCCCCCCCGCCCCCCGCCGCCCAACTTAGCAGGACAATTCTGCTGTTCTGTCGACTCGGGAGAAAGAACCAACTAAGGACAATTGTTCCCTTGGGTGAAGCGGAACTTATACCAGACTCTTCAGATACGACAGTCAATGCTTGAAACTAACCTTGACAGGAGGGAGAGATGCTGCTGTAAAAACTGTATTTCTGTAAAAGTCTTTATATATGTAAGGAAACGGCACATCTCATACTGACCACGGTCATAAGAGCTGACCAATATGCCGGTTCCCTAAGAAAGGCCACTAGGAGAGGCCTGGATGACAGCAGGACTGCTGGCCCAAATTACACCTTCAGAAGAGGAAGGGGCGGCGCTATCAGAATCTGCATGTGTGAAAGACCAAGGGACACTCTTCTTCACGTAGGGACACAAAGCTGTGGCGCCAGCAGCTAAGAGGCAGCAAAAGGCAATCACTGATAATCCTTTGCAGCCACCACCAGTCAAAACAAACAAACCCCTCATAGTGACAGTCCCTTGCAATTTCAAGAAAATATGAGCAGCCTCACTGGTTTAGATCAAAGCCTGTGTACCACTCGTCTCTTGCTCACAGTCATACTCACAATGCCAATCTTTTGCTAAATAGGTAGCATCACAGAGCAATGGGTTGCCACCCTTGGCATAACTCATCCATGCTGCACAAAAGGTTAGTGTCAGACACTTCAAGCCTCTTTGCACTTAGTAACCTGGTACGGCACAACAACATCACACCAGGCTGACAAGAATCCAGCAAAGTGGTGTATTTGCACTTACAGGTACGAAACACGCCCTGAACCCGGCCGGCAATGCTTGTAAGTGCAAACAGCTAACCTGGGGCCGCCCGGATCGTGAAGGCAAGCTCTGAAGCAACCTTGTGATCTGGCAGCTGTGCAAACTGCACCACACCACACCTGAAAGAGGTGCACATCCATCTCCTCAGGAGCAATGGGGCCACTTCTGGGCAGGCTGTGGACTGCTCCAGGGAAACTTCAAGCAACTCTGGGTAAGTTGTGGAAGTGGCCAGGTGCAGGTCGGCCTGACCAGTGAGTGGACCACAGCTCACTACCAGGTAAGTGTGTACAGGCCTCTGATGAGCAGTGCTTAAATTCTCCCTCTTTCAGTTCTTGTTCTCTGCTACAAAGTAGAATAAATGAGTTGTTTAGACCAGCAAGCCTAAGAAATGCGGGTCTTAGAGTAAAGTTAAAATATTTTACCACTGACTACTTACAACTGGGACGTTCTGTCCAAGGTAAACAAGTTACCACAGAACCTTCCCAAAAGCTCCCTTTTAAGCTAAGGCAGGGCTCCTCAAACTACAGCCCGCAGGCCACATGCGACCCGCCGAGGACATTTATCCGGCCCACTGAGTGGTTTTGCCGCCGCTGCCTGTCCTGCATAGGAATTCGTTCATAGTTTTTTTAAAAAATTATATTCTGGCCCTCCATTGGTCTGAGGGACAGTGAACTGGCCCCGTTTAGAAAGTTTGAGGACCCCTGATCTAAGGGAATTCAGTGGCAGTATATGAAATATTTCATGCATGAAAAGTTTTCCATCAAAATACAGGTCTCTAGAATGCCACTCACTGCTGGCAAGCACCAGTAGCACAGCATATGGACTAATATTTCTACTGACAGGAAATATTAAAATATCGTCAGCTTGAGCATTCTGGTTCCAGTTTCAAAGCCAGGGCTGCTCAACTGGTGGCCCTTTGGGTGATCTTGCGCCACAGGCTGCAGATTTCTGGAATGCTGGGACTGCAACGCTCGGGATCATCTGGAGAGCCACAAGTGGAACAGCTCTGCTTAGCCGCTCAGAAGAATGGCAAAACGTCTGCCCTGTTATCAGCATCCTTACCAATCCAGTTTATTAAATGTAAGCGAGACAGAAGAAACACAAATGGGAAGACCACAATGTTCAATCAACAAGGCAAGAAACCTTTCACGACAATTTTTATCATGTTCAAATTTTGGTAGAAATAACTTGTACTGTACAGACCAGAAACTCCTAACCTAGAGCCCTGATTCTTCCCAGACAGAGTAGTTCACATGGCCGTGAAGCCAGCTCAGATTTGCAATTCAGAAAAAGGAACATTTTGTTCATTACAAGAAATTCTGGGCTGGACAGTAATGGCCAGAAACTAGAGCAGTCATTTCCTGAGCCGGCAAGACCACTGGACAGCCCTTTTGGCACCCAAGATGATGCGCTGTTAGAAAACAAAACACGCACGTCATCTTGTGTGCTGCAGATACAGTCTCACCTCAGCTAGACACTGGACAGAAAAAAACCAGTGCTGTCTGGATGTAATGCTAGCTTGCTGTGGGAGAATCGTATTCAAGGTAAGGACAGGTCTACTTTATGTCAGTGGCTAATGCAGAATTATCATGTTTCTGTTAAGAGGTACCAAATCACACAAGTTGTTCAAACCAGAAACCTTGCTGGCTATTGCAGAGCTAAGATTCTTTCCCTACACCCTGAACACGTTCAACTCCTTCAGCAAAAGCGGCCTCAGGCTGAATCACTTCCTAAATCCCAAAGGTCTGGTGGCACCAACTGCCAACTTCCTTCCAGCTTGTGACAGAGAGGGCGCACCAGTAGAGGAACGCTGAAATATTAAAAGTAATATATTTCAGCCAATTGAAAAGCAATGTATGTTGGCAACCCCAGCGAGAAGCCTGAGAGGTCCCTGGAAGATGTCAGAGGTTCAATAAACAATTGCAGGCAAAACAGTATCTGGAGTTATAAGTGAACAAGGAAGGTATCCAAAGCAGACAGGCAGCTCAGATATCATGCTCACAGCATGTATTACAGAAAGCCCAGTTTCCTTAGATACATGAGGGTATAGAATCCAGTTCAGGAAAGCTCTTGTCTGCTTGTGCAACCATTTCTCTCAAATAACCCCAGGAACCAGTTCTTCTATACAAATGGAATGATTTGAACTCACAAATTTTAAGTACAAAGGAAGCAACTAAAGGGTTTTCACAACTGCAAAAAAGTCAAAACAGCAGGGGCAGATGGCATCATTAGAATGCCCATTTAGATTCAGAAGATGAGAAAAGACTGAAAGGTGTCTTAATATCCTTGGATTGGGAACTGGAGTAGAGGCCCAGTGGATGTAGAATAAGATAACAGTCTCGCTACCTGGATAAGTGGTTAACCGTTAATGTCCAGAACAAGAGGGTGAGAGCGGGAGCCCTGAGTTTTAGCCACTACAGAAACAGTCTGGACGCAAGGGGAACTCCCTCCTGAGAACATTAATGTTGTTGGCAAGACAATGTTGGGCTTTCCAGAGAAATGTGCACCAGGGCTCTCAAACTGTGGCCCTCCAGATGTTCCTGGACTACAACTCCCTGCATTCTGTGTCCGGCCATTCCACTGGAAGGCCACAGCACGAGATCCCTGTTGTCCAGTTGTTCGCTGTCCTGAAGACGCCAACAGTTAGGGCAGAGGTGTGATGACATCAGTGGGCTCAACGCCTGCACAGAACTGGGGGGAGGCAAAGTATTAGGGAGGGGGAGGACCCCGAAGCAAAACCCCAGCGTTGCTCCAAGGGCGGGGGGGGGAGAAAAGGCGCCCCAGTCCCTCCTGGGGACAGATCTGCCTGCCCCCCAGGCCTGCCCACTCGGCCACCAGCTTGCCAGGCAACGGGGTCAGCGACGACTCCCGCCGCCCGCCCTTCCCGCTTCGGCTCGGAGACGAGGGCAGGGGGCGCCTCCCTCCCCCTCCCCCCCGCTCCATTCCCACAAGTCCTCCAGCGACGGCGCGGGGCTCTGGGCGACGCTCCTGGGGGGCCCGTGAGAGGCGCGCGGGGCCCCCGGAGGAGGAGGAGGACGCGCCGCTGGGGGGCGACGGGGCCGCGGCGCGCTCCTTCCCCTCCCTTGCTGCGGCGGGGGGGGGACGACGGGCGCGCCCGCCTGCGGCCTGTCTCCAGGGGAGGGGGGAAGGGCGGGAGGGGGCGGGGGAGCGGCGGGTCCCGGCCGGGCGTGGAGGCGGCCGCACTACCTGGCTGGGGGCGCGGACGGAGGGGGCTCGGCCTGCCCAAGCCCCGCCCCGGGGCGTGGCCTCCTCCGCCTCCCGAGGTCCACCGGGCGCCGCCGCCGGGGGGAGGGGCTGCGGAAGGGGAGAGCGAACGAAGGAACGAAGGAACGAAGGCCCGCGCGCGTCTCCCTCAGGGCCCTCCGCCCCCGCCCCCCGGAGACGCACTCACCGTCGCCGCGGCCCGCGCGAGCCCTCCCAAGCGGCGAGAGACGGAGAGCGGGGGGGGGGAGGCGGCGGCAGAGCCCCCGGCGCCTAGGCACTTCCAGCGGCCGCCACACACGCACACACACGCACACACACGCTCTCGAGAGGGCGGGGGAGAGGCGCGCGACGTCACAACGCACGGCGACGTCAACACGGGCAGCCTGCGACAGCACGCTCGCTCACACGCACGCGGCGTCACCCCGCCCCCGGCTCCCCATTGGCCTGATCTGCGGCTGCCCCTTTCTCGTCACGATGGGCGGCGCCGGCCGGCCGGAGGAGCCCGTGATGGAGAAGAGTGAAGGAGACGGAGAGGGAGAGGTTGTCTCGCCCCTCCCTTGGGAACCGTGAGGGGAAGTGGGCGGCGCCCTCCCCCCTCCGCCTAGGGAAGCTGCTGAGCGGCGCCTTCCACGCAAACTCACCCCAGCCGCCGCCGCACGCTTAGCGGACGACGCACGCGCACCGACTCCTCCGCCCCTCCCCCTCTGATTTTCCTCGCGACGTTCCGTCCTCAATCCGCCAATGAGGTGCAGAAGTGGTGCCGGAGGGCCCCCCTGAACAGCCAATGAGGAGGCGGGAAATTAGGACGCGAGGCGGAAAGAAGGGAAATAGGAGGAGGGGCGTGGCCTCGCGCGAGATGTGGCCCTCCTCCCCCACCCCCTCAGCCGCGAGGCCCTGCCCACACGGTCATTTTCCCGCCCAAAACGTTCTGGAAAGAAAATCTCCTCAGCGAGAACTTTTTCCCCTCAGAGACACTTAATAGGTCGCCTGTAGTTCCACAAAGGGACTTTAACTGCCCCAGAGACGGCCCAGCTAGGATTGTGTGCAGAATTTATTGAAGAAACAATCCTGGGCTTGTTTACTGTTCTTTTTTTTTTTAAATTGGACGCCGTTTGGGATATATTGATAATTTTATCCTTCTGGGGGGAGAGTGGGCAGCCAAAGTGGTTTCAGTAGGGTATTTCCTCCAAAAATGATACAAGGTTCCTTGTGTGTGTGTGTGTAACCTTATAATCTGTGTAGCTTGCAAAAACAGTACTGTATAATTAAAAAAAAGTATTTAAAAAGTGCAGTGAAGAGCAGAATACTAAAGCCCCCAAACTGCCCATCATTGGAACACGTTTCAAAATAAAATAGATCCCCAGGCTGCTTTCTGAGTTCAGCAGATTAACGTGAATGAAAAGATTTTATACTTCACACCTATATTTTCTCTTCCCCAATATACTAAGGCCATACTATCAATCTGTTGCTATTTATGCTCAATTTACAAATGGAGGGAACTGCGGAGTAAGTTCTGCAACATTCCCTCTAATCATTTGTGATTCAAAATCAGTGTGAATTATTTGTAAAGTTCTAGAATCTTTCCAGTAAAGCCCCATGAGAGACAGCTTTGGAGCATTAACGTTTCCATACAATCATGCCAAGTGATCAAGGCAGCCTGCAGGATGGAAATGATCCATTCCACTCAGAAGAAAGGAAAGCAAGGGCGATGGGGCTTCACTTTCCCTGACAGCCCTCTGAATTCAGTCCAGGGAAACACAAACACACTTCTGAGTTCAACAAGAGAAAACATGTATATGGTGTTTGCATTGTGACATCAACCGTCCTGGATAGTTTAAGAATGGGTTAAACAAATTCATGGAGGACAGGTGTATCGCCTGCCAAAAGGGATGCTTAATCACAGTGCTACTTCATTACCTTCCCCTGAGCTGAGCTTGGCTCGGAAGTTTAACCTGGGCTGGCAGGGGAAGCATTTCACTCCCTTCTGTTTCTTGCTTATGTCTATCTTCCTGTTGCAAGGTACCATGTACAGTGAGTCCTGAATGCTCTTGCATCAATGCTGTTTTTCTCTGTCTACACTCACCACCTTCCTGCAACTAAGGAGCAAACTTTTTGCCTCTTTCTCTGCTCCACCCCATCACCAGCTAGACTTCCTCTTTAGAAGTTTTTCCTTTGCAGCTCTTAGTCTTTCGTTCGGGCCACTTTGAGATCTGCATGTCCTGTCGGAAGATCATTGAACCCAGAGCTACAAGATTTCAGCTAACAAAGGAGCTAAAGCTGGAAAGTTTCAAGTCAGAATGGTTAGTCTAAATATGTGTGGTTGTAGATAGTGGGGTGGGTAGTGCGGTGAGTGAATTTTGCCTTTTTTTTTTTTTTTGCTGCTTCAGGCATTTATTCTTTTTATTATGAAAATGCTGCTTCTTAAGCTGCAGGTTTCCTAGGCTTGTTTTGCTTAAAATGTAGTCTTTCTTTCAGGAGCTTTGAGAGAAGTCGTTTGGGCTTGGCTCCTGTTGCCAAAGCCATGCATTGACGGTTGCAGGCGTGAACTTCCTGTGTGGTGGATTGTCAAACCAAACTTTCGAAAGGGGCATTTTGGAATGACAAGAGCCAATGTCTCTTTCCTCACAGGTTTTTTTTTAATGATTATACAAGGGAGGGAAGGAGAATGGTGAGCACTGCCTTGGGGTCTTCAAAGAAAAGGCAGGGTAGAAATTCCATTAAGGTCTAAAATTTGTTTGTGGAACGCGAAGCTGCAGTTCAGGGTTGTCGCTGTTGCGTACCATACAGTTGCAGTGGACTGTGATTCTGAGGACTCCTCTATGCAGTTTTTTTTGGCAAAGATACTTAAATGGTTTGCCATTGCCTTCTTCTTGGGAGATACTGCAGCTTGAGCCTTTAGCGTTCTGCTTTGCAGATGGTTGTTCCACCACAGTTTGGGCAAGCACTCTGTAGCTGCACTTAAGTGCCCCAGTTTACAGAGTGAAAACTGCACTAAGCACATGGCAAGCTGGGACATCCAAACAAATCGCTCTCTGGCTGAATTTACACATAATGGGAAGCTATGGCTATTGCTTTTTAACAAACTGCAGGATGCTTCATAGATGAGCAAAATGGCTCGTTTCTCAAAAGCTTAGGTTGTGTGTTTTCCGGCTGTTCTTGCATTGCGTTTTGGGGAGAAGGCTGAACTGCATCTCCTTGCCATCCACCAGGATGTCTGAAGCCAATCTTGACTGCTAGCTTCAGACATAATTCCAAGTCAGACTTAAAACAAGATGTCTTAATTTCCAGAGTTGCATTGTGATAGTGCACCAAACAACATCTAAGGCTTGACATGTTCTTCCAGGATTTTTACAAACCTGAATGGAAACGGAAATTCATAGCACTTTTCCTTTCACACCAGTCAGATTCTCTAGTGGTTTGCGATGTCGACCCAGAGCTGAAGGAGAAACTGAAGAAGTTCCGATTCCGGAAAGAAACTAACAATGCAGCTATAATTAGTAAGTTGATTCTGTCCGACTTGCAATCCCACGTCTGATCTCTCATCATTACTTTATTATGGACCCTAGATATGTGTCTCGGGTCATCTGCCATCCAAAGGACTCTACACTAGTTAAGGAACCAGCAGCTGCCTTTATAAGCAAGTGCTTTGGGGGAAAAGACACACCTTGATGCCTTTCTGCCTTCATGGGTAGGCTTTGCTTGTGGAGGAGCCCCCCTTGGAAGAGGGAAGAGACTTGGCAAAAGTCCTCTGCCCTTCTGCAGCAGCATTGGTGGGAATAGGCAGGAAAGAAGATAAAAGGAGGAACGAGGAGCTGGAAACGAGTGCTGCTGCTTCCGGGTCCCCAGAGGTTGAGCCTGTTGGCAGCACTCAGCCCCCCTTCCCCCCTTCTATCACAGCACAATTAATGTATTAGCTCAGCTGCTATGACTGAGGTTCAGGATCTGTGCATCAACCATTTGTTAGTGCGTACTGGTACTCAAGTTCTGCTGCATTTCAAATATCTGTGCTTCGCCCAGGAGTATTCTAAAAAGAGGAAGAGAAAAGAGCAACTTTGTGACAAGGCGATGTTTGTGTTTCCTTGCTTGGAAAGCCTGAGGCATATCAGCTTGAACTGCTGTGGCAGCATCAGCACCACGAATTCAAGTCACTTTGGTTGTTATCTACATGGCCAACTCTTAACTGAAGTCAAGACGTTTCCACCTTGATATGAGCAAAGAGGATGCCAACCATTTCTGCTCACTGTTAGGCTATCCCAGGGTCATTGAAGTCGAGATTTTGGCTTCGTATCCTGTAGCCCTTTCCTATTCTATCTGCTTGGTGGTGGCAGGTGTGGGAGGACCAAAGAGAGGGAAACAAAGGTGAAAAACCATTGATGGGTTCTGTCTTCTCTTTCCTCAGTGAAGGTTGACAAGGACCGTCAGCTGGTGGTGCTGGAGGAAGAATTTCAGGTAAGCAAGACTTTGACTTCCTTCCTCCTAGCTGGGTTTATTGCACCCACAGACTCATTTGCATGTTTACATATCATATTTAATACATACATATAAGACTAGTGTATAAACAAAGATGCTAAGATAAAATCCACAAGTTAAAATCTACAATATGTAAATCACTTAGGTTTATAAGTAGCATTACTTCTAGTATTGTGCCCCCCCCCCCCCGGTCTGTGGTTCTGGGACTACCATATAATTACAGGAAGCAAACACATGGTACGCTCTGGGGCAGGGGGTGAAACTGCAATCAGCTGTTTTTCCTCCTCCTTCCTTCTGCCTGTAAAGCCCCAATTTCTCCTTTTGCTGAGCTCACGCCTGTGTTTCAGGCAACTGCTGCATCTGACATAAAGCGACATAACCTTTTCCCCAAAGAAATTGCATCAACTCCTCCATTCCGTATTCCTGCATTCTTGACAGAAGATTTGTCAGTAAGTTTGAGATTACGAGGCTGGTTAAAAGCAAATTGAATTTCAGATCAAGTTTAATATCTCCCGGGAGCAATGTGCTTATGGCGTCATTTGCTTTCATATTTAATTCAATATGTTATGCAACCCTCATGCGAGTTAGTGGAATGTTAATCAGATGCAGTATGGGAACTCAAGTCCACTGTATTTAAGCCAGGCAGAAGCCAGGCACGCAGAACTGCTCCTGTTTTTGAAATATGAACGGAGGAACTGGCAAGTTTGCTTACCACTTCTGCCTCCTTTTGCGCAGATCTGTGCAGGAGTTTGGAGTGAGAGCTCCTAAAGAGAGTGGTTGTGAGGTGCTGTGTATGCAGATTAAAGCCCGTTGTGCTTCTTCTTGCTAGTGTTGTTCTAACCTTAGCTTGTCAGGCTCAAAGGGTGCTTCCGCACAGGCCCATTAAAACACATTAACACATACAGAACACATAAGACTTACCTTTCACACAGGAGGTTGGATCCGGGACTCTTTGCGGTGGCCGCTTCCACACTCTGGCACGGAAATAGATGTGAAGCGGGTGTAACAGCCTCATTGCATTGCATGATTTGAGCAATGTTTACGCAGACTGTGCCCATGGCTTGTGTTTTGCTGGATGCAGTTTGCCTAAAAGCCACACAAACTGTAATCAGGGTGCTGTACAAAATGCATCAGTTACTGGCTATCCATCCTTTGGTGAAGTGCCAAAATTAATTATTTGTATTTCTATCCTGCCCTATACCCAAAGGTCTCAGAGCAGGTAACAACACTTAAAATCAGACATATATTAAAACAGTATATATTAAAACAGTAACAGTGTCTATAAAGTAGGAAGGGACAGTATGTTCCCATTTAACCAAAGGCCAGGGCCAAAAGGTATGTCTTCACTGCCTTCCTAAACATATAAAGTGAAGGAGCCTGATGCAAGGGGCCCAAGTCATTTAGGGCCTTATAAGTTATTTATAATTATGAATTGTTATTTATTGTTATTTATAATTATGAATTGTTATGAATTGTTTTGCATAATTATGCAAAATTGCATAAGACTTCTGACCTCAATGCTTACAGTCTTTCCATGTGAGATTTTGGCTGCATCTACAAGGAAACAAGGAGCCAGAGTGGGCAAACACTTCTGCCCCCAAGTCCCCCTCAGTCCCCGTTGTCACTCCCTTTCATTAAATCACTTACAAGTACTCTGAAGGTACATTGCTGAGGAAAGCCCCCCTTCTGCCCCCGTGACTGTACCAAAAGGGTGACTCTAGGGCTGGAACTGTAGGTCCTGTCACAGTTCCAGCCTCCTGCTTGATTCTAAAGGGCTTTGATGACAGTTTTGTCCACAGCAGCTTTTTCATTGCTGCTCTGGGGCCTTGGCCAGGTGGCTGAAACTCTGTTGGGCCCACATTAGCTCCTAGGTCTCCTGTTGTGAGGCAGAGCTGGTGACGTAGGTGCTGTCTTTGCTTAAGTCCCAGAAAGTATGATTTGGAGGAAGCCTTCAACTGGAGCATGGCTCTTGCTACCTGGTCACTTGAGAAGGTAAACAGGCTAGGGCCTTCACTCATTCTTAGTTCTGATCACACACAGCATTAGCGTTGGCCATTGTCTCTTTTGCCTCCTCTTCTGTGGGTATCTAAAGCAAGAATTTTGTCTTTTTTCCTTTCTTCCTGCTTCCTTCTTCTTCAGAATGATGCATCTTATTGTACCTTCTTCTTTAGGATATCTCTCCAGAGGAGTTGAGAAGCGAGTTACCAGAACGACAGCCTCGATATCCTACTGCAGCTGAGAGGGGAATCACATTTCATACCATAAACACTTTCACACTCATTCACAGTGTCAAATTTGCCTTTTGAAAGGCTTTTCTTTTCTTTCCCTCTTGAGACTGACAAGACATGAGGAAGTCCCTTTTTCACACAAAGCAAAATTAATGTGTAAAATTTACTTCTGAAAGATTCTGCCATGGAGGCAGAGTTGGATGACTTTAAAAACAAATTAGAAATATTCTACAGAGAGATCAATTCTAAGCTTTGATGTCTAAATGTGAAATTAAATTTCAGAAATCCAGTGATCCTCCAGGCTGTTTGCTCTTCCTGTGGGTTCTTCAGATAAATTTTGCTTGTGACTTTGGGAAGCAGAATGGTGGACAAAGAGTGTCCCTTTGGTCTGATTTGCCAGGGCTCTTCTTCTGTTCTGATACCCTCTCTCATGGAATATATTTTGAACAGGGCAAAGGCCAAAGATCCACCTATTCACAAGCACATAAGTCTCTGACACCTTATTGTCCCAGCTGGAAGACAAGATTGTACCTTTCCCCTCAATTCGGTGATGGAGCAGCATATTCTGCTTGTCTGGGCCACACTGTGGAGGCAGTGAGGCACATGCAGTTCAGCCAGGCCAGTTTGTTGCCAATGTTAGAATGGTCAGCCTTCTCCCCCCTGCCTAGAGACAGGACCATTCTTCCCAAGCCATTTTCGTAGAAAAGAACAGTGAGCAACATAGGGTGGGTCCTTCTTCTGGTAGTTAAATCTTTCCTTGAAAACAGGAATGAATAATGATGCTATCGCTGTGGCCACAGGAGGCATATTTATTCTTCATCCCCTAAGTTCCCAAGCAATTAAAGTACCAGCTTAAACGGCAGACATTTTTGGACAAGTGAGTTCAGGCCTAGGTAACTTGGATCATTTTGTAGTTGATAAAAATGGCAAGAAGTGAACCAACTGCTGGTTTAAAAAGTGGGGAGGGGTCTTCATGAGATATGGGAGGGGAAGGTGGATTCCCACCCACCCCCAATCTATGGGAAGGAAGTCAAGCAAGTTGTCTCTATTGAGCTCTGTAGAACCTGCCATAAGGTGCCTCGTATCTTCCTTGACCATGTGTGTTCACGTTTGTGGTTTATAGCTATAAATATTGCCACGATGATGGTCGGATCTCTTACCCGCTTTGTTTCATCTTCTCTAGCCCAGTTGGTGAGAATCTATAACCTTCTCAATTGAATTTGGTGATTGGGGCTGGGGTTCCTGGCATTTGTGCAGTTTATGAGGGACTTAGTGTATAATTCAATGAACTCAAAGCAACGAGTGCAGCAGTTGGCGGCCTACTAGTCATTCAGAGTGGGCATCATAACATTTTGCCCTGAGGATCATAGAACTGCTTGATTTCTAGGGGGGTCGGACTGTCAGTTACTGTGCAATTAATAGCACTAGTGTAGAGTGCAGTTAAGAGGGTGAAATTGCTGGTTTGGATATTGCTGCTATGGACATGTGAGTCAGGCAGGGGAAAACTAGCTGCCTCGCTGCACAGTTTTCTACAGCTGCAATATGAAAATAAAGATACCTAAACCTGCAGAATTGTAAGCATGGTGGGTCATCTATGCAAGCAGAATGACTCAGGGTAGAACAGGCTACAGAGTGAGTGGTGTATATGCCAGCACTAGACCGCATTCCATATTAGTGGGGCAGAAAAACCTCTGTACCTGAAATCAGTAAGTCTCCTTGGGGAAGGAGAGCTTTTTTCCCCTGTGTGGTGAGTCCACTTGCTCTGGACCTCTCTCCTGAATGTGACGGCCTGGGAGACAGAGGCTGATCTGCACCAGGGAACATGGCCACAAAGCCACCTGTGGTTCCAACTGCCCAGTGTCTTTGTTTCCCTATGCTGCACTACCCTGGTCCAGCTAGAGTGGAGGGGTTTTTGTTCTTTGGAGCAAAGGTGAAGGACTTTACTTGGAAATTTACTTGGAGTAAAGGTGAAGGACTTTGGCTTCCTCCGGACCAGAAGCAAGAGTGTGGAAAGCTGCAATGGGTTGGCTGAGGTCAAGAACTATTATATCAACTTTTTTGCATGACCTTTGGAAAGCATTTTTCCTTTAAATGTCTCCCTGCTTCATTTAATCTGTGCATATTATCATTTTTCAGTGGACTAGAGCCAGCCTCTGTCGATGGCAGTCACATGAAAATGTAACCACCTGTGCAGCACCTGTTCTATTTCCCTCTGAGTCTACTTTTTTTTTTCAAATTGATTTTTTCAAGTAATAGGCAGTATTTTCCCAGTTAGCCTGGCTTGCTGTTTTGGACAGTGGCCTGAACTATCAGCGGCTAGAGAGGGTGTCCCAAGAGAGGGGAAGGAGCTCTTTCTTTCTTCCTTTCTTTACTGGCCAGCCGCCTCCATGTGACACTGTAAATCTGCAGCAAGAGTAGACTTCATGCTTGATTTCAGTAATACTGTGTTAAAGCAAAAGTTATCATAAACTGCTGAATGAATTAAAAGCTGTAGATAAAGAGCTGTTCTCCTTTCTGTTCTCAGGATGCAAACCAGAGCAGCAGATGATGTATGCGGGGAGTAAAAACAGGCTGGTTCAGGCAGCTGAACTCACCAAGGTATTTCAGTTGCATTTTTCTGCTGGTTGTTCTTGTCACTTGTCCTTTTAACATTGTCTTTCGGCCTTCATGTTATTCCGGGGTGGGTGGGGGCGCTTCAAAACTCCTGGCACTTCCTCACTGTCTTGTGGTTTGCTTCTTTTCTTAAAGGCCACACAAGTACCTTAAAACTGACTTTAAAAAGAGGGGGAAGACGTAGTTGCAGTTTTTCTTGCATGGCTCTTTTCCTGGGACCTTGCATAGGCTTTTGGTCACAACAGGTCTGCTCCAACTATACAACTGAAGTAGGCAAATGCCTTTGGCTCCAAACCTTAAGGGAGGCAAAACTAAAGTAGTATCCTAGGAAAATAAAAATTGGAGATCAGTGAATATTTTCTAGATGAGCATATGCACTCCTTTTGTTTTCTGAAACAAGCAGCCCTGAAGAGTGTATAGTAAACCCCAATTCTGCATTGACTGGATTTTTCATTGCATTGACTATAGAGGACGCTTAAGGCACCAAAAAGGTTTGGGCTGGGATTGCGGTGTGGGTTGTGAGCCTTGTTAAACCCTTGAAGCAGAAAAATAAGGGTCTGCAGCTTCTAAAGCCAAGCTCAAAGATAGCTCATCTGCTCCACATGAAAAGCCTCCAAGGTACCTTGCTATTCCATTCAGAATTCAGAAAAGCTGTTACTCCTTGGGTGTGTCCTCAAACACATTTGGTCCGGGACTGAAATTAGGCTCCACAAAGGCCATCCCCATGCGTTTTAGATTTGGCCTGATTTCCATGGACCAAATTGCCCAAACCCATACCAAATCAGGACCAAATTTGGTACCTGGAAAAACAAGTCTGGGCACGGTTTGGGTGATTTGGGGCAAGCCAAGCCTGCACATGGGGATGGTCCCGGACTTCACGATCTCGGCTGACAGGAGGCTTAAGTTTTAAAGCCAAGCCAAGTTTTAAAGCAATAAGGTTGCCCCCCTGGAAAAGGGAGAAATCTCAAGCCTTTGCACCCCCTGTTCACAATCTCAGCTGACAGGAAAGTTGCTTCAGTTCACTTCAGGAGTAGGTTGCCCCCCTGGAAAAGGGAGAAATCGCAAACCTCTGCACTCCATTACTCCCTTTCCCTTTCCCTGGGAAATGGAGTAAGCTTCGATGCAAGCAAGCGGCTTGCCTGGGAAAGGGAGTAAAATGATGATCCTGATGCGGTTTGCATGGGGACGGTTGAGTCCGCCCCCGGCCCGCCCTCAGCCTGCGTTACCGGGAATGGCATGGGGATGCCTAAGATTCTATCTCGGTCCTGCACCCAGTCCAAATGGCTTGCATGGGGACGTGGTCCTTGACATGCTAGACAGTTCTGAACTGGATGGATGGATGGATGGATGGATGGATGGATGGATGGATGGAT
>MTQE01003491.1:465564-488536 GCA_014337955.1 Aspidoscelis marmoratus
GGGGGGGGGGGTTGCAGCTACTCCCCTATGCTGGTTACCACTGGTCCAGATGTAGTGTACGCACATTGGGTAGAAGCCCAAATTAGGCACAAAATCCTCCTTTGGTCTAGCATGCTGCAGATGTACTCCAGGCACTGGACAGTACTGAATGCCTCACAAAAATTGAGGCCACGTTGTTCTCCTGACTGGAAGTTGCAGCGTTGGACGTTTTGGGGTGTTTGGCAGCTTGCCAGTGGCTCTCAAAGTTGTTTCTTTGCTAGGAGGCCAGAAAGAAAAATCAGCCTTTTTCTCTGTGGGGCAGGGTCCTCCTTCATTTATTCATCATGATGTGAACTCATGTCAAGTCGCTGTCAAGTTGTGTGAAATCATCATGTTAAATCATGGGAGACATGACAAGGCACCTATCAGATGGATCTAATCCACACATGAAGATGACAGTTGGGTTACTCGGAGATTATTCAGTGGAGGATAAAGGCAGAAAGAGTCATTTTGTGCTGCTAAGAAGCATTTAGGTAACATGACTTTTTAAAAAAGCTCCCCCCCCCCAATTTCTGCTTAAAATAACAGTGGGAATCCCATGTGACTGTTTGGATCTGTAAGACCATGACCATGGATGAGGTCTGCAGAGGTGGGGAGAGATTTGTCAAGCACAGCCATATTTTCTAGTTTTTCTCAAGGACCTTCATTTCCACATTGAACCTGTTTGGCTTTTAAATCTTCTCGGCTGAGGCTATTGGAAAGCCAGTGTTTACTGCTGAGGTGAGAATGTGTTCTCTGCTCAATTTCCAGTGGCTCTTTTAGATATCCATGCTGAATGGATTCCAGTCTGTGTGGTTTCTGTACATACAGATTTTTCACTTCCTGGCTCTGTGCAAATGCGTGAAATGTGGAAGAAACACATTTTCTCTGCTTCTGGGCAGCTGTGTAAGGAGGATGGACGGTTATGCTTTCAGACTCAAGACTTAAGTGCAGCTATGCCGGAGCAGCAGCAGCAGCAGCACACAAGTGGAGAAGCGTCAGCGTAGATGATCCAAGCTATTCAATGCAAAGGTTTGTTCGTACTTACAAGCTCTGTGTTACCATCATAGAAACTGCACAAGGGCCTGTGTCCTAGAGAAGGAAACTTGTGCATGATATGGGTGAGCATTGCAGGTGCTGATTGGGTGCATTTGAGAGTCTTCCGTTGTTCTGAAGCAAGCTTTGATCAAAGGTCAGTTCCAAATGGTGAAAGGCCAGTTTGGACGTTCCCTTTCCCCTCTGCCCTGCCAGGTGCAGTCCACTACATTTCCTGAAGTTTGTGCAGCTCATGCAAAGCTTGTCCAAACTGCTCAGCCTGCTTCCAGTATGTACCTTAATGAGGAAAAGCTTCCAATTCAGGAGTTAGGCAGTATCTGTGTCTCCTAGCATGCAGCTCCGTGTTGATCTCTTGCCAAAGGGATGGTTCATACCGCATGCAGGTTTTGAAAACTCTCTGAGGTGCTTGGGTTGTCCATGTTCTTCAGTGGCATCGCGTTTGTGCAACTTGCCGCCTCCTGTCTGAGAGCTTTGGGCATGGGACTAGTTGCACCAGATCACGCGTCACGCCTAAAGTACAAACAGGCACACCATCGCATTAGGACGGATGGGTAAAGATGTGGCTGTGGATGGGCCAGTCCCCCAAATTCTAGAGTCTTACATTTCAAACATGCCTGTATTTGACAGTTCAAATGAGTTTGAATTTTTGGTGATTTGTGGATATCTGTGGAAAAAGACAGATTCATACATTAAAAAACTCCCCGAATTTTAGCTTTTGAATTTTGCAGAATCTGCCCAAATTTGAACAAGTCTCAAAAGTTGGACTTAACGGTTCACGGTGACCTACTGGTTTTTGCCCTGAGAAATGAATTAGATTGCCTGCCAAGATGGAACTTGCCTAATATGAGTGTTGAGGATTAGATTAAACTCCATGAGTAACAGAAAACTCTGGAATGGGCCAATGGATAGCTCCGGCTCCGGCACAGATGAAGTCTTCTTTTTGAAATGTGGTGTTCTGGCTGGTGGCACCAGGCCAGATGTTTGCAAGAGAGAATCTAAAGAATGGCCTTGCCCTTCTCTCTTTGCAACGCGTGCAATAAAAGATAAAGCTTCTCTTGTGGACAAAGAAGTGATTTGCACTTCCATGCTGTGGGCAATAGGAGGCACGGTGCTGCTGTCCTTGGATTTGCAGTGTGGGGGTGGGGTTTATGTTGATTATGATTATTTTTCAGTGTGGAAGAGAAAGGAAGGAATTAAGGACAGGGTTATTTGCTAAGAGCTGGAGCAAATGCCAGGAGGCGTGGCATCACGACTCTTTCCTTGAAAGAGAGGTGCCTGGTTTCATCCCTGCTTGGGCAATATGGCAGCATGGCAAGAGAGTGGCATCACCACCATCCTAATCATCATCATTTTATTTTGTGAGCGTGAGTGGAAGGAACGCCGCTGCCCCTCCGCCCCCCAGCTGCCTGGCTGCTTCTCGAGGCTTTTCCACTTGGGAGGGAAGGAGAGAGGGAGGGAGGGACAGATATGTTTGTAAACATCTTTGCTGCATACCAGAACTTAGGGAGATTAATAGCACACACAGGCAATTACTGTTACGCACAATCAGAAAAATGAGCTTGTGCAGAGCAGATGTGCATTTAGAAATCCCAATGCTGAACTGCAGGTATGCATTTGGGGGATTAGATGGGTGTGTAGAAATAAGGAGTGCTGGCTTTGCCCTGCAAAAATGCAAAATTCACCTTTCTGAGAAGCATTTGTGGTGAAATCAGCTGTCTTTATCTCAAACTAAAACAAAGCTTGACTGATAAAATGATCCAATTAGAATAATTTACTCCTCTTTCCGTTTGGAAAGGCAGTGAACGTACAGCCAATCTCTCCCTCTCTGTCTGTCTTTGAAAAAAGCAACAGGTAAAAAATGCTACAATTATCATTAGAAGCAGAACAAACATTGGCACATTTTCAGCAGGGGGATGCCACAAAATCAAATGGAAAGATGGCTCAGCTGCCACCCCCAGCCTCGGTTCCCATCCAGATGTGATGTTTGCTGAAATAGCAAGGGTTTGTGGAGTAGCGGCTCCAGTATAGAGCAGGCCCTAAAAGCCAAGGGGTGGGTGGGCCTTCCAAGGTAAAGCCAGGCTGGGAGCAGAGAGGGAACCTGCTTCCTGGGCCGTGAATGGTATCGCTCCCAGGGGGCCTTGTTCACTGCGGTGATGATGGGAGGCTGAGGCAGGCACTGCAGAGGAGCTTGGGATGGCAGAGGTGGGTGCAGCCGCCCAAATAGAGCTCTCCCCCTGCACAGAGAAGCAGCCATGGCAAAAAGGGATGGAACCCTCCGGGGCAGAGAAGGACACTTGTCTCTCCAGACAATATGGCTTCTTTGCCACTCCATGTTTCCTTGATATTTATCCAAGGCAGAAAGGGGGAGAGTGAAACACGTTCATAGAATCACACCACACTTAAAGAATGGTCCCGCCCTTGGCCTGTGCTGAGGAAAGCAAATCAAATCGTTGTGGTGTGGTTGTTCTCTTCAAAGGCAAAAAGTTGTCAATGAAGGCACCATTTGACTTGCTCTGCTCTGTGTTCTACACAGACCCGAGATTACTTGGGGTGTGTGTGTGTGTGTGTGCATGAAGCTTGCCCGCTTCATGCCTGCTGTCTAGGGGTCCAAGGGGATTGTGTGGCTGTTCGGCTCAGCCATTCACACTGGAGGCTCCCATTCCTGAAGGTCCACATTTCTGGCATAGCATCGTTTCCCGGAAATCAGATCTAATACCAGAACCGTCCAGTGACAATGAGCCAACCGGGTTCCCCTTGGCCATATAAAGGCACCCAGCCTGATTTGGTTCCTGAGAATGAGCAAGTGGTCCAACTTCTTAGGAAAGCTTAGCAAATCCTAGTCCATGCTGCACTCACAGAGAGCAATATGCTTCATGCCCACAGGCTATCTGTTCAGATGCCTCATGCAGCTGCTAGGCATCTTCCTGAGGACCCTCAACTGAGTTTGCTGCCAAAGGCATTCAGCTCCTGTGTTGGTCCTTGGATCCAATGCTCGTCCTCACAGAGATGAATGTTTTCGTAGGAAATGTTGGGAGTCTGCAGGAAAATCATAGGTGAAACACTTTGGATAACATCCCGGGGTGCTGGATTGTTGATCTGTTGTGACTGCTACCCAATGTCTTGTGACTCACCAAGTTCAGCCATGCTTCTTACGGTGTCTGCTTTCAGGGACTGATGCCCCCTCTTCATTTGTGGAAGAGGGGGATGAAATGCTGAAAGTACCGGATCTCTGACCTTGTAGATGTCTGGCTCAGGCATTCTCCTATGACCCCAATCCTGTAGAATCAACGACGACCAAGAGATGAAGGCTCAAGGAAGAGCCTCAGGCGACTTTGAGACTACCCATTTCCTTCTCATGTCTGCCTGTGTTTTCAATGCTGTCTGCCAAGGACAGGCAGCATGTGGGACGGCAAGCTGCCTTGGGAAGAAGGATGGGCTCTTCCCTTCGCCCTTGAAATTCATCTTCATTCCGGCCTGGGAAACCCCTTTCTTCCCTGATTTTTCTGCCTGGTTCCTTGTCTACGCAACTCACATATGTTTCTCTCCCTCTTTTCCATCTCCTCCTCTCTCTTCCTTTTATTTTTTATTTTTTCACACAACGGGCTACGGATAGTGCCATCTCCATGGAAACAGGTTCGTTCGTGATAATGGCTAAAGCCGTAATAAATGTCTCCTGTCCTCTCCCAGTAGCCAGTTCTCCCCCTTTCCCCCCCTGCACCTTGTTCCCAGCCCATCTGCTACGGATTTAGGAGGAGGGCAAGGAAATAAGAAAGGGGGCAGTTGTTAATTTCCAAAGTTGGAGCCCTGGCTTGCTATTTCAAATTGGTTTTTGTGCAGTCTAGCTCTTCTCTGGCCACCAGGCCCTCCTTCCTTCCCCCGTGTGCTGTTTTACCCACAGCTCTCCTGCCAAGCGTCACATCCAGCCCTTATACAAAATACAGCCCAAATCCTGTGCTACGGCCATTCCCACCTCTAAGGGATTCCTTGCACCCTGAGCTCTCCATTCAGACAGGACTGAGTCACGAGGCAAGAGAAGAACTGGGCCCCCTGACACTGAATGGATTTTTTGCCAAAGGTCCACAGACAGCACCCTTTGCTAACAGTTTGGGCTTGGTGCCGTTTGTGCAAATTGCCTGCATTGCTGAAGTCCCATTAGTTGCCAAAACATAGCTTGGGAGGGGGGCGGG
Source organism: Aspidoscelis marmoratus (assembly GCA_014337955.1). NCBI lineage: Eukaryota > Metazoa > Chordata > Lepidosauria > Squamata > Teiidae > Aspidoscelis > Aspidoscelis marmoratus. The sequence goes on from MTQE01003491.1 coordinate 470,826, forward strand.
GGGGGGGAATGCTTTCCACAGTTTGTCACATCCATTAAGAGATGGGTCTTGCAGCAGGGAGATGTTTCACCGATGTTTTTGGAATGGAACCTTGCAAGAAAAACCCATCATTTTTGCACAGGATCTGGAGAAGCTTAGTGCTTTATACACAGGTGGTCCCAGGTTCAACTGCCGGCATCTCCCTGGGAAACAACTCCCGTACCTTTGCTGGGAAAACTTTGTGGCTAAATCTGAGTAAGGTGCCAAGAGGTGACTTGGAGCCAAGAGCGTCTTTGCCTTCATCTGGAGAATTTTAAGAATATAAACACCTAAACTTGCTTCTAGAGGAGCAGCGCAAGTGTTGGACAGTCATTTGCTGTTCACCTTTGAGGTTAGAGCAAAGCCTTATCTGCCACCTTTTAAAGCCAACAAAGGGGAATGGTGAACCACTGTTCAGCCCTACCACTGTGCCTCGTCCAGTGAGGATGGGTGGGTGAGGGGAGAGCCCGTGTGGGCTGAGGGGAAGGCTCCGTCTGGATGTTCCCCTCGATCTACCCAAAGGGCCTTTAGGGCTGTAGCATCCCCTCTCCCTGGCTCTGCTCGTGGTCCTGCCTATGGATGTGCCTTGCAGCCTCCCTGGTGCCAGTGGCAGATTGCCGTTCTTTAAACCTCGCCATTAAGCTCTCTGTTAATTAAGCTGGAATGGCCATTAAACTCGTCAGTCACATGCCAGAGGGGGCTGCTGACTGCACTGAGGTGGGCTGTTCTTTGAGAAGATCCATTTGGCATCTGCTGGTGGCCGTTGCCACCGCTGCTACCTTGGAAGCCACCGTGCGCATGCATGCAGTTCTTGCTTGAGCCAAAGAAACAGAATTTCTGCTGAGGTTTGTCTTATTTATTTATTTATATCCCGCCCTTCACCAAATGGTCCCAGGGTGTGTTACAATAATAAAATATATCAAATATTAAAACAATTAAAAATATGACCCCTCCCTCCCACCCACCCACACCCTCCTTCCCACCCCCTCTTCCCTGAGGAGGATATTTAAATGGCAAAAACATGGGTGAAAAGATATGTTTTCAGCAGGGGACAAACCTATACACCGTAGGTGCCTGGTGAACCTCAAAAGGAAGGATTTTCTAGAGTCTAGGGGCCGCTACAGAAAAGGCCCTCTTGCATGTCCCTGTGCCTCATACCTCTGCAAGAGAAGGAACTCCAAGAAGGCCCTCTCCCTGAGATCTGAGTGCATAGGCAGGTCTATATGGGAGAAGGCGCTCCTTCAGACACCCAGGGCCCAAGCCGTTATTCATATCTGCTGTTCAGCTTATTTTGATGGCAGTACCAGGAGCCTATGGATCAGGTTTAGGGGATTCCGGGGACACCCCACACACAATGCCCCATGGCCTCGGTCTGTGGGCCACCATTGTAAGGAGGGTGCCACTTCACTGACCTTCCTTCCAAATCCTGCATGCTGTAACCCAGGAGCAATCGTTGCACGATACCCAGATCTGTTTCCCTTTTAAATAGAACAATGCCATCACTGCCAGTTACCACAGCAACCGGTTGACAGTCCGGCCTACTTTAAAAAAATACTATCCGTCCTTCCTGTTCTCCTGCATGGCATTTTCTTCTCTCCCCCCCCCCCAATTTCCTACCTGGGGCTGGCAAGACTCATGGGAGCTCCTGGAGGAAGGCAGAAGCCAGGGCCAAGTGTGGGGTGCCTGGCTGGGAGTGAAGAGGAGAGATGTGCCTTTCAGCCCTAGGCTCAGGGGTGGCCAAATTTGTATCCAGAGGAAGAGGACGAGCAGGGAAGCGGCCTGAGCAGTCTGTGCACTCTTGGGTGGGGCACGTCAGCCTTAATAGCCATCTGATTTCCAGCTGTCACTCGCTCGCTCTCCCCAGAAGTCTTTTGACAGGAGTTGGCGGATCCAGCTATACCAAGAACACTTCCAGGGGAATGACTGGTGCATGGTGGGCTGCCATTTCCTTTTACAGAGGACAGGCCCCTGTTTGAAGGGCAGCTGAAGGACAGTCCTTCCTAGAAAGATATCTCCTGTTAGAGAGGCTCTCCGGGCTGATTTCTATTTACAGATAAAGAGTTTGAAATCTCCTGATTTTGAAACGCAGAGAGTCTGTTGCAGAGCGCTGATAGGCAGCAGGAAGGTGAATTTCGCATTTCACCCTGTTGCGCCTCCTGTCCTGTGAGCGTTGGTGCAGATTGACGGAGGAGAATAATCTTAGTTCGGAAGCGTCCTTTGAACATTCTGCAGCTGGGAGAGACGTGCCTTGTTTTCTGCTAATGGTGTGTATGTGAATTTGTCCTAGAGGGCATGTTTCCCAGCAACAACTGATGGGATGCCTTGAGGTCCCCTTCTGAGCCCTTCAGGTGCCTTCTCTCTCCCAGCGGTACCCACAGGAACTCAATGGGAATGATGCAGGCTGGAATTGAAACCAGGCTGCAGAGCCTGCAAAATGCCAAGCTCGGCGGCCAGCTGTGTTGGTTTCTGGGCCCCAGAGCCTCTTTTGGCCAGTGGTAGTCGCAGCCCTAGCCGTGTGGTCTTAGCCTCTCCCCCACCCAATAGTCGTAGCCACCCAGAGCGATACGACAACAGAGAGCAGTAGCTTCAAGGTCAGGTCCTGCCAGAGACCTCCACTACCATGTGCCACTGGTGCTCACATGGGGGCAAATGCTGGCTTTGAAAATGGGATGCAGGCTCACGACAGGGCCTGGATCTCGTTCCCTCCAGGAGGCATGGCAGGCAGCCTTTGGTGAGTGGTCCGTGGCAGCTCCTTCGGGGAGGCACGCACTGTTGCACACAGAGGATGGCGTGCATGCGGGCAGGAAGCGTAAGATCTGTCAGCAGCTCTCGAGAGCATCTGCCATGGCTGTTTCTGGCGGGGGATGCGAAGCGAGTTTAATCGCCTGTCATTTTGCCTTAAAGAAGGCAATGGGTTGAGTTGGGAAGGCAGCTGTGGCTCCTGGAGACCGGGCACTGGGGGAGAAGGAGCACGCAGACCGGAAAGCAGGCCCCGCTGCTTGGCGTGTGTGAGATCTGGATAGCGCCTGCCCGAAGGCGGACAGCTGTGCAACCTGGCCAAGGAGGTCGGAGGGCCGGATGTATGAAGCACGGCCGTGAGGTGAAAGAGCAGAAACTGGCAGCCAGGAAGCGAAAGGGGGTCTTCAGTGACGACAAGGATGTGGGAACAGAGGGGCCCCAGCAAGGGTGTATTGGATGAGGACCATGGAGGGTGGGGCTAGAAAAATATCCGTGGGGGTTTGAAAGTATGACGTGATTTTTTTGTTTCATTTTTGCCACCCCACTGATGACGAAGACTACGTTGGGTGAAGTTGGCTTAGTCTATGGAGGGTCATGGGCCGACCGCTTCCCTCTGTTGGTCTTTAAGGTGCTGCTAGACTTCCATTTTTAATACGGATCCAGACCAACATGGCAATGTCTTTGAATTCTACCATTAAGTGGCTCAGCTTTTCTCTGAGCAACCCAAGAGCTAAAGAGCTGCTTCTGGGGGCACTTGGATGGTTACTGAGCTTGGCATTTATTACTGACTCTGCACACGTTTTTGGCCCCAAGTGATGTGAGAAGCTTTGCTGGGGCCCATTTCACCCCAGAGGATGAGATGCTCCTCAGCCTTTGGCTCAGTTTCCAGTATGCATGCAGTGGAAAGGGTGGGCTGCTGGGAGGATGGATGGATGGAACACAGGGAATGGCCATGTATTCTCTTGGGGGAGGCAGCTGCTGTTGGATGAACCCAGGCTTTGTCTGGAGGAACAGGAAGGAAAATGACCATTTGGAAGCACTTGGTTGGCTGTTGAGCCTACAGTTTGTTTATTATTGCACTCTGTGTGTGCTTTTGGCAATTCAGCAGTGGATTCCAATTATAGAGTTGGAAGGGATCCCCAGGGTCATTCAGACCAAGGCAGGATTCCCTAAACCTACCTGACAGTCGTCCTCTCGATCCCACATTTGATCAATTTTTCAGTGAGAATGGTATCTTTGTGTGTATGTCCACTCTCCCTTGCTTGGGGTGCTTGAATGGAGGCTGCTCCATGTGGGCTGGGGGAACTTTGTTGTGAACTTTTTAGCGAACCAGGGAGGAGGATTGGATTAGCTGGCTTAAATGGGCCTCTTCCAGCCCTTGGATTATGATCCTTGCTGGAGAGCAAATAAAGAGGAGACAGAAATATGATAAGATACCAAGCCTTGGCTTGAAGAACGGATGCTGATCTTGACAGCGACTTTATATATAAATCTGCTTTACCTCAGCCTTTCTGCTGGCTCTCAGATACAAAGGCTCCTGTGTAAACCTGCCTTCTGCAAGCACAGGGAGCTCTTTTCAGTTTGCAGCTGGACACAGTTTAAGGTTTGGTGTGATGTCCTAAATATCTACGGATTAACTGGGATTCTTGCACAGAGCAGAAGGGGCAGATTCAGTGGGCTAGACAGCCCTTTCTTAGATTTTGTGTGCACTTTAAAAAAGTTTCACACGCAGAAGAAGCAGGGAGGATGCCCCATCTAGCAGCTTCTGATGTGGCCAACCGCCTCCTCTCCCTCTTCTGCCGCCTTTCCCATGACCACTTTGAAGCAGACATGCTCAGCTTGTGGCCCCCAGATATTCTTGAACATCAACACCCTAAATTTATATTCAAATCTGGCTGAAGGTGTGTTCTGGGATTTATGAAAAACAAAGGGGTAAATTTACCAAACCATGACAAAATCACCGGAGATCTTGCTTTTTAGATGTCAGAAGTGGATGGAGAATTTTAAAGGGAGGGGGTGAGAGAGAAATGTATCAACCATAATGTGCCCCCACCACCGGGTGCAAAATACGGGCTAGATCTTGGCTTAGGGGGTTGATTTTGTGCATGAGCGCAGCATCGTGGAACGGATCACCGTGGTCGTTGGGGGTAACTAGTACGGAATTGCACAGTTGCGCAGAAGTGGTGCCCCAACAGACACAGACTGCAACTCCAAGGAACCGCCAAGAGGTGATGGCAAACCAGCCACCCAAGCGGCAAACCACCCCGGGAGCAGCACTGAGGGGTGAGTGTGGGATCAAAGGGTGGAGTTGAAACTGCACACCCTCAGCCACAGCGTGATGTTAGCAGCGGGAGAGCCCAGTCAGAGAGAACGGTGGGAACCTCAGCTGGTAAAGGGCAGGGAAGGAGAGATGCTGCTTCCCCAATGCGTTTTATGGAGTGTTTTCAGTGGGAACGGTAAAATTCGGGTTGATTGCAATTTATTCTCAAAGAAATAGGAATGGGCAGGATGTGTGTTCACCTCAATATTAAGCTCAATTTGGATTTAAAAAACCAAGTGGGAACAAGGCCTGGAGTTTTTGTCCAGAAACCTTTCCAAATTATGGATCCCTTTTTGTTGGTGCACCACTGACTGGCCTCTGTGCCTCTTCAGCTGAGTGCAAAGACTGTCAAGAGAGACCAAACTTTAAAAGATGATACATAGCTGATGAGAATTTTCGAAAGAGCTAAGAAGATGCTAAAAGTGTCTTGAAGATAAATTGGGAGGGGGCAAGCTAAAGGAATTTGGTGTATTTAGCCAAGGGGAGAAAAAAAGATTAAAGAGTGAATTTGTGGAGGGTCTGCGAATATTTAAAGAGATGTCAGAAAGAACGGCGGGAAGCATTTTTCAACCCATCTATTCAAGGCAGGAAAAACTGTAATGGAATAAAAACTTCATGATATGTTTCAGCAATAGAAAACACTAATGGGAGACCTTGCAGTGTTCCTCATTGACCGTTTTGTTGGACAGGATTTGTGCAAGAATGCTTGGAGAACCAGGTGCTGGATGAGGCCAAAAGCCTTTATGGACCAGGATCTGTTTAGTAATTGGGTTGCTCCAAGTACAGTATCTGCTACTTCTTCCCAGCAGTTGGGGCTGAGAGATAGGAAGGTCGGTCTCTCTCACCATGGTCTGGGGAGGCCTGGGAGCTGAATGGGGACCAAAGCATTTGTTTGTTCCACCTCCAGGTTGTCTGGAGAACTGAAAAAGATCCACTGCATGGACGCAGCCTCCAGACACAATTTAAATGCTGTTTTTGTCTTTTAAAACCCTAAACAGCTCCATCCCAGGTCACACGCAAGAGTGAAATTTGGACAAAACCAAGTGTCTGTTGTATTTCAAGCTCACCCTCGTACCATGGGACAGACTCACCTCGGCCCCGTTCCCCAGTGTGGGTCCAATTCCAGCTGTGCCTGACACCTTCTAGTTAAGGCAAAGGGGATCAGAGACCCCAGCGTGCAGCTGTAGGAATGTGGGAGCTGGTTCTTCTGGCCATCGGGGTTCTGTCCATGGCCAATGCTATCCTCTGTCCCCCTGAGAGTTCCCCCGCCTTTCTTTTTGCTGCTGCTGCTGCTGCTGCTAAAACGGATGGAGCCCCCGGGCCCCAGGAGAAGGTCTGTGGTGGGGCACATGTGTCTCCAGTTAGGCAGAGAGACACTTCTGCTGCAGATGAAGCCAGACATGCTGTCTGGGAGGTTACAAAACTAACAGCACTCGAAAGTGAGCGCCGCTCGGCCTTTACTTAGCCATCCAGACAGAATTGCACTAGACTTTTAAGAGCTGAACAGAACGTTGCCTATTGTATTCCGCAGAATGTTACACACCCAAACCGGCATGTCTAATGTACAAGAATAAGTGAGAACTTATGTAACACATTTTCTTTAGGGTGTCTCTTGCTGAATTATTAAGGTGTGATATTGTACGCCTCTGACATGTCCCTGGTACTCAGGGTAAACACGGAGGATTTTATTCAACGCAGCCACGGAAATTTGATCTAAGGAGACAATACGGTGCATCTGTTGATACTTCCTAGCCTGTTCCTTTTATTTTCCCTGGGCAAAGAAAACCCAGGCCTTTGTTTCCTTCTTCTGTAGTTCCGCTCTCAACAAGGCAGTGTGTGAAGGCCGGGGCTGAGTTGTAATGGGCCTGTCTCCTTTGTGCTCCATCTTTACCCAACATGGAGCCCATCTTACACAGGAACTCCAGAGGCACGCATACTTCACTTTAGATGATTAATGCACTCCCAGGACCAGCACACCGACTGTGCCTTGCGAAAAGCTCTAAGCACGATTGATGAACCCACATTGTGCTGCCAGGGGGAGGGACGGAGGAAGGCTGGATGCCTGGGGCGAAGGCAAGCAGGGCACAGCTGTAGCACATCCGCCCTTGTGTGTGGAGGCAGACTGCATAAGGGCCTTGTCAGATCTCTTTGTCCCAGAGGAACGCACACCCTTTGACCCATGTGCAGCAATCGCCTCCTTATATCGCCTCCTCTCCGATCAGGCCGTAGTTACATGCCAGTTACAGGGATCCAGGTGCTTTTACAACAATAGTGGACCCAAGCACAGACTCCTGGGCTCTGTAGGCCTCTACCAATGTACACTGTAGAGAATGATGGATCCTGGAGCAAGCAACAGAGCTTAAAGGGTCGCATTAGGGACCAGGAAGCCCAGGTTCAAGTCCCTACGCAGCTGTGACAGGAAATGGAGAAGATTGGCCCTTGAGCACCGCTGGGGAAGCCTACTCTCGAAGGCTGTTGTGAAGATTACTCTGCATTTTGGAGGGAAGGAGGAGGCCTTTGTATTGCGTTGGTTTTATCCATAAAGGCACTCAAGGATAACCTTATCATAATAGGTACCATAAAATTTAACCGGTGGCCTGATTGCAATTATCCTTGGTCTGATAATAACTAGGATCACCTTTGGTAGAGCGGTGTTACACCAGGCAGCCTGTTTACAAACTGCAGTTAATTCATAATACATCTTGCTGGAATTGCCCACAGTTCACTGACACCCGGCTGGTTTCTGAGTACAAGTCGAAGGAGAGACAACTTGCAGAACTCCTGGGTGGCGGTTCATAAAGATTCCCTCACCTGGGTCTTGGGCATTGGGCCGCATTTTTAATAGGCAAGGCAGCCTGACAAGAAATGGGGCGAAGGGAGATTTATTAATATCCCATCATAGACTTGCTTCTAGGTGACCTTTCAGGAGATGAGCAGGAGGGACGCCAGCAGAGGAGGAACACGTCCTCCCTCCATATTGAACCCTGGCTCATATTTAATCCTGATTCAGCATGTCCTTTAGATGGTTACTTCTATATTTTTAATAATATTTTGAAAACTTAGCAAATGCTGAGTATGTGCTGAGCCAGTTTGGCCTAGTGGTTAGGGAGCCAGACTCTTGTCTGGGAATACAGAGTTTGGTTCTGCACTCCCCCATGAAGCCAGCTAGGTGACCTTGGGCTAGTCACAGCTCTCTTCTGAGCTCTCACATCCCCACCTACCTCACGGAATGTCTGTTGGGGAGAGAAGAACAGGAGGTTTGTCAGCCACCTTGAGTGCCCTTGAATGGGCGAGAAAAGTGGGGTAGAAAAGCCAACTTCTTTTTTTCTTTTTCTTCACTTTCCTTTAGTAATGAAACTTTGCTGCTCTGACTGATCAGGTTTTCTGGATGAGCAGAGTGAGGTCCTCTCTCACTCTGTGTGGCCTTAACCTCATGGCAGAAAGATGCCTCCTAAAAGATGCCTCTCTTTCCCCCCCTGCTGAGCTGGAATTTGGGGAAGCAGGTCTGTGCTGTTGCTTCTCTTTTGGACAAAGACACAGGACAGGCATATTGGTAGCTACCAGAATGGATGCCCAGGGACCACCCCCAGTCTTGAGAAAGAGGCGGGATGCCTCTGGTTTGCAGAGTGAAGAGGAGGTGAGGGTTTTGCTTTGCCTTCTGATCGAGGTGCCCATGAGCAACTGGAGGGCCACTGTGTGAAACAGGATCCTGTGGCCTGATCCAGCACCTAACGTACCTGCTTGCTCACCCAGAATTACAGGATCATGATTAGTTGGAGAAATATCTTAAGTCCTCATGCAAATCAGTTGCTTTCTGCCTGCCATCCCATGCTTCTTGGTTTATCCAAGGCATCTTGTGAATACACTTTTCCAAAGAAGACACCTTGTGCCTGACTGAGGTCGACAGCCTGTAATTATACAGGTAACAAGGGAACAATTATTGTTAGAACAGAAATACCTTTTTTTAAAATAGGGAAGGCCCTTTAAAGAAACACACAAAAGCATCTGCAAGGGAATGTAGGTGGTGCATAAATAAGAACATCAGATGAGCCCTGCTGGATTGGGCCCCAGCCCATCCAGTCCAGCATCCTGTCTCACACAATGGCCCACCAATTGCTTCTGGGCATCTCAAGCGGAAGACAAGGGCAAAACCTTCACCTGCTCTTGAATCCCAATTGGCCTTCAGAGGCCTTCTGCCGGTCTCACCAGCCTGGAGGTGGTACCTGGGCATCCATTTTAGTAGCCATTGATACATCTGTCATCCATGAATTTGTCTCTTCCTTAAAGCCGTCTAGGCTGGTAGCTGTCACCACCTCTCCTGGCAGCAAATTCCATAGACCGATGACCCTCTGGGTGGAGAAATACTTCCTCTTGTCTGATCTGACTTGTCTCCTGCCCATAAATGCACAACTGAAAGGAGAAATATACAGTAGTTGCTTATTGTTTGTGATTTTAAACACTGTGAGTTTGTGTATTGGAGATTTCCTGAGACCCTGTATTTTTTATTAGGTGTTTTTGTTTGTTTTTGGTTTACGCAAGGCTCTGTACATTATTTGGATTTTCATCTATTTAACGTGACAAGAAATTTGCTAGAGGTTGTAATGATAGATTTCAAGGTCTTTTCATCAGCTGTGGACTTGGTTGTAAAGTCACATCTCTACGGGGCTCATAGAGTGGTCTAAATAAGTGGGTCTCAGACTTTGGTCTCCAGATGTAGGCCTTCAGCTCCCAGCAGCTCCAGTCCTTGTGGCCCAGGTAAGGAATGATGGGAGTTGTAGTTTATCAACAAATGGAAATCCAAGTTTAAGAACCACTATGCTAAAGGACAGACCCTGAACACCAAGTGCCATTTGTGGTGGTGGGCAAGGTAAGAGAAAAGTGCTTTTCACACTTCCCTGTTAATCTGCTAGGATTTGCCAAAATGACTTTGAAGTGAGTGCAGAAGTACTTTGGATAGCCTGCTCTGAATTTTTTGCCAATCAGTTCCTGTGCTGGGAAACTCAAGGTGGCCTTCTGAGTCCGTCTAAGTCTTTTGATTTTGAAGTGTTGCATTTGGCTGCAAATGAGCAAGAAACCCTTGATTACCGGCCTCCCTCTGCATACATTACGGGGGGGGGGGGCTCCAGTATGCTTTCCAGGTCCTCCCCAGATTCAGCCGGCGGAGGCAACTGAGTGGCACTTGAATTGTGTGGCAAACGCTCCATGTGCCACCCGTCTGCCATCCCCTCCGGAGCAGGAATGGAAGCAGCAGAGCCGTCTTGTGCTTCTGCCAGAGGGTGTCACCAAATTTCCAAAGCCCAATGTAAATTAAAAGTGCTCTAGAAACATTGTTGGTAATAATTAGGGCTGCCAGCTGATGAAAGAGTTGTTTTCCTTGATTAATCACCTGCCTTTTTTAACTGATTAAACTATTAAGGATAAACACGTGTGAGAATTACCAAAACCTCAGGGTTACTTTCAGAGCTACAAAAAGAAGTTGATAATTTAGGCATCCACCAACACAAGCAAACTATCTATTTTGGGAAGACCTGGGGTGGTAGTGGAATCTTTTCCCCTTGCCGTGTAACCCTCACTGAAGGTCCAAAGGGCCTCAAATCTCCATGCCAATGACACAATGAAAACCTCAATGGATTAATCTAAAGATCCATCCAGTTAACCAAACAAAAGTGTGTTGCAGGTGAGCCTTTAATTGAGTTGAATTCAATTCTGCTAAGTCATTTATGCCAGTTTGGTCTTGTGCTTAGAGTGCTGGACTCATAGCTCACTGTCACCAGGTTTGATTCCACATTCCTCCATGAAGCCAGCCAGGTGGCCTTGGGCTAGCCACAGCTCTCTTTCTGAAGTCTCGCAGCCCCACCTGCCTCACAGGGTGTCTGTTGTGGGGAGAAGAACAGAAGGCTTGTCAGCCGCTTTGAGTCCTCTTAAAAGGGTGAGAAAAGTGGGGTATCAAAGCCAACTCTCTTCCTCCAAAAGATCTTGCTTGATGGTGTTTTCCAGCGTGTCAGTGATAAAGTGCAAGTTGCTGGAGTTCGCTGGGATGTTTTGAACAGGCTGGGCATCTTGCCTCCTGCATCCCAGTTGCTGACTTGGCTGACAAAGTGGACTCTGGACTGTGGGTGCTGGTGTTTTGGCCTGTGTGATCACCCTCTGACCAGCTGCCCCCTCTCTCACGCGATGGCAGCTTGACACAGCCTGCCCCTGGAGTCCACGGTTCCCTGTTAAACACCGCCATGAATTAGCACGCCCTTCCTGCTCTGGAGCTTGATTGATGCTCTTTGGGGTACCTCTGTGGCATTCTCCTTTTGTCTTGCATGGCGTTTCCATCAAAGCAGGCAAGTGCAAAAGTCCCACTTGGAACACCATCCAGCAATTATACCCAGGCCTTGACAGATTTCAGCTTTGACTTGATGGAGGCCTGGCTGGAATGTTCTGACAGAGCTGACAAGCCTCTTTTCCCCTGGTTTCTCCTTGCACCCAGCATCTGGGCACAAAGCACTCCAGCTCCCAGGCTTAAGTGGTGCTGCCAACAGAGTGCTTTCCACTCAATTAACCTGTAGTTGAGACTCTTATGCTAGAGAATTCATAAAAGGAACGAATTATCCACAGACGGCTGTCAGTCTCCCCTTTTGGAGGGTAATTTAGAGTATGAGATTGGGTACTGGAGGGGAACACCCATTCACCTCCCCCTGGACAGGATAGCCGTGGGAAGGAGTCTTGGTCTTAAATGGGCTTTGGGTTGTGGACACCTGGCGTGGGCTTGAGGCAGCAAATGTGGGGCAGCCGTACGTGAGAGAGAAGGCCGGAAGAGAGGCTCATAACAGGAGGCTTTAGGCCACACTGAAGGTGCCAGAGGGAGCAGATACACTGGAGTCCTCTGCTGAATAGGGCGTCCACCCGCAGTAGCAGCAGCCACTGTGCACCCAGGTGCCTAAATGGAACACCTGAAATACGAGTTGCCTGAGCTTCAGATTTTGGGGTCCGGCCCATTCCCTGCTGCACAGTCCCCGTTATCCAAATATCCTGCTCTGATCGCGTTTCCCCTTCCCTCAAACTGCGGCCAAAATCCTCCTGCTTGTCCAAGGATTATTTCTCCTTCATGGTTAACGCATTACCGAAGAAACCTGCTTACACACTTGTCAAATGCTGGATTCCACTGGCTCTGTGAGAACCTGCTGCCACTGATTTCAAAGGCCTGAAGATGATTGCTCTTTTCTCTCTCCCGGTTCCTCTCTTGAAAGATGCACTTTGAAAAACATGAATATGTAATGAGCCATGTGGAACTCAGTCAGCATGCGTACTTTGAAGGAAGGAACTGAACTCTGAAGAGATGCGCAGGGGCATGTCACATTGGCCATGTTGCAGCAAGACTGTCCCCGCAAAAGAGGAAAGAGAGTTTGCCAGGCAGATAAACCAGACGACAAGGGCTTCTGTGGCCAGACCAGTGAACTTTTTACAAAACCGAAGATCTCCAGAAACTCCTGACGCTCACCAGACCTGAAGGACTCTCTGTGGTGTGTAGACCCCCGAACAGATGGGTGCAGGCCTGGAGGCACCGTCATAAAATAAAGCATCATTTCTCAGCCATGTCAAAGTCACTGATTTCTTCCAACTCAAGCACTGATCTGCACTTCATCTCTCTGTTCCACTAGGTGGGACAGCATGAATTTTTGGGTTCTGCATTGAACAGATTTCTCTACAAACAGATTTTGCCCTTGTGTCTTCAGATCCTTTTAGTTGTCACGTTTACACCGTGCACACATTTTATGCAAACTTTATGCCATCTTCCAGTCCCACTATACATGGCTGAGTAAGAACGTGGTTATGTAATTAATTAAGCTGAGATTGTGGGTGAATTAGCTGCATTTCTGGGAAAACAGTAATTCACCTGCACAGGAATCTGTTAGGTATGAATAAAATGCTCCAAATTTTTATGAAGCAAATAGATGACTTCTTGGTTCAAAATCAACATAAGAGACCTCAAGGAAGACATAGGCCAAGGATGGTGATCCTGGAAACTGGGAAATGCATTTCTTCTGACCCCTGAGCCCGGCACTTCCTCGGCCCTGTGGAAAGTTTTGCCTCTGCCTTTCTTTTACACTGTTGCCAAGGAGCCCCCAAACTCTGCCTGCAAAGTGTCCTGCTGTGTTATCCCTTCCCTCTGCAGGTAGATTTTCTAGGGAAGCTGCAGAGAGGGGGAGGGGGAGCAGGAGGAAGGGGGTGTACCAGCACTCCCCCATTCCAGGGAGAAAGGCACTTCACGCCTCAGTGGGCACAAAATAAAGGGAATTAAACAGGTGGGTGGGGAAAGAAAGCAGTCCTGCTAGGCAAGAAGAATGGAGCTAAAAATGGGGTGGCGGGAGGGGGAGGCTGTGCTAGCAAGGGGGGGCACTGGAGGGCTATCAGTTATTGCATGCTCATGGAACAGCTGCTTGGACTGGTGGAATTAATCTGAATTACTCCCTAGTGGCCTGGGTGCTGGGTCTGCAATGCTGCTAAGCGCTTTCTGGAGCTGGATTTAGTCTAAGCTCAGACTTCCTCGTTTTTAGGCAATTGTTTCCTTTGTCTATGGACTTTGTTATTAAAATCTTGTTGGTACTAAGATTTTGTTTTCCTTAAAAGAAATTCACTTAGTTGAAATCTGTAAGAAAATTGGCTAAAAAGCTTCTTGGTAGCACACAGCTGCTTGCTAGGAGAGGCTGTGGGGGCTTGATGGTACCTCCTGGCCTTCCCCAATCGGAGGGAGCAAAATGGCTGAGCCAGAGCTGAAGATCCCTTGACTGGGCAGGCAGGAGGAGCTGGCAGAGCAAGAGAGTGTGCTGAAAACAGAATGGGCCTCCATGCTGGGCAGGCTGGCCTAAAGGACACGCAGAGTGCCATCAGAAACACCAAGCCCAGGTGCCAGCCCAGTATACCCAAAGAGCCTTCCAGTTTGCCAGTTTGGTCTGGTAGTTAGGGAGCTGGACTCTTATCTGGGAATACCAGATTTGATTCTGTCCTCCTCCATGAAGCTCAGAAGAGAGCTGCGACTAGCCCAGGGTCACCCAGCTGGCTTTGCGGAGGAGTGTGGAATCAAACCTGGTATTCCCAGATAAGAGTCTGGCTCCCTAACCAGTAGACCAAACTGGCTCATGGACAAGGACTGGTCTGGCAAGGACTGTGGCTTGCAGTAACCCAGTGGATCTTCCATGCTCTATGGCACTTCACCCCTGAGTTGCAGATATGGGGACAACAGAACCTTAGAGGGTCTCACTCATGCTTACACTGCTGGTTGAGGGAACAGATTCTGGATCTCCCTCCATGGACTGTCTCTACCTGAAGTATGTCTCTCTCTGTGTGTGTGCTATTTGTGTTTTGTGTCTCAGGCCCAAAATTGTCCCAGGGAAGCAGAGATGCTCTGAAATTAAATGTTTAGCCTACAGAAAAGAAGACAGAGGGTAGACCTGATAGCGGTCTTCAAGTCTCTGAAGGTCGTCACAGTGCAGAGGGATCGTCCCTGTTCTCACTTGCACAAGATGGGAGGACCAGAAACAATGGATGTAACTTCAAGGGAGTCAATACAGATTAGATATTAGGAAAACCTTCCTAACAGTGAGGGCGATCATGCAGTGGAATAGGTTGCCACAGGAGGTAGTGAGCTCTCCTTCACTGGAGGTCTTCAAGCAGAGGCTGGACCTACATCTGTCTGGGATGCTTTAGGGAATCCTGCATTGAGCAGGTGGTTGGACTGGATGACACCAGAGGTCCCTCCCAACTCTATGATTCTATGGTTTTGAGAGGCCTGAGGGAGTGCTGGACCCTGCTATAAATGTGTTGCCATTGATACAAAGCCTTGGATTCCCCCCCCCCACTTCTCCTAGGTTGCCTTGAACTGACACTGGCCAAGAAATATATTCAGCCCTCCTTCCTCCTCCTTCCCCCCACCCCCAGCAAATTAAAAAGCCTGGTTATTGAAGGTTTCAGGACCAGGGAGAGCTCCCGTGGATTTCAATTTATAGTGCAAATAGATTTAATGAGCACCTTGAGCTCATGTAAGCATAAATACGCAGCAGCCCCCACCTTCTTCGCCACAGCCTTGTTCACTAAAATGAATTAACCCCATAGATAATGGGGCACATCTGGGAGGCTCTTCCTCTAGGGCTGGTTATTAAGCAAATTATTTTGCTTTTCTAAGGCGCGAATGCATTTGTTGCGCCTAAGCGGTGCCTTCTTTGGGGTGTCTTTTCTCTCTTGTGCTCATTCTTCCTTTCTCTTTTTAAATCCACGTAGGTGAGTAAAGTGCGTTCAAGGGGCTGCGGCTGCGGCTGGATGGTGCAGCTCCTTGCAAAACACACATATCATTGTGTACTTCAGAGAATTGTGGTCTATTATGCAAAGCGGCAGAAATGCACTCTATCTGCATAAATCCTTCTGAGTGTGTGTTCTTTCCACCCTCTTAAAAACATTTTAACTAGTGGCCTGTTTCCAGAAGTCTTGTGGGTTATTTCAGATATTCGCCTTTCTCTACAGCTCCCCTGCCTTGTTCTCGCTGAATTTTGCATCTTGGTTTGCCTTCTCTCAACGCCTGCTGGGCTCTTCTTCATATCCTTTTGAGCGGCATCCTTTTTCCAGCAGATTATTTTATCCTTCCTTGTCAGGTGCACTGAATCAATCAGCCTCCATTTGTGGTGCAGATGGGCTGCTGCTGCAAGCCCAGGGCTGCCCAGGGCTGAATCCTAGGCAGAGGCCATTTTGTCCCCTGTATACTGGAGTCCTCTAAGAGCATCAGGTGGTTGCATGGTGAGACCTCTTTCCTCTTGCTGCCCCGCGTCTCCTGCAGAAGCCAGGAAACGGCTCCTGGGCAAAAACTGAATGACAGTGGCCTTCCACAGCCGCCCTTGACTACAACACACAAATCTGGCTGGATTGCCTTTAATTGTTGGGAATATTCCCCAAGCTGGCCCAGCCAATAAAAAGGCTCAGTGGAAAAATCTCTTTCCAAACAGAAGGAAGGTTTTGTATCGACTCAGCTTGGCTGACATTTTGCATGGGTCGTTAGCTGCTGGATAGAGACATCTCTGCAGCAGTAACCCAGAACGTGGGGTGGTTATAGCTCTTAAAATCAAAGAGGCATTTGGGGAAGGAGGGAACAAGGGAGCCTACGGGGATGCGTTTGGTTTCCTAAGCACCAGATGTGCAGAAGTGCCGTCCTGAGACACATTGGGCTGCACAGCGAGGCCTGCCTAAATTAGGCACATGGAAGGTTGCCGAGCTTTCTGTTCTGGACTAAAACTCCCATGATCCTTAGCTGGTTTTTTTTCTTTGTAAGAGAACCATTCCAAAATCTGCCATTATGCGTGAATGGGTCAGCATGGCAAGAAGTTTTGTAGAAGGGTTTCCTGGCAAACTGGGCTTTGTCTGGTTCTGTCTTCTTGTGGCATGCTTACCCTTTGTGGCCACTGCTTGTTTCTTCAGCATCCTATCTGCACACACCGCATGCAATCTTCTCAGTGGCTCGTGCTTCTTCCACGGTGCCTCCCGCATTGTGCGTGTCTTCAAGGAACCTCCTCCCATTTCCCGCTTCCAGAATTTTGAAGATTTTTGCTCTGCTACAGCCCAAAGTGTAGCGGACGGCCCTATTGACAAGGGGCTCTGTTTCCTACTTTGTAACCGCCTCTACTGGCTGGCTGTATCCTCACCATTGCCACCAAGGCCATCTGGTGGTGCTGTAGAGCTCCCTGCTTCTTTCTTATAGAGTGAACATAAACATTGCTGGGATAATCCCAACAACTGAAGAGGCCCTTGAGGAGTGTTCTGGGTGCTTTGCAGATCCTTAGCAGATGGTGTCCAGTGGAGGAAGCTATTCAAGTCGGGCAGCATACGTGCGCGCACAGATACACTCACAATGCTATGCACAGACTCAGGTGAAGACTAGGAATTGGCAGGGAGCCAAGATCCACAGCAGCACCTTTGGGGAGAGGAGGAAAGCACTTCCAAACTGAGCCACATGCCCCTCCCAGCTCCAAATGGCTCCAGCTGCAAGAACCTGCCAGGAGACCAGTTTTCATTTTTGCTTATAAGCTCTTCTGTTGACAACAGACAACATTGCCCCGTCCTTTGAGCCACCTGAGAAGAGAGACTGGCAATCAAGTGGGGAGAAAAGCCAGGTGAAAATTACTTCTCCCATTTCCTCTGACGGAAGGTGCCATATGTGAGTCTAGAAAGCAGAAAAATAATATTACCAAAGGTTGTGCTTGGAAAAAGAGATGCACCTATATCTATTAGTCCTTTAAAGCTTCCAGATGCAGAGTCCATGGTGCTATAACCTGGGGACTTTGGGATATTATGTACCCAAGAAAACCTCAGTTTTCCTGCTGCCTGGTGCGGGGAGGAGTTGGGCCAGAAGATCAGAAAAGAGGAGCAGGGATGGTGAGGCTGGTGTTCCTCCCCTCCCCCAACATATCTTGTGCCATACCTGTGCTGGACCGTGCTATGATGGTACATACCTGCAGCTCAGGGACTGGGGCTGAGTCAAGTGTTCTATTGGCAGATATTTTGCTGCTTGGATCGGCATGTACAGGGTATCTTCGTAAGAGCATAAGAATGTTAGAGGAGCCCTCCTGGATCAGGCCACAGCCCATCTAGTCTATAAGAACCT
>MTQE01003491.1:489755-501423 GCA_014337955.1 Aspidoscelis marmoratus
TGGATCAGGCCACAGCCCATCTAGTCCATAAGAAACTAAGAGGAGCCCTTCTGGATCAGGCCACAGCCAATCTAGTCTATAAGAATCTAAGAGGAGCCCTGCTGGATTAGGACACAGCCCTTCCAGTCCATAAGGACCTAAGAGGACCTAAGAGGTCCCACCAGCCTGAAAGGTGTCCTTCATTGATGGGCCTGCCCGTGTTATTGTTGGAAGCTGCTGGAAACAGCAAGAGAGAGGCTCCCCCTCCTAGCCCACAGCTGGCTGTTGTACCAAAGGGAAGGCGAGAAAAAGGAGACATCAGCTTTGTTCTGATGAAGCATTAGGGAAGGACCTATTCTGGACTGCAGTTGCTGTCATCTTTAAGAACAGTGGCCTTTGTCAGATGTAAAGAGATGTGAGTGAGTGAGTGAGTGAGTGAGTGAGTGAGTGAGTGAGTGAGTGAGTGAGTGAGTGAGTGAGTGAGTGAGTGACTTTGCTCAGTTTAATATTAGAGGATCTCACCTTATGTTAAGCCGCCATCTCTGCGCCCCCATCTCCAGAAATATTTCCTTATTCTTTTGCAAAAATAGAGGCCATTTCCATGACTGCATAAACTTAACCAGTCTCCAGCAAGGAGGAGCAAGAGTTAAATTGGGATTGATCTATTTTGAGCAATTTTGGAAGATCAACAAAGGCTTCTAACTCCCAGTTATTTCAGTTGGCAGCAGCAAAAGGTTTCCCGTCTTGTCTGCAAAAACGATGAAAATGAGGGATTTTTTTTTGGGGGGGTTAAAGTCAGTTCTGCAACTGAGAGCCAAAAGTTCTGCTCATGAAGCACTTCTCCCCCCACCCCACCCGGCCCGGTGATGGGAAGCTGCTGATCTCTTGGCACTTCCATCCACAAAAGCTTGGCTTGTGGGAGGGGGCAAAGGAGGCTTCATGCTCCCTCCCTCCTGGTAGTCCTGATAGTGGTCTGGCCCACAGTGGGATCTCTGGGGTAGTCCAGGAGTCTGAGTTGCCTAAATGGCTCCCATATGATCTGGAGGGTTCCCCAGAGCCCATGACCCTCCATCTCTCTCGCCCTCCCCCTAGGCACTGAGAGAATAGGGAACCCACAGACGGAGGTGGGCACAAAGTTGGCTTTTTGTGACTGCCCAAATGCTCCTCTGCACCTCTCGATGGCTGAGCCGTTTAAGCTGAATTACCATGGGTGGTGCTAGGCTGAGGGCCTTCTTCGCAGTGGCACCAGTCTTTGAAGCAGAGGCATCTGCCTGGCACCCTCAGTGCAGGCCCTTCACTCAGGCATTTTTCATAACAGAGCCTGACTGCGTCATTCTAATTGGCATTTTAAGGATTGTTCCAAAAGTCTGTTGTGCCCAGAGGGCCACGTTCTAGGGCCGCATGTTGCTAACGGCTGGATGCACCTCTGCTCTTTTGGGTTCACCTGTCTGTGTTTCTGCTGCCCTCGCACCTCCTGCGTCCTGACCTGGGCAAGGGCCTGGCCCTTCTGACCCATGCTGGTCTCAGATTCCGCTTGCTTGCCTTGGGGCGCTCGGCCCTGCTGCAGCCGTGGATGGAGGAGGACCGCTAGACCGACCCATTGTCCAGGGGCCGCACAGTCTGGCCCCCCCACCTACTTTTTAAATTTTTCTTTCATTCTGTTTC
The DNA here is from genome assembly GCA_014337955.1 of Aspidoscelis marmoratus. Classification (NCBI taxonomy): domain Eukaryota; kingdom Metazoa; phylum Chordata; class Lepidosauria; order Squamata; family Teiidae; genus Aspidoscelis; species Aspidoscelis marmoratus. Next base: position 491,400 of record MTQE01003491.1, read on the forward strand.
TTTTTCCTAAATCCCTTAATTAAGTTTTGAGATATTCCATCATGAAAAGCATCCGCCAGTTTAGCTGCAGGCATTCTTTGCATTATGGAAGTGGAACAAATCAGTAGATTCTGGATAGTTGGGGGGGGTGGGGGGGCTGGGGAGGGGGTTATATAGGCGATGTTTTTTAAAACTGTTATTACTGATAACATGGTACTCCCGGGTGCTTACTTTAAGGGAAAAAAATACAACTATAATGAGATTGGGGGGGGGGAGGGTTGCTGTTGTCATTTGTTTAAATCTATATGCTTTATTTCCCCTGTAAATCAACCTAACATTTTAAAGAGAGATGATAAAGACATTCAAGTAATCAGCTTGAAGAAATTCTGACTGATCCCTCGAGGCAACGATGGCCGCACTCAGATACTTTGGATTTCTGGGGCAGGTGGAGAATGGGGAAAAAAGAGGCCGACTCAGGAGAGTCTGGGAATGCCCAGGTGGGGGAGAGGAGGACAAGGCAGAAGGGCAAGGCCAGAGCGTCTCCTGGTGTGTTCTGGAAAGGGTCAAGGGACCAAGCCTTGGCCTGCACCGTCAGCAGAAGCTGGACCTGGGAGTCCAACACATCAGCAGCGTAGTGCCTGCAGGGGTCACAGGGGGGCCATGAAAACTCGCCTCAGCCTAACCCACCTTGCAGGGTTGCTGTCAGGATAAAAAGGGTCAGGGGAGACAGGTGGAGGGAAGGCGGGATGTACTGTAAAGGCAGTAAATAAACGAGAATACAGCTTTTCGGAGTTCTGCTCACAATACTGTGCGATGTCTTCCCAAAGGAACACCAAAAAAGGTAAACGGACCTAATCCTAATAAAATGCCAAAGCTTAGGAGAAGACGTAGGCCCCGCGCAAGCCGTTTGGCTCTGACTGGGCAAGCGTTGGTTTGGGCGCGTTCACGTGCGCCGCCCCACCAGCCCCCACCGCTTCGCTCCCCTCCACCTCCACCTCCCCCTACCCTCGCCGTGTTTCCCCAGCAGCCCCTCCCTCCTGCCAGGCTCTCTGACTCCATCTGTAAGCGCCATGGAGACTTCATTTATCATGTTTATGTGGAAGAGGAGAGATTCGCTTTCCCGAGCAATTTCCCACCTTCCACTCCTCCGTCCTGGGGGACTCCAGAGACTCAAGTGTCGGAGGCAGATGGCGGAGCGTGCGCGGCACTCTCTCCATCCAGAGCCACTAATGGGCCTTCCACCTTAAGCGCGTCGGGCCGAGCGTCGGGCGGGGGCGGAGAGGCTCCCGTGTGTGGCGAGGCTGCGTGGCGGAGAAGCGGCCTGCGTTCCTCCCTTCCCCACTTGACAGCGGTTGCTCGCTTCTACGTTGCTCGCTTCCCGTTCCCTGTTTTTCTTCTCTCGCTTTTCACGCTCTGTCCTCCTTCTCCCCTGAGCTCGCCTGTGGGGAAGGGGAGACACCGGATGCCCCAGATGTAAGGCCCTTGGCATAGCTGGCTGTGCTCTTTGCAAGTCACGGCTGGGCTGGTTTGTGCGGTGCTAGCCAATGTCCTGGCCCCTGTGGTCATCTGTATCCCTGGCTGGCCTCGGTGCGCAATGGGACCTTCCCATTAGCTGCCTCCACTGTCCCCCCCCCCCGCTTCTCTGCCTGAGCTGCATCTTCTGGGCACCGCCTTCTCAGACCTCTGCGCTTTCTCCTCTTCTTGCCTCTGCTCTTGCCTCCCTTCAATATTTAAACAGTAGCAGGATCCTAATGAAATCCACCAGGAGGCTTCTAAACGATGGCAAGTGCAGTGGTCTGCCCTGGTCTTGGCAGTCTGGATTCTTTGAAGAGTGTGGTGATTAAAAAATAAATACATTACCATTTCTTTGCAAATGCTCCTTCCCTCCCTAATCCCAGCCCTACAAGCTTTCCCTGAGAGGCAGCAGGTGGCGGGAACCTGGCTGCTGCCTTGCATTAGGATGCAATGCCAGGTTTGTCTTGAGTCTTTTCCTTTTCAGCTGCTAAAGAGAGGAAGCAGCTTCCAGAACTGGACCCCTTCATGCTGCCCCCCCCCCCCGGAAAGTATGCAAGTTGTTCATCATAACATGTGGATACTCTACACTACACCGCTTGCCCAACATTCACACCAAAGGCATGAAATGCCCACAGGGCTGGAGAATTCCTGCTCCTGGCAGATGTACAGGACAGGAGCACACAGCATGCCCTGCCTGCAGCTGCCCAAAGGCTGCCCTTGGGAGAAAGAGCGCTCCCTGCTGCCACCTGGGCTTACATCTCATGCCAACCTTTCCTGAAAAGCTGCATGATGGTAGCTGTAGTTCAAGAACTTCTGGGAAACCACAGGTGAGCACCACTGCTTTTTACACACCACCCACCCAGGCTAAGCGCCAGCCATTCCAAAAGCCATGAACCTGAAGCAGCTGATATCTCCCCTGTTCCTTAGAAGGACTGGCAGGAGAATGAGTGTGGAATGTCAAAACCCCAGGAAGGAAAACAGGAGACGGGAAAGCGAGCAGCACAGAAGTGATGGCCTGCCATTCTTAAAAGTGCTGCGGGAAGCAGGCTCGCTTCTCTTTCTCTGATTGCAACCTGCCTGGGAACCTTCGGATGCAGGGCAGGGAGAAATGGAAAACGGTGCTGACTCCATGGATTCCTGGAGGCACCGGGGCATTCAGGCTGTGATCACACCCGTACTTCAAGATGGCTTCTGGCTGTCTTCTCGTTGTGTTGCCCAGGTTGTTTTTGGCTGGGATCATCCTGGGGACGGGCTGTCCCTCCTCAAGCTGGCCTCTCCAGAGTCCACTTTTACAGATGACTCAAGCCATCTTGGGGAGCCAGTCCGTTTTCACTTCCCCTGTGTCGGCACAGAACCAGGCTAAAGGGGGCTGAATCATGCTGGGGTGCCTGGATCCAGCCTTTCCTCCCACGCACACATGATCCCCTTCCTTGTATCCCTTTCCGCTTCTGTCACCATTCCTAAGATGCCCCCCTCTCCCATCCTGCCCTCCCATTCCCCTTTCTTACAACTGCAAGCTTGCAGACTCTGTCCATCATTTTTAAAAAATAGAAATCTATTTTGTGCTAGATTGAAAATGCACTTTTGCAAAGAACATGGAGGGATTTAAAAATTAAATGGCCAGGAAAGCACTGTTGGGAGGGGGAGAGGGAATGCATGGAGCAAGAGTAGAAATGATACATTTCTAAGGACAATGTGGCTTCCATTTCCTTCAGCTATCTGCCAGGGAAACAAGGTTTCATTGCTGTGAAAGGGACTGCGAAGTGAAAGTTCTTCAGCAGCTTGAGGGAAAAGGGCAGATTGATTACAGCCTCTCCTTTTTCTACAGGAACGGTTGTGGAGGTGGAGGTGCTGCTGGCTGGGATATGGCTCAGCTGCATCTGTTTGAGGGCACAATCCCCGTGCCCCAACAGCACCCTGAGTTTGCCCTCAGCACTACACAACTCCAAACGCTCCCCGTTGCCACTGTTGACTGACAGAACTTTATCCTGTCGTAATGCAGGTGGTGTTGATGAGCAGAGTGGGAAACTGAAGGAGCTCTGGGAGGCAACATAAAAGGTGTGAGCAACTGATTATCAGGGATTGGGTGTGAACAGGATTAGGACAACTTCAGTTCAGTTTCATAAGGGAACGGCCTGGTTCAGCCAGGTGTGATCACGGCCTCAGTCTTGTCCATCTCAAAGCTGGGAGCTCTGGCCGCCTGAACAGGAGCCCAAAGGCAGCGTGTCAGAGAGAAGTTCTGCTGTGGGCAGAGGTGGGCAGACATCTTCCCGTGGACTGTCACCCCACTTGGATGTAGAAGCACCCCTGGTACACTAGTGTAACTCAATGGTACCACTGAGGTTCAGGTCCATTAACTGAACTTTGTAAGTGTGCAGAGTTGGGCTAAGTGATGGGAACTGCATTCGCCACCCATGTTAGAACACCACTGTGGTGGGTTAAAAGGAAAAGCTGCATTTTAATTGCTGTGTGAAAGCAAAACTGTCAGACGAAAGCTTGTTATGTGAGGGAACACCGGGTCTCTGAGCTCTGGTGCCTTTCTGCTCCCTGGTTTCTCCTTCGGCCTTGATTCTTGGCCGGATCCACAACTCCTGCTTCCTGGCCCCATGATTGCCCCCGAGGTCTCCCCAGCTCTGGCAGTATCCCCACCGTCCAGCGAGAGGGCATGCTGGTCACAGCTGCCCCACCTCTCTGGGAGGCAAATCCAGGTTTTCCTGTGGGATTAAGGAGCTGAGGGTGTGCAGCAAAATGGCTTCCCTCCTCCTGCTCAAGCTGAGCCAAGATTGTAACCACAATCTAATAAATCAGGGAAATAAATGTGATTGATGCACTTGATCAAATAAGCCAATAACACTTGTATAATTGGAGGGAAATTTGCATCAATTATTTTGCTGGAGGTGAATTCGACTTTCCTTCCTGGGCGATGTGTGCTTGGAGCTGAAGTCCACCAACTGTCTTTGTTTCTCTTCACCTGGGTTTCACCACAGCCTCCCCTGCCTCCAGGACACTCGGCCTTCTGCATAGCCTGGACTGCGGTCATTTTCCTGCCTCCCATATTCTGCTTTAGATTGTGGCTGAGCAGAGTCAGAGAAGGCAAAGTCTGCAAAGATCCCCTTCATGGATCCCTGCCTTGTCTTGGCAGCAGGGCTTGCGTAGCTCCATGAAGCTATGAGCCATATCATGCAGGACCACTCAAGATGGATGGGTCATAGTGGAGAGTTCAGACTAAAGGTGATCTGCTGGAAAAGGGAAATGCAACCCACTTCAGTATCCTTGCCAAAGATGTCAGCACGGGCGAAGTAAATCATACTGGGTTTGATTCTGCCTCCTTCACAAAGCCAGCTGGGTGACCTTAGGCTAGTCACAGCTCTCTTCTGAGCTCTCACAACCCCACCTGGCTCACAGGATGTTCTGTTGTGGAGAGAAGAACAGAAGGTTTGTCAGCTGCCTTGAGTCCCCTTCGGGTATAGGGCAGGATAGAAATGGAAATAAATAAATAATAAATAAATAATAAATGGGTGACAGAAGTGGGGTAGAAAAGCTAACTCTCCTTCTTCTTTAGTAATATACTGATTATATGCATCCTTTAATTGATATTTTTCATTTTGTGAATGTTCGTAATTTCAAGGCCCCAGATCTTTCACTTGATCCAATAATTGTCATTTGTTTGGCAGCATTATTTGGTTTCTCAGACACCCCAACCATCTGCAGGACCTCCCTGCAGGCCCAGGCCCAGGCTGCTGGGTGGGCCGGGCACTGCTGTGCTTTGCAATCAAGTGCCGCTTCTGGCCCGCCCTGCAAGCTGCGGCCTGTGCCTTAGGGGGACAACAGGGAAGGGGAGTGGTTTAGGACAGCAGATGCCCCGGAACGGTTGGCTCAGCAGCCGGAAGTGTTTGGGGCCCGCTACCTGCTGGACTCAGAGCTGCGGAGCCATCATGTGGCTGCAGAAAGTGGGCCTTCTCCTTGCCCAGAGAAAAGGTCGCCGCTGCCGCGCTCCCGACGTGCTGAGTCAGCTTGCTGTGGTCTCACTGTGGGCTTCGACACACGAAGCAGGGCCAGAGGATGGACGAAGCGTGAAGAGCCAAGCGCTCGGAATTCACTGCCACAGGCGGCGTGACAGAGCAGGCAGGCAGGAAGACACGAGTGGCAGCTTCTCTGCCCACGCTGGGCGTAGCGGGCACAGTACGGCCACCAGCCTGAACCCTTTGGCTCTTTCTCTTTGGCACAGCGGCTCAGGCAAAGGCCCCCACCTGATGCACCAGGTTTTTTTGGAAGCCTCCCCCCTCCTCAGCTTCTCTCAGACTGCAGGAGCTTCATCAAAGCCACTGACTGACCGGTGTGGTGCATGGGGGGGGGGCTTCCTCCTGTGAGGAGGCCTCCCTGCTTGGTACTCACACCCTGCCCGGGTAGTTTCTCAGGAAAGCTGCCAAGGGACCTGCAGCTGCTTGACAAGAGCCCTGCAGGGCAGGGCAGGAGGACGACTGCCCCGTTTTTCGTTCCGGGCACTGCCTGCTGCTGGAGGCAGTGGCACAGTCCAGTTGCGGAAGGATCCAGGGACCGGCTCAACGAGCGTGCGTGTGTGCTCAGGCTTTGCGGCTTCGTGAACGGAGACCGCTGTTTCAGCAGTCTCCATGGCAACCTGCCTACTTCTCTCTCATTCTTTCTTGAGGAGGAGCAACGGATTAGAACCTGGGACAGAAACCCTCTCTGCCAAGGCGGACTGGAGTGGAACAGCCCAGCCCTCGGCTTCCCCAAAAGCTTTGCTCCTGCTGGCCTTCAGCTAAGACAACTGGGCTGCGCTCAGCTGGAATGTTCCTTCATAGGGGAAGTGGCCTTTGGACTCCATAGGTGGAATGGTACCTTACTTTTGCCAGACACCCCAGAAATCTCACTGTCCGAATGTGGAAGAGAAGGGTCACTTTAGCGGGCCACTGTGTGGACTAGATGGGCTGTGGCCTGATCCAGCAGGGCCTCTCTTATGTTCTTATGGTCAATCTCTGCGATCCCACTGATCCTTAGATCTCTGCCAGTATAGACATGGCCATCCACTGAGATACATGAAGGAGCCCCTTTTGTGTGATCAGCCATCCAGGGTGCGGGAGCACATGAGAGGCCCTTCTCTGTGGTGGCCCCTGGCTGTGGAATTATCTCCCTTCTGGGATGCACCTAGCCCTATCACAGGCATTCACAGGTATGGCAGAGAGGCAGCTCTTTACTCTAGCCTTTGGCTGAGGATGTAGCTGCCCACTCCCTTTCAGACACTGTTATTTTAACTTTTAGTATCAGTTTTTGTTATAACCTGTCCTGCAACCACTGGGTATAGGGCAGGGCAGTAAACATTCCTGACCTCTGACACTGTCAGAAGTTGGTGCATTTGAAGCTGGTGCCCTGGTCAAAGCTGGAGATGGCACCTCACAGGGAAAGGGCAAAAGGTATGCTAGTGAATCAACCTCGGCAGAGAGAGACTTTCCTTTTTGCAGCCTATTCAGCACTGAGACCTCCAGGTCAGCCATGTGACTTCCTGCTGACCAACATTCTGGCGAGGAAAAGCACCCGTGTTCTCTGTCAGCAGCGCCCACCCAGCCAAGACAACGCCTTTCCTGTGATCAGGACTGGCTCTCAGCAGTTTGCTCTGAGGCAGAAACCAAATCAAGGGTGTGGCCTGTTGTATGAGTTGGCTCAGATACAAACCGAGACAGCCCGGAACTGCTGTGATGGCTCTGGTGTGGGTGGCACCCTCACTTCCGTGAGGCAGATGACTGCTCCAAGCCACCTGAGTGTGGAAACGACCCAAGTCTCTGAGTTTTGGAGAGCAAGGAGAGAAAGGAGGAGGAGGGAAGAGGAAAACAGGGATCTTACTGCCAAGTTCAACTCAGTCCAGGCATTTCTGATGTCCTACCGTGATTGATCAAAAGTTAATCACCCATTAACCATCTCCCCGACCCCCTCAGAGGCATTTTGTCCAATGGCATTCCTCTCTCTGTCCTCATATTTGCATAGTCAAAAAGATCTCATTAATATTACACAGCCGAGCGGCTTGTGGTTAATTATGGAACACGATTCCCAGTGTAACTTACACGCTATTAATCAGATGTCTTCTCAGCTAAGCCGGCACATGGCGGGTGTAATTAAGTGCTGGCTAATGAATTTTGGTAATTAAGCCGGTTGTTTGAAGATGCTGTTTAGAAGAATGGCAGAAAACAGAGCAAAGTTTTTGAAAAGCAGGAAGGAGCAGCTTAGAGGGCCTGAGCAGCACTGGAAAAATAGGACAGTGCTGAGATCTAAATAAATGGAAATTTATACAGTTGTGTCAGCTTCTCTTAAACAGCAGAGGTTTATGAGCTAACTAGTGATGTATGGGCCATAGAAGTCAGTGATGTTCTCTCTGTTACAGGTCTAAAAATGTCTGTAAGAGATTTAGAAAAATATACCTGAGGGCGCTGGTAGGCGGCCAAAGATCTTTAGGCCTGATCAGAGGTTTGGCAAAGATCCTTTTCTTCTATGACTCTCCCCCCCCACCCACCATGTTAAAGCTCCTGGGAATTGCAGTCCAAAAAGGGGCGTTGAGGTGCTCCTTGGTGGTTTCCAGAGTGACCAGCATTCTTTGGGTCAAGGGCCGATGTCACCCAGCATGTCCCACCGCTGTCCGGGGTCCTTTGAGGCACCCATGAGCTTCAAGAATCCTCAAACATTACATTGGGCTTAGAAACTCCCAAGACCCCCCAGGAGGAGTTCATCCTGAGTGGGACCCATCTACTAAACTACAAATCCATTGGGATTTTTTTTAAAAAAAAATTCCCCCCAGAGAAACGTCGCTGGTTCGTTTTGGTCTTTCATACTTTTAAAAGGAAACTTAGAAATCACCAGATGGGCAGAGGCAGCCTGGCCTTTGGGGAGTGGTTTGGCAGGCAACCTAATTTTAAAAGATAGCTGAATGCAACTTACAGTTTGGAAACACAGGTCATCACAACATCTGGAAAGCATTCAAAATGCTTCACTGAAACAAAGGCCAAGCGAAGACTGACTCCAAACGGCGCTCCTGGTTCACTGTGGTGGTTCTGGCAGTTTCTTTGGGGCCTTTGCAGCGAATGTGGCTCTAGAAGGACCATGTCCAGAGACCCTCGGAGTGAATTTTGTCCCTTCTTGGTGGCTGGTCTGTGATCCAACTTGCTAAGGCACCTGTAGGGGCCACCCTGTCCAGAAGACCTAAGATCCTTCCCAAGAGTCCACTTGTACTGCCCATTTCACCATCCCTCTAAAAACATCAGACAGGTTAAGGGAGTTTTGGATCCCCCATTTGGAAAATAAAAGATGTATAAAGGAAAGACGGAATAATGGGGTGCAAAGATACCCCCATGGCCTAGAAGGAGGCAACCACTGAAAGAACTGTTGAGCCCAGGGAGGTCAGGGGCACGCTGCACACCTGTTGAATAAGAACCTAAGAAGAGCCCTGCTGGATCAGGCCACAGCCCATCTAGTCCAGCATCCTGTCACACACAGTGGCCCTCCAAATGCTCATGGGAGTCTCAAGCAGGGACAAGGACAAATCCCCCAAACCTGAAAGATGTACTAAAGCATTCTTCTAGTAGCCATTGATACATCTGTCGTCCATAAATTTGTCTAACCCTTCCTTAAAGCCATCTAGGCTGGTAGCTTCTACCACCTCTTCCAGGAGCAAATTCCATTAACCGATGACCCTCTGGGTGAAGAAATCCTTCCCCTTGTCGGGTTGGATCCGACCCTCCTACCCATCGGCTTCAGAGATGCCCCCTGGCTCTAGTGTTGTGTGATAGGATCTCTAGCCACCTTTTCTATAACTTGCATAATTTTTCATACTTCAATCAGGTCCCCTCTTAAACGCCATCTCTCCAGACTGAAGAGGCCTAGATGTTGCAGTCTGATTTCATAAGGGATTTTGTTCCAGCCCATTAATCATTCTGGTTGCCCTTTTCTGCACCTTTTCCAGTTCCACAAGATCCCTTTTGAGGTGTGGTGACCAGAACTGTACACAATATTCATTTTCCAATTGTTGATCTCCTTCAGGCATTTGGTTGGGAGGACGGTAGCATGTCCCTATTGTTAGGCTTCCTTTTTGGCTTGGTATTTTTATCCACACTGCTTTTGTGGAACAGTCAGACTCACCTAGACATTCCAGTCTGTAAGATTCTATCTCTTCCTTAATATACAAGGCTACACTACCTCCATGTTGCCCTTCCCTGTCTTTCCTGTACAGTTTGAAACCTGGGATGACTGTATCCCATTGGTTTTCACTGGTCCACCAGGTTTCAGTTATACCAATAATATCAATCCTATTATCCATCACTAAGCTTTCTAGCTCCCCTATTTTAGCTCAAAGGCTTCTGGTGTTTGCATATATACATTTATATTCACTCCTCTGCTCCAAATTCTGCCATCGAGGAACATGTGGATCCTTATACTGCTCCTTGCATCATTCTCTTTGCATACTATTGACAAATCCACCACTTTGCTCAGCATTATGTGCATATTTCCAGCCCTCCTCACTCAAGGG
>MTQE01003491.1:505227-519335 GCA_014337955.1 Aspidoscelis marmoratus
GTCTGTTCCGACTCTCCAACCCATCAACTTCCTAGATGCCCCCTGGTTCTACTGTTGTGTGATAGAGAAAAGAAATTTTCCCTATCCATCTTTTCTATACTGTCCATAATTTTATATATGTCAATCAGGTCCCCTCTTAAATGCCGTCTCTCCAGACTGAAGAGGCCTAGAGGTTGCAGGCTGGTTTCGCAAGGGAGGTGTTCCAGCCCCTTAATCATTCTGGTTGCCCTTCTCTGCACCTTCTCTAGTTCTACAATATCCTTTTTGAGGTGTGGTGACCAGAATTGTACACAATATTCCAAATGTGGACTCACCATAGATTTATAAAGAGGCAAAATGATACCTGCTGACTTATTTTCTATTCCCTTCCTAATTTTTCCCAGCATTGAATTAGCCTTTTTTGCTGCTGCTGCTGCTGCGCACTGGGTTGACACCTTCATTGAACTGTCCACCAGAACCCCGAGATCCCTTTCCTGGTGTGTTGCAGAAAGCTCAGACCCCATCAGTTTATAGACATAATTTGGATTTTTGGCCCCGATGTGCATTACTTTGCACTTGTTAAGATTAAAGCACATTTGCCGCTGCTTGCCCAGTCACCCAGTGCTAAGAGATCCCTCTGGAGCATTTTGGAGCTCTTGGTAGGAGGTGGTAGCCTTTCCAAATAGTAAAATTCTCCTGGAAACCTGGGAAGCAAAGGGTGAGTGCAGATGTGTGTCAACAGCACCCTGCCAGACTGGTCAGCGATCCGCCTAGCCCAGTGGCCCGGCACCACGCCAACCAGACAGCAGGCCTGGTTCCAGGGGTTCAGGTGCCCACACAGCCAAACAAGGGGCTCTGGCATGGGTTAGGGTGGTGCCAGCGTGGCTTGAGATCAATTCAAGGCAAAGGGCGGCATGGCTAGCAGTGGGGTGGCCTGGGGAGCAATGCAGATGTGGCTTAGGGATGACAGGGCCCAGGGGCCCAGGCAGGGCAGGGCAGGGCAGGGCAGGGCAGGAGGTGGTAGCCTGTGTCCAATGCGGGGGCGAGATGACGTGAGCATGGGGGGATATGGAGATGGATTAGGGGAGCGGCAGGCACCTTGCCCACCCAGGCACTTCCTGGGGGTGCTGAAGGCTCCTCTGACTCTGAGGCCAAAGGCCTCGTGCTCCTGAGCTGTCATGCACCGAGCCACCAGCCCCACTGGCTCACCCCAAAGCCGCCCTGCCCTGCCCAGCATTCGGAAGCCCAGGAGAAAGGCAGGAGCCCACCGCTTGCCCTGCTCACTGTCTCCCAAGCAGGCCAAGGCCTCCTATGGAGTCTCCATTGAGTTGCTGTTATCCGAAGCCCCCCGTGGGAAGGACCCCCTGCTCCCAGGCCACGGGGCCTCTGACTGCTGGGCCAAAGGCTGAAGACAACACTGGGGGGGGGGGCTGGTGCCCTTCACTTCTGGCCAGTGTCAGAAACAGAGGCTGGTGGTCCAGATAGGGGCCCGTTCAGCCCAGCCAGGTGATTTACTTGATGCATCGCAGAGCAAACGGAGGTGAAATAGGCGGTGAGCGGAGGAAGCGTTTTCTCACCCTCTCTCCTGGCTGCTGCCGGCAGTGCTGCCTGCTGCCGCCTCTGTTTTCCCATTTACACGCTTACGAATTCACATGGCACACAAACACGGGCCAATTACTAATCAGCGAGAACGATGCGGACGCCAACCCTCAGTGTGGGCGCACGTTTCCTCCCAGGAGCGGAGGAGGCCGTGTGGCGGCTGACTCCTCCAGAAGCAGGGAGGCACATGTGGAAGGGAGGGGAGCCCACGGAGGGGAGGCAGAGGGCGGGCGGGGGTGGGGTGGGGATACTGGGCCGCATCTCCAGCTCCACTGGAGGAGGAAATTAACCGGACGTTGGGACTTCACAAAAAGTGCAGAGGAGCAAAGTTGGGCTGTGAGGAATGTCGGACATTTCCTCTGGGGCAGATGGGGGGACTGTACTGCCCCCCCATCTCCCCCCTCCAGGCTGGGGACGTAATGGCCGCCTAGACAGCAGCTGAGGGAAGAGGGATCCAGCATTGTCAGTCTGTTTGGGGGCAAATGGCCTGCCGCCGGGGAGCCCGTTTCACCCTTGACTGCCCACCTTCAGGTTCTCCCCCAGCCTGGTGCTTTGGGCGTCTGGGCTGAACCTGGGCATTGAGCGTCCTGGCTGCTCTGCCCCCCACCCGAGCCAGAAGCTCCCTGCTGCCTTGCCGACTCATCTCTTCCCCTCCCAAACGCTGCTGCCAACGTGAAAGCACATAAAAGGGTCGTGGCTGGAGAAGGAAGGCAGCAGCTAAGTACATTTGGAACATCTGCCTGATGTTTAATGCAGCAGGAACATAAGACCGGGCAGGGGTATTCCAGGTTGCCACAGGCAATGGAATTGCAACACAGCCTGATGATCCTTAAAAGTTTCCTTTTCGGGCTCAGCAAACATCCCCCTCCCCCTCCAGCAAGAAAATCTGCGCCAAGACACTGTTGTTGCCTCCACCACCCCCAGGCTCTCTGTGAATGCAGGATTAGCTCTCCTTCATCCCCGGGCCCCACTCAGCTTCCTCTGTGCAGGATCGCCGCAGAGAGTCCACGTCTGGGCTGTCCCACCTCAGCCAGGTGAGGAGGCCGTGTTAGGAGGTTCGTCTGCTGAAAGTCCCTTGCCAAGGCCCTTCTGAAAGGCTCTCAACTTCTGATGATCCAGCAGATGCTCTGCTGGCCTCTCATCTCTGGAAGGACTGAAAATTCGCCCCCTTGACTCGCTTTTGGAAAGAAAACATAGGAAGGTGTAAGGAACTAGGGAGGCCAGTGTGTCTGCCAAGACCGATTTTGCAGTTTCAAAGGGGTGAAGGGATTGTGCAGGGCAGTGCAAACTTTGCTTGAACTGTTCTTACTTTGTCTTTACTGAGTGCATGCCAAAAGAGAAATGTCATATGTACTTCTCCTTATTGTGAAAGGCCACAGGCAAAGAGGTGCGTCTTCACCGCCTTCCCAAATATACACAGGGAAGGGCATGACGCATCTCGAGGGGGGCAAAGGCAAAGAAGGCCGCCTCGGAATACCACCCATGCCCACAATGGCGGTAACCAGGGATGTAGCCACTTACCTGGCTTCTCCCTGGGGGGCAGAGGCATTTGGCTGGCTGCTGAGCTTTATGATTTTTACTCTGTGCGTGCTCATGGCCTCACTCAGCAGGGTCTAAGGGTACTATCTTTCCCTCCCCCATATCCTAGGTATGAAATGCCTTCGGAGCAGCACTCACCTTCTACTTCACCTGCCCTCAGGGGATAGGAAAGGCATTTCCTTGTCAGATGCTATAAACTGACTTTATCAGAATATCTCTATATCGTCTGCCACCCCCAAATGCACTTTGATTAATTCTGGCTACAGGTTTTGGTTTTACTGTTTTGACTGGCAAACTGCTTTTGTTTTTCCCTTTCCTTTGAGAAAAGGCAGCATGCATATAAAAGCAAGGCTAGTGAAGGGTCACAGGGGCCTCTATCTCCGATATTAAAGAGCTAATGGTCCGTGAACCACATACAATCAAGAAGTCAAAGGCAAGTAGCAGCTCTGCAGCCTGGCTCTGGGGACGCATAACCTGAGCGGCCCCTGGCCTCGGAGCTGCTGAGACGGCCATTTCCTGCTTGCTGGAGAGGAATCTCTGCTGCTGCAGCGCCTGAAATCTTTGCTGAGTCTTGGCACTGGTTGTCGGCCTGCGAAGGGTCTCCCATCACTGCTGAGGCATCTCCCGGCTTAATTAAAAGCAGCTCAGACAAGAGCATTCACGACCTGGGGCCGAGCAGGTGAACATTGGGCAGCCCGTGCAGCTCTGCGGACGGCGTGGAACATGTGGCAGGCGATTAAAGCGCAACCCTTGAAATGTGCTTTTCTCATTCGGCAGCTTCTAAGCGTCAGGACTGTATTGGGGTGGAGAAATATAAGCGAGAAGGGTCTCGCTCCCTCCCCCTCCGTCTCTTGGGCTGTTCCTAAGGGCTTCCTTTGCCCAGGTGCCCGGCCACATAGCTGCTGGCCATGCCGGCTCAGATAGAGTGGGGAGAGCAGGCAGCCTTCTTGGCTGGAGACGAAAAGCACGTACGTCTTCATGGAGGAAACTCCACACCTGCCCAGATGTTCTGCAGATGCTTGGGGCTCTATGGGCCTCAGCTGGGCAGGCAGGGCAGCAAATGCTTCCAGACTGGGCCATTTCAGGTGGTCAGAGGAATCCGAGCATCAGAGGAAGAACAACACTTGGCTTTTCTACCCTGCTTTTCTCACACACTGAAGGGGACTCAAAGCGGCTGACAAACCTTCTGTTCTTCTCCTCACAACAGACACCCTGTGAGGTGGGTGGGGCTGCAAGAGCTCAGAAGAGAGCTGTGATTAGCCCAAGGTCACCCATCTGACTTCGTGGAGGGCAGAATCAAACCCGGTATTCCCGGATAAGAGTCCGGCTCCCTAACCATAGACCAAACTGGCTCACAGAGCAAATATCCGGAGGAATGTCGCTCCCTGCAAATGGTTCTCCACATGCTGAAAATTAGACTTATTATTGGTGGATGTGGACTGACTGGCATCCAGGAGTGTGAGGCTTTGTCCGTGTGTCAGGGCCCTAGAGCCCAGGGAGGTTAATCCAGGGGCAGAGCTATCACTTCGTGAGCCTGGATGGTTGCTAGAAATCCAGGAACTTTGCTTGGCTGGTTGGGCCAAAGACACCTGATCTGGCTGGCTGCTGAGCTGAGGGCCTATTGCTACACTCTGTACATGACTTTAATGTCTTCACTGCGAGTGGGAGTCAATTTTGCTTTCTTTGCTGGGACATTAGCAGAAAGTCTGTTTCCTCCTCTACCTGCAGCCTGAGGTATTCACACATGCTGCTGTTCCTGGGAAAATTAAGGCCCCGTTCGACCCCCTACTGACATCAGGGTGGGCACCTGGAGAGGTTCCTCCTCTGTGAACCTTGAGTTCCCATGATGCCAGCGGTCCTTCTCTAAGCTCAGGTCAAACTGGCCACAGCAGTTCTTGGCTGAAGTGCTTCCATCACTTAAAATCCTGGATCAAAGTGGCTATAGTGACGGCTTTTAAAAGTGCCTGTGAAATTTGCCTGCCCGTGAAAGCTCTGAGCCGGATGCGTCCCACCCTGTGCCTCTTGCTTTCGCTCCAAGATCCTTTACTTCTCTGGAGCTGTCCTTGTTGAGAGCGTCATATGTAAGCTGCGTCACGACAATCCCCCAGGAACCATCTTCCTACTGGTCGCATGCTCACCCATGCATGCGAACATCTCCACCAAGATTAGAGCCACCTCTTGCCTCTGGGCCAGATGGGGCACAAAGCTTATCAGCCATGGTGGCAGTCACAGGTGGACGGTGTCGGCCAGGTTCCTTCTGGCCAGCTGATCCTATTGGCAAGAGGCACATCCCATTGGCAGCGGCAACAAGATGCGCTGGTGCGCAGCACATGCTGCTGAGAGGAAGGGAGCTTGTGCAGCAACTTCAGCAGCAGGCTCAGGCAGGCTGTTGGGAGCCTTAGCAACACCCCCAGCTTAGCATTCCTGGATCTCAGCGAGGGTCCGGGCCTCTAAAGTGCCTGGGGCTTCTCAGATGACAGGGGAATTCCAGCCTCTAGCCAAACTGGCCTTGACCACATGTTGCCGTTCAATCATTCAGCCGTACCCAACTTTCATGACCCCACGGGCTGTGGTGGGCCAGGTCCTTCTGTCCCCCACAGTTGCCCAGAGTCTGCCCAGGCTCACGTCTCCCACCTCCACTTCTGTCCACCTTCTCCGCCGCCGTCCATTTTGCATCTGGGCCTCTTCCAAGGAGTCCTGCCTTCTCGCTAGGTGGGCAAGGGGTTTCAGCTGCAGATTTGTCCTTCCAAGCAACAGTCAGGGTAGATTTCCTTTCATATTGACTGATTTGATCTCCTTTCAGTCCAAGGGACTCTCAGAACTTCTCTCGTCACTGTCGATCAAACGCCTTGACTCGCCTGCTCTCAGCCTTCCTTATGGCCCAGCCCTCACAGCCACACGTGACTGCTGGGAAGAGCAGAGCTTTGACGTTGCAGACCTTTCTTGGCACGGCGATGCCTCTGCTTTTAAAAGGCAGCCCAGGTTTGACCTTACCGCGTACCTGCTGCCAAGCCACCGAGCAGAACCTCACCTGAACACAAGTTACATTGAGCACCCATTGCCTGCGCGTCTCTGCCCAGGAGGACCCCTGCCTGCACTGGGTCCCATCAAGAGGGCACTGGGGCTGTGTCCGCACGAGGGGTGGCCACGGCACTGCTGGGCCTGGGCCCTCGCTCCGTACCCAGAGGTGAAGCGGCCCTGTCTGCACGTATGATAATATGGCCATGTGGAGCCTGGGGCAGCAGGCCTGTCGGTCTTTATGGCGACCGAGCGAACTGAGAGCGGTGAGCAGAATTCACGGCAGAGGCCAAAGGGCCTTTCACTCCCACTGGTTCCTCCCGCCTGGTCTGGACTCTTCCCTGCTTTCAGCTTAGGAACTGGAAACTCCTCCTAGCTCAGTTCTGCGAAAGGAGAGCAAAAGGAAGCCTTTGGTTTAATGTGGTGAAACTAATCGGCTCCCCAGGCCTCACTCTGAGATATGCAAAGGAGGCGATGAATTAACGCTTATTAAGTTGCACTGCTGATTCTGTGCTTTCATGGGGGAGTTAGGGAGCCACCCTGGAGTCCCTCGCTTTAGCAAACTGCTTTGCACACTGCCAGCTCCCACCTCGATGCTGCCCAGAGAGTCTGCCATCAGCCTATGCTCAGAGGCACCCTTTCCATCAAGCTGCAGCAAGGCAGGTGTGGTCTGACTGCAAGGACCACCCGTGGCTCCCTGGCCAAGCCCTGGCCAAGCAGCTTCCCATCTCCTCTGTCACTGGGCATGTTAGCAAGTGACCACACTTGGCAGGTGGACCAGTGACCATCCTTGCAAGTTGACACCGGGTGCAGGAAGGCAAGGGTTGGGCCTGGGGTTGCTCCTCAGGAGCTGAAGCTGCTGGTGCCTACCCCAGACTCTTTGCTGGGGGAGGAGTGGAGATTGCCACCCCCCAGGGCCTCAGGAAGGTCTCCTTGCCCTGTAATGAGGCAGCCTGTATTTTGGGGGTCTTGGGCAAGCATGGCAAGGCATGTGAATATCATGGTTAGCGTGGACAAAGTTCCTTCTCAGCCCTAGTTCCTCAGGCCTCACTTGCTGCTTGGGCCAAAAATGCAGCAAGTGAAATTCTGCTGGAGTGGAAACCAGAGTGAGGAGGAAACTTTGCCAGGCTCCATTTTTAATGTGGCAAGCGGCTCTTAAAATGCAGAGCAGCAGGGAAAGAGGGGGAAATATGGCAATTTGGCCACACTTGCTTTTTAAAAGCAATTAAAACTTCTCCCTCCCTCCAGGCCACCAATGTGAGCCTTGTCTTCTTCAGAATGAAGCCTCCCTGGGGCGGTCTCAGTCTCACGGTCACGAGGCTCATTCCTCCACGTGGTGAATTGTGTTTAATGTAATTAGATTATTTAAAATATTTCTATCCTGCTTTTTATTGATCAACCCCAGGGCGGTATACCAAACAATGAGGTAATTCCACCCTAATAGCTCTTAGTGCAGCCAATAAAGTTTTACTATGTACAGGCAAATAAAAATGTTTTTAGCAGACTCCAAAAGGCCGTCTGCGTTGCTGTTTGCTTTAGCTCTCAGATGAAGAATCCCAGTTGCCAGCAAACCCTGCAGCGGGTCAACAAATCTCCCAGTGGGGGTCACATGGCATCATGCTCAAAGCAGCCTGCACTGGGCGCTTTTTGGACTAGTATGTTCCAAATCTCCTCCAAGGGCAGCCCCACGGACGGTGTATCACAGCAATCAAGCTGAGGGGTTTTATTTATTTATTCAAGAATTTATATCCCAGCCTTCACCAAAAAGTCTCCACTTCAGGTCTGATTTGGAACAGGGCTGTTTGGTTCACGCGTGAACCATGCAAACACCCCACCAAGTTTGCTGCGAACTGACTGAACCAGTTTGGCGGATCTCTGTTCAAGCCTCAAGGCTGCCAGCACCTGCGTCTCAGAAGCAAGTGCACAGGGCATTCTGTGCTCAGTGCTTGCAGAATCTTCTGATCTCCATCCGCATTCAAGCATCAGCCCTCAGCAACATGGCAATTAACCAGTCGCACCTCTTATTAGGGGCCTTGCATTTTTCACCAAGTCGAACAGCCCTTTTCCTTCCCTGCAGCCTTTCTGGGCTGGGTAAGTGCTTCCAAATACACGCCAGACACTTGGCACTTTATTTTCCCATTCATAAGCATAAACAGCATCTTTATCTCCATGTCACTCTGTCCCCCCCCCCTTCATGCATATGCATCAGGGCTAGGCAAGGCCTTTATTCTCCTCGACCTGAGCCTCTGATTAGTTTGCACAAGGAGACACTCACAGGAACCCCCATGCAGCAATCAAACAGGGTGTGTCAGCTAGGTGAGCTAGAACACCCCTTTGCTCGGTTTGAATCTAAACTCTGTTTTTGAGCAGGCGGGGAGTCCAGTTTGAACAGGCATCTGTGGAACGGGTTTGGCATCCCTCTGCTCCCTTCTGCTGTTTGTGAGGCATCCATCCTTCCGGCACTCCTTCAAGGCCTTTCTCCTTCCCAGGCGTTCCCTGTAGGCGTGCGTGTTCCTCCCGCTGACCCACCCAGTTCTTAAAGCGTTTTTCATGGCCGAGTTTTTCTGTCTGTGGTTTTACCCTTAATTCTAGTTTTTCTTGTCAGCCGCTTGAGATTTCTTTATGAAAAACAGGATAAACAATTTTAAAATAAATATTAAGTAGCCAGGGCAGTTGACTATGCTGTCCCAGGGCACCAGTGCTGAAGTGTGATTTTGTAGCTGTTTGCTTCCCGAAAGGGCGACTGGGGGACTGGGGGAAAAACCCTGTTCTGGCCCATAATTCTGATGGCCGCTGCAAGCACCATCAAGCACACGGCTCCCAAGCACCCGGCAGATCTCCAAGGCGGCTCAACATTTGTCCTGCTGCCCAGATGCCCCTTGCGCTGGCCAGATGGTCTGAGGCTGATGGGAGTTGTAGTCCAGCAATATCTGGGCAGCCATACTTTGAGCATTCCGTTCTGGCTCTCTGCCTCTTGCAACGGGCAGTGGGGCCGTCACAGAGCTTAGTCTCAGAGGAAGCCGTAGCCTTTTCTGCTCCCTTTTCCAAAGTTTCCTTGGCAATAAAAAGGCTGTTAGTCTCACACTCTGGCGAGATTCCAGTGCAAGTCTTGCTGACCGGCCTCACCGTTCCTGTGGCATTTGCGATTGGACGGAAGATCAATGCAGAGCTTGGGCAAACAGCTGGATCGCTGGCCAGGCTGGCTCCGTTGCTTCCTCTTAAACAAAGGCTGTGAGACCCCAGGGTTCCCCCGGCGCAGCACGGAGGCTACATGGAAATAAATAAATGAATCATATCGAAAACAATTCTTCCGCCTCCTCTGGAGAGTCCTGTTAAGAGCTGAACAAGTATATCGCAGAAATCTAGGTCAGACGCTTGCCAGAAAATGTTTGGGAAGCTGGGTTTTCCTTCTGTGGGAATAGCTGGTGTTGGATTCATCCCAGGATGAAAAAAACTGGTGATAAAAAATAAAAACCCTGCAGCCTCATCTGTGTGAGAGCAAAGCCAGGGCTCTTAATGTGGTGTCGTTGACGGCCCTTGGAGTCTTCCCTCTCCCCGGTCACGACCAGGGAAGCTCTCTCTGTCCTGGGCGATGGAGCAGGGCCCCCAACTGTAAAGGCCCCCCCCTCACTCAGTGTTCTCCTAGGTGCACTGAGTTTTCTTGGGGATTTGCCAGGATCCTAGGCCTTATGGGCCTCATCCAGCTGCAGCTATTCCCTTCTTCTGCACGTTCCAAAATCCCAGGCTTTCCATACATACGGTTGACAAAATGCATGCTTGTTCGATTTACCTGTTTGGTAGATGGGCAGAATATAGCTTCCCAACTCACCTCATTGCCACACGCACGTACGCACACATATCTTCCCCATTCTTGCCTGCTGTACAGAAACTCCACATGGCCTGGCAGTTTCTGCATAGTTTCCAATAAACCTTTCTGAAATCCAGATGTTTCTAGAGTCCAGATGGTTAAAATCTACAGGACAGGCCCTCTTGCTCCTGCCACCACCATGAGCGGCAGAAGGTGTAGGGGCAAAAAAGAGAGGCTTTCTCTGTGGTGGCCCCCAGATTATGGAATGGTCCCTCTTCTGAGCTTCACCTCTGTACTCTTTCAGATATACAGTAAAGATGCTCCTCTTTATCCTTGCCTCTGGCGGAAGATGCTGCTCCCTTTCTCCTTCCTGGCACTGCGAATTTAAGGCTTTATCTGTAGCCTTTATGTATGGAATTTTAACCACCACGTTTTGCACTGGGTTTATTGTAAACTGTTCTGAGGCTTTAGGGTTTGGGGCTGAGGAAGGTGCAGGTTTTTGGCACAAATTCAGCGTTCGTATGCGGAGAGGAGACTGCTCTTTGGGTCCCTTTGCTGCTCTGGCTGAGGTCCATGGGAGCTGCTGTTTTATTAGTACTCAAATGCGCAGGGACTGTATAATTATTTTGCGGCTGTTGGCTGTGGGAAACCCCGGGCGCTTCCTGGACTATTGGAGGGTGGATGGAGAGGAAGCCGGTCTCCCCGCTGCCCCCCTGGGCATCTCTTCGAAGCTTTGAGGCACTGAAAGGGACACCTGCCGTCCTGTCAATGAAGGTCCCCACTGAGCTCCAAGAAGCGGCAGCCTTGTCTGGGCTGGGGAGGGGGGAGGGGAGGGGAGGGGAGGGGAGGGGGAGGCATCCCGACTTTCTCTTCCCTGCGAAGCCGCTATTTACAAGCCCAAGGCAGACAGAGCGCGTCGCCTTCGTGCAATTAGCCTCAGATCTCATTTGGCTTTTAAGCTGCATCACGAGCGTCTGGCAGCTTAGGAGGAGGAGGAGGAGGAGGAGACTTGCTGGAGCAACCGGAAAGGGCTTGCACCTTCGCGGTGGGGGCAAAACCCAGAAATGTTTGTCCCTGGGCAAGGCAAAGGATTTGCTCTCGGGGCGGCTTTGCTCCGTTCCCCTTCGCTCGGACAAAGTCGGCGGCAGATGTTTTGTGCTGCGCAGACGCAGGAGCTCGTGCTGCCTTTACACACGTGCCATTTGCGCGACTCATTTTCCCGCGTTCCCGCCGCCGCCTCCAGCCAAAGGTCCCAGGGCGGCAGTGGCAGCGGCGGCTCACAACCCTCAATTCAGCTGCAAACTGATCAAAGCGGAGCGAGAGGAGCTTTCAAGTAGACAGACGGATGGATGGACACCGTTCGCTCCTTCTTCCCGCCCTCCCAAGTCCCCCAGCCGCTCCTGTCCTCCGCTGCCCCCAGGGCCTCGATTCTTGCCAGCCCTGGATCCAGGTCCCTGGGGCGCTCTCCACTGGAGGCCCGTTGGTTTGGTTTGACGGCGAGCCGTGCGATTGAACCGAGAGTATCGCAAAGCCTACAGCTGCCTGAGTTTGCGGAAGGCGTGTTTTGGACTACCGGTGGCCACTTGGACTAAGGATTATGGCACCTGCAGTCCAAAAGACAAGCGCATGTTGCCGCTAAGGGTGATCCAGATCCGAAAAAGACTTTAAGGATTCCTCGCAGTGCCACGGGAATTCTGTGCAACGCTCCTCCCCGGTTTCTCCACCCTCAGAAGACACGGGGGGGTTGGGGGGTTGGGCGCCTCCCTTCCCACCCATTGGGGCTCCACCGCCCTTGCCTTCCTGCCAGGGACGGCTAAAAGAAGCACTTCCCTGCGCGGGTCGAGTCCCAGCAGTGCAGGTTGCGATCGGCTCCTTTTGGGCCACTTCCATTGAAAGCCCAGGCATCCTTGCAGCGGGATCGCACTTTTACAGAACCTCGCCCCAGTTCCAGGAGCTCAGAGTTCAAATGCTCCGGGTTTTCCTCGTGTTCTTTCAGAGAGTGTCCACAGAGGGACTAATTGCAGGATCTGGGTGGCGGCGGAGGCCTACTGCTTCTCTGCCGTTTGCTCTTCTGAATTAATTGCATCGCCTTCTTGCTCTGCACGGAAGAGCAAAGAGGAGACGTGTAGCCGTCACATCTGCTTAGTATTCTTGTACGTCACCAGGCTGGGAGCCGAAGTAGCGACGCCGCAGCCACGAGCCACGCTTGGCCTTCCTCGCTTGGTTGTGGTGGCTCTCTGCATCGCCAGGTGTGGCCCTCAGAGGCATCCAGGGCAGCGCTGGACGGAGGGCCCCTCAAAGCATTGCCCTCTGCCCGAGAGGAAAGGTGCATGCCGTGCCGTTGCTCATTAGGAAGGAAGAGCCACGGAGGACCAGCTTTACGAGTGCCTGCGACAACCTGGGGATGGGGAGGCGTTCAGAAGGCCATGGGCAAGATGCTGCCGTTGGTTGCGGTTGCCAACCGCTTGGCCAAGGGGCACTAGGACCGTCAAGCAAATGGAGCAGAGGGGCTCAACTTCACCCCCCCAGATGTTTCTGAACTACAACTCCCATCATCCCCCACCAGTCATATGGTATCCCGCGCTCCCTGGCTTTCAAACCACATGTAGAAGAGCCTAATAATGGAGAGCTTAAGAGATTCATTTGAATGCACCTGTTAGCCGTCTCGTGACCGGGTCCGCTAGGGGTTCCCACATCCAAACTCGGCTCCACCTGCCTCATCACCATTGCCCTTAAGCAGCAGCAGTCTCTGAGTGCTGAAACCGCATTGCCTTGGGGTGTTAACGTAAGCAGTCATGTTGCATTGAGCTGTACCAGCATGCTGCACCAGGGAGCCAGGAAAGGGATGTGACTGCCAGGGACCAGGGCGGCACCTCCAAGGGTCCCTGGAAGGCCCCTACAGTCACTTGCTGGGCAGAGGGTTCTGGGAATGAGGACAAGTCTATTTCCCGTTACGGAAGAGGTGCCCCTCCCCCCACCGCCTGCTTTTTGCTTCCAGAAATCCCACCTGATGAGATGCTGCTGTTATTCATGCGCAGAGCTGCTTAACTTGCCTGCCGCTGTGGCTTAGATCTGGCATGCGCATACAAACTGAGATCGCGGTTCAGGTGCCCCGAGATGGAGCTGCCAGGCTTTCCTCACAGCAAACCCTCCTCTCTTGGTCTGGGCTTCTCTTCTTGGCCTCTTGGCGACCCTGGCAGTTTGGACGCCTGCCTGGCATCTTAGTACGATTTGGAAGCAGGAGGGAAGAGCAAACTGAGGCCACACTCAGGGCATGCACCCAGGGCAGGGCATTTACACACCCCTCTGCCCTGAAGCCTCTGTGCAGGGGGTAGGGCTCCCCAACCTCAGGACGAGCACTCTCAGGTGCCCGTCCAGTTGCTATGGACCGCAGTGGCTAAGTTGCAGGGGGCACCTGTGCCTGGTTTAGGGGATGGACAGGTACAGGCCTCCCTGGATGAGTTTCCTTGGTGAGGGCAAGGAAACGGCCTCCTCTTTGGGGGGAGGGCTGGGAGATGCAGAGCTCCTTGGCCCCACTGCTGACACAGCTTGAGGGAAACAGAACCATGCCTGCTCAGCGCCGCTCATGCACAGACAAGGCCCATCGCTTGGCCTCCAAATAGGACCTGCTGGAGCATGTTGTGGTTGCCTCCGAATGCCCACCCATTGGGTACCAGGAGAAACATAGCCCCTTCTTCTGGGATACCGGGGGACACACATTTCATTGCACAACAGGGAGCACCACCAAAATGGGCCCTCAGAACCCTGAAGACCAGGAAGGAAAGCGGCCGCTGCGCCGGCTGCAAAGCTGGTGGGGGCTGGCATGGGTCGGGCTCCTACAAGGCAGGCAGCCCTGGTCCACCTCAGTGGCATCCAGCCTGGCATGGGCTACTGATCCCAGGACAGTGCATCCTGCCCCGCGCCCAGGATTGTGAAGGTAAGTGGAGGAAAGAGCCCAGGGCTACGCAATGGAAGCGCTCAGCACCCGTGTTTATGCCCAGTGTGTTTCGGTGGCCCCAGAAGTTGCCTTTTTCTGCCTGACACGGAATCCCGCCAGGTGGGCCACACACACCCCACGGCACCTCCCCTGATGGCAGAAAGGGCACCAAAAGCCTGAAGGGAGCCAGATAGTTTTCTGGGCAAGTGATTTCCCCCCCCCCCCCCT